>CM031234.1:816024698-816482198 GCA_018340775.1 Taxus wallichiana var. yunnanensis | reverse complement strand
ACATTCCTTTTATAATCTTATCTTCTTTAAAATTGACACCAAGTCAGTTTGCCTCCTTTTGTTTGACCAATAAAACTTTAAAACATTCAAATAATATTCATTACAATGTTCACATTTTACCCATATTGGTCGGTAATGTCCAAAACCACTCATCTTGCAAAACAATCTCAAAACCCCATCAATAGGATGAGCTAAAACCACTAATGCAAAAACCATTATTATTCAATCCCAAAAATCATTACACGTGTGTAATATATCATCATAAAAATCATCCATGGTCATTAATTTTCTGGGACTCATAAAATAATTTATAACACAAGCTAAAAGGCTCATATCCTTCACCAAACAATGATTGCTTCCAAAGACCTTGTATTCACCTTTGGGAATCAAGACCACTCAATATAAACTAAAATATGACATGTAACCAATGTATGGAATCCTCATAACCTTTATAACACATCTATGAAAGTTAGAGCTCATGAATAATTTGTATGTGTGATTCACACCTACTTTCCTCTTCACAAAATTAAGATGCCCGGAAGGTAGTTTTACAAATTCAACTGGTTTGCACCCTTGTTGCCACTTTCAAGACCTAAAAATTCCTTCAAAAGGAAAAAATAATCCCTCTTCACTTTACGACTAATAGAAAGCATCATCTAATCCATTTCATGCCTCAACTAACTTAATCTTCTAGCCTAAAAAATCCTATCCTAAAAAATCAACATCCTTCTTTCTCACAAACGGACCTAAATGACCCATCAAATTCCATCATAATGAGATAAAATATATACCATTAGAAATTTCTCTAAATAATATTTCCATAAAATATTATAACTCCTTCCAAATACAAGTGGGAGCACTTCAACCAAGCCAATCTTTGCAAACTTCTTCTTTAGCCTTCTAGGACTCCAGAACCAAGCTTGAGCTCAACATGCTCCATCACACAAAACACATTTCCACACTTGACCAAAGAATGGATAACACTTAGAAATGTATTCTAAGCCCTCAACATCCATCATAAATCAATAACAACTCATAATCATCATTTTACCTCTTGAATATACTTCAGACCCTACTAGATCAAGAATCCTCCGGATTTAACCTTCAAAAAATAGGTAAAAACTTATTCATACCTTATATAAATCTCAATTTTGGTATACCAATGGAACACTCTCTAAACTAGGATCACAAAAACTTTAAATAAGTCCTAACTCTTCTAGTAACTCTTACGATTCCAATTTTACCACCGATCGCTCCAAACTATTCCAAAAATAGTCTTCATAAATAGGGAAAACTTTTCTATTTTTCACTTTAACCATGATCTAAAACTATCATGAACATGTATATCAACTTAGGGTCTAAAAACAATGTCAATTTTTTCTTTACCTTTTTTGGACAAATTTTCCACAAACCGGACTTCTTCGAAATACAAATTTTTAGTTAGGGCCTACATATTATCACATGCTCTAATACAAATTTCTATAAATATGGAAGATTCCCATCCATCATCCAATCATCACTTTGTCAAAAGGAATCAAAACGGTTCTGTATTCTCACTTTTCTCCAAGTCACTTTGAGCTAGGGTTTCAAAGTAACTTATCTTCTTAACGGTCATTCATAAGAATATGACGATCAAATCACCTCATTATTTTTTTGAAACCTTCGTAACTGACCTAAGATGATATTCCAAACATCTCTTATTCCAGTAAAAGAACATATCTCACAATGATCATCGAAGGTTCACTTTTTCCTCAAAATCACACTCGAAAAACCTAGTTATGCCATAATTGAAGTATATTGCATTTCCTTCTTAAGAATGACATAATACTTTTCACAAATCATCATGAAAACATACACTACCTTCCATACTCACCATTCATCCCAAGTATCTCTAAAAATATCCATCCAATCTTATTTACCCATGCTTTCTAGCTTGTTCTCACCTACTTGTTTCACAAGGACTGAAAAATACATTGTCTTGTGTACTAACCTAAAACTCATCATACACCTACTATATAATGTCACAACACTATTACCATGCTTGGATAAGACTGATGACCTCAAAAAACCATGCCTCCTTCATTTTGCATGCTCCAAGGCTAGGAATAGTCTTGGAATGACCTGAATCAACACATACAACCCATGAAATGACCTTGTTGACCTCAAAAAGACTATTAGACACCTCTAACAAACCTCATGTACCATGAATGGCATTATGAAAACCTTCACCTAACTCTGAAATACTCATACTATGACTATGCAAGCTAGAATCAAGCTAGGACACCTTGACAACTTGTCAAATCTTGACACTACTAATCAAACTTCATGTTTGACATTTGAATGACATCTCCTGAGACTCATATGACCTCACGACACCCTTTTTCATCAATGGAATTGACATAAATGAAAACACTAACACATAATGGCTAACAAAGGCTACTATCGAGCTTAGAAGAACAAACTTAAGATTATACACACAATAATATTCTACTCTATTCAATATTCATCATGAGAAACTTACAACTATATAGGGATATGATTTCCTTAAAACTAGGAAACCAATTTTTTCTTATAACTAATAATATGTGAGTGGTTTAAACAACCCAAATCAATTATAAAAATAACAATATGAGTTGTTTTATTAACAACTCATAAAAAAATTACACTTACATAATAATAATTACCTATGTAATTTTTATTTACAATAATGGACCAATAACATAGATTTCCTTGCATTCCCTCTTAGTGTGAACATGGGGAAAACATCATTCTCATACATGCACCTGATTTCATGAATTGGTGAATTTCATATGAAAACCAAAAACCTAAATGATGGTTTTACATATGGTCTACCAAAACCAAGAAAAGTTGTTATCCATGTGGTTTACCAAACACCTAAGATGATGGTTTTATGTATGCAACCAAAAGTAGTGGTTTTACAAGTGGTTTACCACAAACCATAAAAGATGGTTTTTCAAGTGGATTATTAATAACCACATCATGATGTGTAGTAATTTCATCATCTCCCATCACATCTTACTTTGGGTAATAACATAGGAAATTATGCTCATGCACAAAAATGGAAATGGGACATTGGTATTGTCTCCCCTCAATATGAAATTTAGACTTATTCACACGACACATTAACAACAAGATCATTTAAATTTGAAACACACTTAAATTATAACTCTAAAAACACAATCGAAAGCACACTACAAAAACTGTAAGAAAACTGCAAACACACATGTCACAAAACCTTTTGTATTCCCATCATTAGATACTAAAGAGAGGTAATTTATTTACCTCCAACCTCTTGTTCCTCTACCCTCTCGAGGGCATTCTTGGTATAGAAAATCGTCAAGTATAGTCACAGTATTTTTTCATGGGTTCTTCATCAATATATGATTCTTCTTCCATGATTATATTGGATTCATTTGTTTTAAGTTTTCCATTGAGAAAAAATTTATCTTGAATTCTACAAAGTATGAGGATGTATGTCCCTTTTTCTTGTAGTAGAAACACTCAATTTCCCCTTCATTTTTAGAGAAATTCTTATGCTTCCTTTTCAAGTACAATGCGACTCTTCTTCTACATCTTCTTTAGTTATTTTTTCTTCAGCTAGAAGAGAAGAAATCATATCATCCAGTGAATGAGAAGGCATTTGACCAAGAGTGAAAACAACATTATTGTACTTAGGAGGCAAACTATTCAACAAAATAGCTTTAGCATCCTCTTTATCAACTTCAGCTTCAACTTCTACCAGTTGTCTCATGAGGGATCACAAATCATTGATATGGCTTGACATATTGACTCCATCATTCATTTTGAATTTAAACAATTGCAATTTTAGAGAAAATTTTGCATTTACAGCTTTACCACCAAAAGTCTTGTTCAACAATTCCCATATTTCCTTAGATGGTTTTTCCAAATCTACATGGTGAAGTTCAGAATCTGACAATGCAAGCCCTATTATAGCTTTAGCCTTATCATCTCTACTTTTCCATTCCAACAATTTATTGGCATCTATAGGTTCCTTTTCTTTGCCACATACTATTCCCCATAGATTTTTATTCATTAATTGCATTTGGATCTTCACTTTCTAGGTATGAAAGTTGATCCCATTGAACTTATCTACTAGAATCTCCATTGAATAACAGGGATTTCAAAAACTAACAAATAATATAAATATTAAATCACTTTTGTTGTTCTCCACACTAATCAATGTCAATCTAATAATTGTTACCAATTGATCATCAAATTAGTGTTGATTTGTATAAGAGTTTTTATCAAAATAGGATCGATGTCAATCACATTAAAAAAATTGAGACACAAATTCAAAGCTAAAATGAGCCGAATGTCATACCAACAGGTTTGTCAATGTCCACGAGAGATCTCAGACTACATAAATAACGTGACTCCACTTTGATACCAAATGAAGAGTAAGATTAATATTTTATACAAAATAATCTTCTACTTTGTTCAATATTCATCACGAGACACTTACAAATATATATGGAGATGATTCCTTAAAAAGTAGGAAACAATTTTTTTCTCAAACTAATACTACATGAGTGGTTTAAACAACCCAAATCACTTACAAACAAATAAAAATATGAGTTGTTTTATTAACAACTCATAAACAAACTTTTACACTTACATAATAATAATTACCCATGTAATTATTATTTACAATAATGGAGCACTAACATAGATTTCCTAACAAGCTCTAGAACTCAACGCCTTTCCACCGAATCTCCGCCATGTGCTTGAGACCCTTGCTCCTCTAACCAAGTTCGTAGTGATGTTGGGTCGACCACTACCTCTGCATATCGGACTGGACCTCAATGTATCTATAAAACATGTTGTGAGCTATGCCCCCTCCTCCAAATACCTTTGATTTCCAATGCTATCTCATCTTAGCCTCATCTTGCTCGGATGCAATATTATACATGTAGATTTTTCCACTCGCTACCCGATCAAATAAATATGCATGCTCCCGATAATGTGGTCTTCTCTCTCCATCATCCCCATACCTATGAGGATATATGGGGCATGTTTCGAGTCAACATTTGTATGGATGTATCTATAATCAACATCCAATACTCATCACCTGCAATAAATGACCTATATTAGTACATAGTTTTCATAAAACCAAAAAGAAGCATATCATAAATAAAACTATATTCGATTAGACTTACATCGTGCCACATATGTCACTACCATATCATCCTTAGGGGTAGGTTTCGTACTCCTACCACATGTCCTCCTCTAGCATGACACCCTTGGTATATCTCCTACCGCATCTACAACCACTAGAAATAATAATGACCAACGGTGTTCCATGTACCACTGTGTATAAGATGGGGTACAACCTGCATCATCTACTTGTATGAGTAGTATCTCAACATCCACCTCCCTTGTACCTAGTGGATTCAACTAGGCTCTTGTAGGTCAGTGACCTCACACCTACTCTACTTACATCTCGAGTCGATTGATACCATACATATGGATTTGGAGGCACAACCTATGTTATACCAAACTACCACAATACACACTCATACCGGGAAGACCTCGACTAATATTGGGAACCTATCCTCCAGCTACATACTACATTAGATGCATTGTGGTTCCACACCATCCTTAACCCATCCTACATTGTCCCTATAAGATCTCCAAATCACTACACCAAGCCTGTCATATCCAAAATTGACCTATAGGTCATAGTGTCGAACCCACGACTCTTCCGACCTACCAATCTAGATGCAAACATCTCGGGTCATGTGAAATCCACCTCCATACCACTCAATGGCCTCACTATAGCTATATGCTCATAATTTCATTCATGTAGTAATGTAGTAGCAACAATACCACCACTGTTATCCTCTTATGAAAATCTATACAAGTCCCTATATAAGTGATCCAACACACAAATGCTCCAAGCATACCATGTCCCATGTTTCTCAATGCTCATATAAATCTTGTGCATCCAATATGATATGGATACACCTGCTCCATCCACAAAAACATGGATCCAATATGAGTTCAATAAACTTATGCAACCAGAAAACACCTAATATCGCTATTTCATCTAAGGTAATCAATGAATTTTCCCATGTCCACGACCCTATAAAATACTATCTCGCAGCTCAATACTACCGTCAAGTATCACTTGGGAATAACCTACACTCAATCTCCCACAATTGGAAATTGCGTATCTTATATACATTCTCAATGGTCACCGTCATCTCTCCAATATACAACCAAAAGTACAAGTTTCTACACACCATCTCTTAGAGAGTGTAGTCATAAAAAACATATTATGGGGCACCTTCTCCAATCTAGTAATTTGTTATAGCTTGAAATGGTCTAATATATGCCAATTTTTCTCCCTGTAGATCTAGTGCCAACAATGTAGACAAATTCCTACATGCACGAAACTCCCATGAATTTATGTCTCTCATATAGCATAGAGACACACAATAATTCAAAGTTAGCATCAAAACACATACGAAAATGTGTAAAAATATGAAAATACATCATACTAAACTCCTTCACCTTACTGAGAATAGAATCGCCACCACATTGATCGATACCACCTAGAATGGGTGGTACCATCCAGGACAAAATTGGACCTTTCACCAGTATTAGATGAAACACCCAAATTCACAAAAAGTGCAAAAATGTAAAAACGGCTAAAAATGCTATAATAATGCCTAAACTACTTCAAAAACACAATACTCACTAAATGATTTACTTTTTTGAGTTGAAAATGCCTCTATAACTCTCTCGAATATTGATGGAATAACCTCTCGTGATCATGTCTTCCTAGCAATCCAAAGCTAAAATCACATTGAATTAATATACAAATGAAATTACTATTCACTTTTCCAACCTTACTATTTATAGTAAATCTTATTATTACTATAATTACTATAGTTATTATATTGCTTCTTATTGAAATTCATTGAATGATGTTGTTTCCTCTCGTATCTTAAACTTTGTTTTTTTATTTTCCACACCATTAATGGCCTCAAAACCATCTATTTAATGTTTACTGCATTGAACATTAACTACCACACTTCCTCCACTTTGTTACACAATATGTTTGTATCTCATTGGTCACTACTCATTCTATAATATTATATTTTCTATTCGCAAAAGCACTATGTTTTTCTTCCGGATCAAGGTTCACCACATTTTTGGTCACCCTTCGCCATAAGGGGGAAATATTTGGGGTTATCCTATTACCCCTCCTAGAATTATTCAAGTAAATTTCCATCGCAATAAACACAAGCACGTTATATACTACCACCCTATTCTCAATCAATCACAAAGCAATATTCAAATTTATTACTCTAATAATATGGTTTCAATCTATCTCAAGTGCCAAGATATCTCAAATTTTTACTCACAATATCTCTCCCTCAAATGACTTAATCTTGGGGAAATTCGATATTTCAAAGTAGTTTCAATTAAATACTATGTTTCAACTAATACAAACTATTTCAATTCCATTCCAAAAAGTATCAATATTTCTCCTAGATGACCTAACTTGAGATCCAATCAAGGCAATCACTTGTTTCATTTGACAAATTTTGCACCCTTACAATTGTAAAGTGGGGAAATGAGGCATCACTTCCTTTCTTGGACCACTGTATGAGGGTTTTGTTGTGCCTAGTAAATAAGTTTCAATTGGTTCATTTCATCTCTAGTGGTGGAACCTATTTTAAGGAAGCATCATGGTGAAGAGAATAACTTACGTCTCTCTTAAAAATCTTTATCTAGTGACATGACACTCAAATCCAAATATTTTTAAAGACAATATACTCAAATCAGAGAGTTTTTACACCGGCCGAGAGAATTGATCGCTCCCGACCATTCCTTAAATCTCCAAGTTTCAAAGTCTCATATATCTCCTTAGCATGTTTTCTATCCAACTTCTCATCTTGCAATATTAAAATCACCCCTCATGGATCAAAATGGTGATCCATGGTTTCCTATGTTGTGGTTCTTAATATCGGCATGCTCCAAATAAAACTCCTTCATCCCTCTACACGTATGTTCTTCTTATATCATTTATACTATTAAATTTCATCCAAATCGGATAGGGGAATGTACACACAAAAATATGTAGTATTACATGATGCCTCTAGTATGTTTTTATATGCATGATTTCCAAGTATGAAGATTAGATAATAGTGACACCTTTTTCATAGTTTGTTTACCTGGTTTTGAATGATTTTGATTGAGACTTTCCCCCTTGCTTCTTGCATTCATAAATTTTGGTCATTTCACATGGATCCTTGTCCTAGATCTTAGTGTTATTTCTGTTTCTTAACTTTGGGATGGTACCACTCAGCTTAGGACACTACCGCTTTGGTGTTAGTGTCTATTTTAGATGTGTTTTTCCAATATATGTTATTTTCTAAATTTTGGTCTCTACTTCAATTTTCAATCTTTTCTTATCTTTATTCCATGACCTAGGTTGGCTATGAATGTTTTAAGTGCCAAAATTCAAATATATACAAAGCCTCATGCTAACTATTATTAGGGTTTGGGAAACTTTTGGCTATTACATATTATCTACTATTTAGACAAAGAGTAACATTGAAGGACTACATTTGACTTACATTATTCACTACATAGGAGAGCTTATTATGAATTCCATCTCACACATTCATCTTGGGGGAATATAAGTTTTAGCCTACTATCTTGGTGTAACTGGAACAAGGGAAAAATAACATTAAGGGACACAAATCAAATCATGCACACACAAGAACTACATAGATACTGAAATGTAGTGTAGTTCTCGGTGACAATCACATTTGAGGTCATTCCAACTCAAGAATATGCATTATTTATTTTATTTGATGTGTTATGAGATATTTCTAGGCAATTAGGGCTTATTTTTCAGAACATTTGTGATATGGAAACCCTAAAACAGTCCAAAGTGAAAAACAAAGAAAGGAATGAACATAGTTTAGACCCTTAAAATACCATAAGTAGATTTGTTGCCAAGACGCTAGTCCTAGATCATGCACTAACACCTAGGGTAACCCCGCCATCATGTGGACGCTCATGTCTAGATAAGTCCCAGATCCCAATCTCTCAAAAAATAATTTACGTAGTCCAAATCCAACTTTCCTAACTTTTTTCCAGTCCATAATCAGTCCATATCTCATAATAAAAGCTAAGTCATGCTTATATCCTATCTTGCACACTTGCTTGTACTTTTCATGCTAGATCTTGCTTATTACTATTATATTCATTTGATCTCAATCCTATGATATAAGATTTAAATTTCTATTAAATTAGTGATTTAACCGATCTTCGTCTCTAAAGTTGTACCTTATAGAACTACCTAGACCAGGGCATAAAATAAAAACCAAATCGTACCCTCATCATGGCCCTTTCTATAGGATTTCATCCCTTTTCATTGTTTGGGTTTGATTCCCATGCAATATGATTCCTTGTTCCCTGCTTCACACTTTTTTCGCTCGACTTTAATTGAAACCCCAATCTTTGCACATGTTCCTCCAAAAACCCTAGCTACTTTTCTAAAATATTCAATCACACATTAGTATATAAAAAATAATGCATATGCTTGATTTGGATTGACCTTGGTAATCACCCTACTATGATTTCACCGAGTGATGCACTACATTTCAAATTCTATGTAGTTCTTGTGTGTGTGACATATTTTAATTGTGTCCCATTACGTATAGGTTTTCCCTTGTTCAAGTTGCATCTAATATCCGGCTACACTACTTTTTCCCTAATGAAAATGTGTGACATGGAATTGATTAATGTCCTTCCTATGTTGTGACAATGTGATTCAAATGTAGTTTTTAGCATGTTCTTTTTCTCAAAAGATAATAGTAGATAGCAATCAAAATCCCCCTTAATTATATTAGTAATCTAAGTCCATATATGAGTTTCTTTTGCTCAAATTCTGACCCTAGTGACACAAAAGGACAACTCAGTATAAGATCCAAATGCAAAAATAGTGGTGAAGAAGTAAAATGAACGAGACTCAAATAGGAAAAAATCTATGACCAAATCATATGTAATGGCCCATAGTGTACGTGATGTAGTCACAAGAAAATCTAACTCGATTCACAATGTTAGAAATGATGCACAACTCAATTTTTGCCCTTTAGGCCTCGGACGGAGTTACTTTTTTTTTATACACCATCCCCTTAAGCTATGCACTTTCTAGAAAATTCACCTTTTTCACTAAACCAACTATGTCCATATGTTCATGAAGACTTAACTATGTGAAATTGGCCTTTGAAATGAAACCAAACCACTAAATAGTTCTACGGACTTACCTTTAGCAAACTTATCTTCCTAAGTTTCTTGATAACTCATCTTGATACACTCTTGGCTGGAGAATTCTACAAGTGCCAAAAACAAAGTAATAATTGTTCTTAACACCCTTCAAATTCTTTGAAATGAATGCAAAAATAGAGGTGTCAAAACTTTGTTTAAGGTCTTCTTCCATTCACTTTTTTCATCCTAGTTTCATCATTCTTACTGCTGCTCGGTCTAAGAACCTCCTTTAATTTTTGGTCTAAGAACTCAAATTTCAAACAAGTATCTTTTAGAATACTCACTATGATTTACTTATTACTCTCAAAGTTTCATTAGGGTCTTCCTTGTAACAATTCTTTCATAACCACCATACTTCCTTACTACTTTCCTTTTTAAGTGCATGATCGGTCTTCTGATAAACTTTTACTCTTAGCTCATGACTAGAGGACTCATTACACATTTATTATTTTGTTATATCCTTCTTTTCCCTACTTAGGTGATATGCATGAACTTTCATGACTTAATATTCACATTAGCCTTCTCAATTTTGGTTCTTCTTCCTCTTAGACTATTATACTCCGCCTTTTTCATATTAATGTGAAGATTGTTCTTAAAAACAAATATTTGTGGGTAAGGTAATGGTTCTAAAACCTTTAGAACAAGTCAACAAATATGTTGTGATTATAATTTTCATTTCTTATACCTTGAGTCTATTCTTGAGAATTATTCTAGAAACTAATCTTCTCAGGGCTTGGGTTTTACACCTCCATTCACTTTCATGTAATCGAATCACACAAATTCGTCATCTTTAGGAAAACTCATTCCGTATGCTTTGGTATGGAAAACTCATTAAATAAAACAATCAAAGGATGATGACAAGGATCCTATGACATGATCAAAAGAAGAGGAAGAAATCTAGAAAACCATGAGAAAGAGTCACAATCAAAAAAATCAAGAGCAATAGAAAACAAGGATTTGTGTCACTAATGTCTAATCTTCTTGCTTGAAAACCATGTATATAATAACATTCCAAAAGTGTAATGTAATAGTGATAAGTGCATATTCTAGTTTCTACAGGACCCAAAAATATCAAGGAGCTCGAGTTTTTTCCGTGTGCTTTAGTCCCTTAAACACATATTTTTGCTTCTCATTATTATAGACATAGTTTCCATGTATAGGTTTTGAGGGAGATCAAGTGCAATTTTTTTGAAAAGTGAGAGAGGTTTTTAAATCCCCAAAGCTAACTAACTAATACATCAAAGTATTTTTTTGGATATCTATCGTTTATTGGGTTTAGTCTTAATTTTGGAGAATGAAACTACCATTTTAGAATATTTTGGGAAGTTTTAGAAGAAATACTTTCTTTCTCGTTTTTTGTGGGTTTTCTTCACCTCACTATCAAGGCTTTCCATGTACTATTTAATTCCAACTATTCTAAAACTCACCCAATATATACTTGATGTGTTGTTCCCAATATTATACATCATTAAGAGTCCTCACAAATATCATGGAAGATTCAATTTTTTCTAGTACACAACATGCCCCTAAACAAATCCTTTTTGTTATCATTTTACACACCTACCTACAATATTATGGTTTTAAAGGAGATCAATTTACTAGATATAAATGCAAAAAAATCAAGATTGATTGAGGTTTTCAAATAGTTGGAGCTAATTAATCGATTCATCAAATTAGTTTTTACATATCTATCATTTACCAAAACATGCCTCAATTTGGTTTTTGCATATCTATCATTTACCAAAACAAACCTCACATTTATGGGAATGACATTACTCTTCCACAAGCATTTAGAGGGTTCTAGGAACAATCTTTGTTTGCTCTTTTTCTTAGTTGTTTTTTGCCTTGTTGTAAAGACTTACTGTGTTGTGTCAAGTTTTGACCATTGTCTTCAAATTAGCTTAAAATTAGACATTCTTCTAACCCCCTCTTTGTAATGTATTAAATTCATTTTATAGAATACAAAAAAATTAAAAGATTTAATATTAAAATTAGATTCGTATAGATATCTTAAATACATCTATCTGCAATATACCTAGAGATATCAATTTAGATGTTTTTATCTTACAATTTTCACATGTCACTTTCATTATTAACTCTAAAACCATCTCCACCAATTTCTCATTAATTAGGGGAAAATGACATCCACCTAGTTATAATGGTGTGACATGCTCAAAATAATCTTTTCCTAAAAACACCAAACTCCACCATGTGGAAAAAAAGTTTTAACAATTTTTCGATTGACTTCTCAAACAAATCTGATAGTCTAATGAACTCTAAATTTAAAGTCAAATATTAAATGAACAACTTACTACATTACACTCTACTCGTAAGGCCATTATAGAACACATGTGAACATAATCACAATAATTAACTCAACTAATAATAAATAGGTTCCAATAGTTACTATATGGAAGGCAATTATAATTAAAAATATATATACGCTGATATAATCATTCTTGAAATAACCAAGAGCCCCACATAGAAAATCTCCAAACAAACATTGCAGTTCGTGTCAGTCCATTAAATTAGTTCAACAACTATTAATAGAATATCAATTGTATTGTTATTGGAGGGCACATGGGTGTGGGGACTGATACCTTGTCAAGATCACATGGGTGTGGGGACTGATACAGGCGTCAACTTTTGGTCCCAATAAGTGGTAGCCGGTAGGAATAAAAACCTTAGATTAACCTGCAGGTCAACTTTTCCTTTTTATAATTTGGTAGTTGATATAAAAAATCATTTGCAGATTGTTTGTCAACGTTTTATTGGGGATTTCTTTCTTACATTTTTCCATTTTAATGCACCGCCTTTCTGACACTCATTCCATTCCCATGGCATTAATGAAAATGATGGTTAACCCATCTTCTGTTGGCATGATGGAAAATCCATATCTTTGGAATCTATGTCTCCAATCCCAATCGAGAAGGAAAGCTTCTTTTATTATGTGTATGTTGAAGCTTTTCATGACATATTTTTCATAAATATTATATTTAAATTTAATAAGAGTCAAAATGGTTCACTTAGATTTAATTGTATATTAAAAAAAAAAGTTTGTGAGGTTTTTGTTTTGTTAAAAAATATGAAAAAGGTATTTTATTAATATAAAGATAATAGAATAATATTAATCATATAAAAAATATGGGTGGAAAGAGTCACATTTTAGAATGTCAAAGAGCTAAAAAGGCCTCGGGGTGGTGAGTGGTTCACCTCAAGAAGTGCAAGAAAAGGAAAAATAAAAAATAAAAAAACAACAAAGTCGTCATGAGGAGGTGACCTCAATGTTGAGTTTTTCCTTTCTTTTCGACCATAGCCCAACCCCGGAGGAGGTCCCCAAATAATCACTTATGTTTTAGTTGTGCGTATTGATTAAGGGTTGATCTTTATCAAACTCAAAAATTTGGATTCATGGGATTTCTTCATTCCTTCTACCAAAACTTCATTAACAACTAACTTTCTTGAGCAAGGATCCTCCACAAACATTGCATCTTCATAGCTTAATTTATATGTTCATTCCAATATTTTGTGAGTTCGTTTTCTTTTTCTCTACCTCCGAGTTGTGTAAATATTTTGTATTCTTACAATTTTTGTGTTTCAAAAGAGGAGGCTCATATGGTCGTCATCTTTTTAGGTTTGACAAGTTGTCCCCTTTTCCTTGTAGGAAGCCCTTGAGTTCGAGGAAAAGATTCTTGAAGATGGGATGTTTTACGAGAAAACCGACATCTGAATGTTCTATTTTCATAATCCAAGATTTGGAACCATTTGAAGTTCCCTATTTTTGAACAACCTAATTGGAAGACCCTTACTAAGGTCAATCTCCACACATATTGAAGCATAAAATAATATATTCTATATAGTCTACTCTTCATCTAGCTTTAAAAATGTGTGCGAGAATAATTTCAATATCCTAAAAGACCAAATGATGTCAAAAACAAATAGGAAAATTTGCAAGTTGGACCCAAACCGACATTTTGGAAACCACCATAGTGGAGGGGTTAAAATCTAGAAACTAAGGGGTAATGATGATTTCCCATCTTCCTCAAAACTAGGGCCCTTCCTAAAACACTTTTGTGTAGTCTTCATCCACATGGATCTAAAGTATAACAAAAAAATTGAAACATAACAAAATATCGTAAATTTTGGACTCATTGGAGTGAACCCACTAATGAAGGTTTACTGCAACCTTCATCCAAAATCCATTAAACCGACATATTAAAACTAAAGACTTAAGGGATGCAAAGAATTCATTTACAACTCTATATTTGATCTCCAAAGCGAGGCACCTTGTCTAATTTCCCTAGAATATATGATCTTGGCAAGACATGGAACTAAGATGAAGGAAGATATCAATTGACTCTCGTAGTATCCTTGAAGGACCGTGAAGATGCCCTTGACCTTACAAATCCATACGGACCCGAGTGAATGATTCCATGAAAGAAAATCCCGAGCTTCCAAATCATGTAGGTGTTGATTGTATCCTTTTAGTTCATACATCTACATGTGCTTTGCATCCTTGCTCTATCACTTACAATCCTCAAGGCTTCAACCCCTGCCAACTACGATCTTGTGTAGATATGAAATGCCATGCTTTAGGGATTTTGTTCTTGCATCGTATGATACCCAAATGTAAGAAAATATTTGATTTCGTGGAACTATAACATTATTTAAAATCATGTTTTTTTATGGCTGATTTGAGAGAGTCCATAAAACTCATGTCAAATGTAGGACTTCATCGAACCATCAAGATACTCTTTTGAGACCAAAATTTTATGGTTAGGATAATATGGTGTAGAGGAAGCCAAATATGATGACCCTATTCTTCAATTTCAATGCTTTGAAAATCCTTGTGCACTTCTAAAATTCCTTGGAGATCTCTAGAAAATTACTTTCCTTACTATAAACCCTAACAAGCAAACTATGCTTACAAAATAAATGAGGAAATTTTATTTTTTTGAATGTGCTAAACCAAATAAGGGAAAATGTTCCTTCATATTTATCACACCCCTCAACAATTTACAATACCCAAAACAACACATTAAGTAAAACACGTGGATGGAAATGGGGGACTAAAAAGTGGCTAAAAACGCATTTGATTGGAATTTTTAACATAAAAGTTCTTGAATTATGGCTCAGATCATGATATAATGCAATTGAGACATAACATGATAGCATTATGGCTTGATAATTCTAAGCCATAATGTGCTTAGGTTATAATATGAGCATGGGTTTTATTATGTAGATTTGATTTTTGATTGAGAATTTAATGTCAAGAAAATTTGTTTCTTTGGCTTGAAACCACCTACCCTTTAGCTTGATATTTAAACTTAAGGGTTGGAATTTCAATTCCGCAATTAAATCCATGTTTTGCAAGGAAACATGAGAATCTTAAGTATGCACTCCATTTAATTACGAGTAAATAAGAAAATATTTGAATAAAAAAACATGACTACAATGTCAAGCTCTATCTTAGATTTTTCTTTCTAAATAAGAATAATTTAATTTTTTAATCCTTAATTTCTTCTAGTAATGTCTTCCTTTTTCACCAAAACACATGTACTATTTTGTCTATGTTATTTTTGATATGCTCATCCAAATTTCAAAAGAATTACATTGATGTAATCTACACTCCATTATACCCTCATTAAAAAAGGATTTTCAATTATTTTTCTCATAATTACAAAGTGTACACATGATTGTTTTGTTTTGAGGATGTTTTTACTTTGAAAATTAGTAAAAATAATATAATCATTGAAAAGTTGGAAAACATAATAGGACCTAATACATGATCTTAGGTAATTTTCTACCGAAAATATTTGTAAAATATTTTACTTAACATAGAAACTACGGGGCTGCACATATAACACTATATTATGTTTTTGACACAAAAATAAGACCACTTTGTGTGCACACCATTTTCATCCTCTTAATATCTACCATTATAATTAAAAATTTGTATTTTAGGAACTAGAGTCAAGAACTACAATTCTCATTCTTATCAAATTGTCAAACTTTGAACATAAGCATTTCAAATCCCATATTGAAGTTTAAATTTATCTTATTTTAGGAAAGAAGTGGCTACTTTTGACCCCATATTGGTCCCCCATTTCCATGTACATACCTAGTACAAATGTCAATTAAAATGTCATGCATTGTCAACTACCTTTTATGACTTCACTATAATGAATGCTTGATAAAATTATAAATTATTGTAGTTATATGAATTTAGTATAATGAATTATTGATACATAAATAAATTCTTTGAGTGTGCCCATATTATCAATGTTTTGAATTCGCTTGGAGGTTCTATGTTTTGATAGCTTTACCACATAATATATTCATCACATAATGTCTTAAATGCACTAATGAACCTATGTACTATTAAAATTATTGAACTCTAATAAATACCTTTTTGGTGCACATGCTAACACATAATAAGAGGAAAACTAACAAATAAGGACCAAAAACCTCATAGGACCCAACTAAAGGGTTGAAAGGACCTGCATAAAAAATACCCTAATACCATAAATATATGTTTGTGGGGAATCCCAGACTATACAAATACAAGTCTAGGGAATGATACCTAAAACAAGGGAAGAGAAACAAATATGAGGAGAGATAAAAATAGGGAACATGACATAAAACATCTGAAAAATGGGTAAATGCTCTAATAAGAGGCTAATCTATACCAATAATTGGAAAACACACAAGTTTATAGAATAATGTGATTTTATGACTAATAAATAATCCCGTACCAAAATTAGGTGTCTACATGATGCACAAATTGTGTGTGTGTGTGTGTGTGTGTGTGTGTGTGTGTGTGTGTGTGTGTGTGTGTGTGTGTAAACGCGCGCACGTGTGCATGCTTGTGTGTGTGCATGCATGCATGTACATAAAAAATCAAACAAACATGTCATTATAAGATGTATAACTCTATAAGTAACTTTGATGTACCTATTAAATCTTCTCAAGATCATGTCGGTATGGATAATTGGTAGAATACACCTATTTTTATTTCGTGGTTTCTTAGTGACACTTATGTTTCCTTATCATTTCTAGATATGTTTGAAAATTCATGCAAATCCTATAGAAACAAATATGCGAGATAAATTCTTACTACAATAATATGTTAAAATATAGGAAATTAAATTAGAAATGATGCATCTAATTTTTTTTAGAATTGTGATAATCCTCCTATAAAATTCCAAATATCATATCTTGTAATAGATCCTACATGTATATTCAAGTAAAAATCATTAAAAATAAAAAAATGTGTTCTATGTTTGTTCCAATTCGATTGAAGGAGAAGAAGGAGATAAAATGTATTATGATTGTTGGAGGATTGTGCCTCGTCTGAAAAAAACTGCTCTGTGAACTACTGAAAAATTTGCTTATCTAAGAAAGTAAGTATAACTTCCCCCTAGTCATGGGTGCTCGGGAAAGGTCGAAGTGCCCAGGCAGCTAGTGTCTATATCTCATGCCTTTGGTATTTATGTTGAAATGAGGACCCAAGTCGATTTTGGTTCATTCTATAAGCGTAACTTTTTTGTTCCTATAATGTGCAAACATGTACTAAAGCTTTGAGATGTTGTATGGGGTGATTGATTCACCTAATGTATGCCCCCTTTTTTGGGTTGCATGCGAAATCTCTAGGAGTATGGAACCCAAAGAGAAGACCTGATGTTGATATGAAAATGATATCAAAGGGATCCCTACGAGGGGGGTATGTGCATGGTAGAAACCAAGGAACATGCAAAAAGTTGCTAAAAGCATGTGTTAGTAGAAAAAGTGACAAGCATGTTATAGAATAAACTATAAACAAGCAATATTATAGATAAAGTAGACCATGAAAAGTGGGTTTTAAACATGGGACATCACTCATAATGTTGTAATATAATCAAGGTTGAAGCGGAAAAAGTATACAAGAAATGATCAAGCAAGACATAGGGCATAGTTCGCAAACAATGGAAAATAATAGAAAATTGTATCAAGAAAAATATCAGATAACCATGGTGAAA
This sequence comes from Taxus wallichiana var. yunnanensis, assembly GCA_018340775.1. Classification (NCBI taxonomy): domain Eukaryota; kingdom Viridiplantae; phylum Streptophyta; class Pinopsida; order Cupressales; family Taxaceae; genus Taxus; species Taxus wallichiana. The sequence goes on along the minus strand of CM031234.1, from coordinate 816,463,848 downwards.
AATAGTTCCTCCAAGGTAATGTTTGCACATGAAGCACCCATTAGTATGTTAGAAAGATAAGAAGTATGTCAAAGTGTGTATGTATCAATGGAACAATTAGTGTGCTAGTAAGAATAGGAAGTAGTATAAAATGAAACAATAACACTTGTAGTGTGTAAGAAAGTAGATGCCCCTAGGAGCCTTGGTGGGACTAGTAAGAGGTACAATGCCAAGCATCAATGTTGTGTGTAAAGATATGTAGAAAGTCTATATTCACAACTAGAGAACAAGTGAATGTGCATGTGTATATGATAAAGATAATTACATATTGTATATCCGACTAGCATAGTAAGGAAAGTGACATGTGAGTAAAGGAAAACAAGAGTAAATGTGACCAAGATATGCAATATGTTGTGAATGAGTGATATGGAATGGTATACAATGTGAATGTGATAGGAGAATCATGCCCCCAAGCAGATGTATATGTATGAGATGAGGTTCATTTATAAAATACCCCTCGACAGTCAAGAATGAACCATAGAACAAGAGTGTGTCATCGAGAAATGGTTTGATAATGTGCACTAGATAGATAAAACATGAAGCATAGAGCGTAAAGAGTGAATATGGTGAGGTTCATTTCAAATTTATACCCTCAGTAGTAGATCATGAATTGTGGAACTAGAGTGTTCCATAAGGTAGTGTCGATACATGTTTTGTATCAAGTTTTTGATGATGAATGTTTAAAAATATGTAGTGTGAAGAACGTAGCATGATAATAGAAATGAGAGACACTTGAAAATTCTAAGAGGGGGAATAATAAACATGATGCCTCCTATGTGTATGATGATGAGGAAAATATAAATTGAAAGTGAAGTGAAAGGGTCCTCTTCCCAATGTCTAAGGAGATAAAGGTGTGTGACCATGCTCTGAGATCGGTGATGTATGAGACTGATGATGTATGTGCGATGGAATCCTAGGTAGTGAAAAAGTATGTGAAGTAGACCTAGGAGGTGATGAGAACCTATGTGGAGAAGACAATGTAGGTGATGTGAACTTATGTGAAGGATACCAAGGAGGTGATGTGGACCTAGGCTGATGAGATGGACTAGTGGACCGATGAAGATGAGTGGGTCGTGTCTGAATAGGAGAGCTAGGAGAATATTTTTCCTTAGTTTTGAGAGGTCCATGGGATCTAGATGTTCCAAGTAGCATAAGGGAAACCTCGAAAGGACATTGAGGCAATGATGTGCATGGTGGGACACTATTGACGGTAATAACTTTCTTGTTGTGAATGAAATTAAGACACAAATGATTCATGGATACAATATCTTGATTGGAGCATAGCCATGGAAGACCTAAGAGAATGTCACAAACTTTGATGCTAGGCACCATAAGGAATGACACAAGCATGGTGAGAGGACCAGCTTGAACTGGAAGCTTTACGTAACCATAAGATTTGGGAAATGAATATGAAATTTGAGAGAGTATATAGTTGATACCGATGAGAAGTGCAATAGAGCACACACTCATAGGAATCGATGGATCAATAATTGTGTTGTTGATAGTATGAGCTCTAATAGAAGTATTGATGTGTAGATAAATAGAATAGAATGTAGCATGATAATCATGATTAGAGAATGTGATGAATGGTGGAGATGCGGTATGCGAGAGCATCGCCTTAGCTATCTAAATAAACCATGAAGACATCCTATTTGGTGTGTTATATGCCTTCATGAGTCCTAGAGGTATTTTAGGTGTTGTTAGTAGTCTATTCTTGTGTCTAGACCTTTCAAATTTCAAATCAATAATTTTCCCTCCAAAATGCTAATTCAAAATTGTAAAGGAAATTCTAGTGTGATTGAGGTTTTTGTGTGTGTACTTGAAGCTCATAAGATTTCTAAGCATGGAATGAGGTACTATGAGGTGGTTATACCCTCTTTAGAGTCATAAATATTAAATAAGAGAGAGATATCATGATGAATTTGAGCTATTCTTATATAAAAGTAACTCCTTTAGTTGACGGAATCTCATTATGAGACTTGTGTAACTAACCAAGTGAGACAAATATTGAATAGGAGCAAGAGCGAGGATATATGAAGGATAATGTAATTGAATCAAGCATTCTTATCTGGATAATGAATCATATGTAAAGCTTCAAGGAAGGTGTTGAAGAAAAAGTTAGGTTTTTGATATTTTATTCATGATTTCAGTGGTTGTTAATATGCATGTATGATATTCTTGATCTTAGAGTGGATTTCTTGTTCTCAGAATGAGTGTAAGCTTAGTGAGGAGCATGTGAGAGTTGATGCATTGATTTTTTTATAGATCTTGTATATTACTAACTCCGTGATAGGTTGAGTATTTATGCATGGTTCATGAAAGCATTACTATAAAATGTGTTGAGTATGTGATAATGATCTTCGAGAAGAGAATACCTAAGGAATAAAAATAATGCAATATACGAGTTTTGGTATGAGAACCACTGCTTTTAGAGCACCCATGCACTTATTTATGATGTGCTTTCCTTCTTACTGTGAATGATATCCTTCATGCTTTAACTCTAGTAGGATAATTGTGTAAAAGGTTGTATTCAATGATGTGCATGTGTAAACCAAGTCTCATTACGGGTAAGAGATAATTAGATTCCCACTTTGATTGGGGGATTGAGAGAGAAAATGTACACCTAATGTTGAATCATAATCCTTAAAATCTTAGGTAGTTCATAATTGAATCATTGTGTAAATTCATATATTATTGATGTGAAGACTTAAATCTTTGAAGATAACTCTACAAGAGATAACTCGTTTGATAGAACCCAAAAAGGGACCTCAGACCTTGTCTTGACATTGGCAAGAGAAATAATTGGTTGTTGCATAATATGTCATGTTTGGATAAACATTTTAATGTTATGTAGATTGAATGTGGGGTTTATAATTAGGATGTTTAGATAGTGTATAAAATTTAGAGAAGATCCCACACCTTGATAATAGCATAATCTCCCTATCTTAAATGGTAACGGTTTCATCAACTCTATTCCACAAACAAGTATAAGAGTTTCACATAAGGAGGAACCATGAACATGAAGACCTTGAATCCTTGGTAATATAATCTCCTCCACAGTGCTATTATAGTCCTCCTTGCAAAATTCAGGGATCTTGAATCAATTTCTAGGTGAAGTTATAAGGAAAAGAGACCTCTCTCGGCTTAACTATAAGCCATAGTGAAGGAACTACTAGGGCATGATTTAAGAAGCACCAAACCAAGTTAGTATTTCTTTAAAATTGGTATTAATAATGAGGAGGAGGTGTATCAAGTGTTTCAAATAGAATCAATGAATTCCATAAGGTATTTTCCCGCATCTTTCTGACAATAGGCTTGAAGACCTGTGAGCTATAGTGGGAAGGCTAATTGGAAGAACAAATTTACATAGAAGTACTAAATAAACTTAGATTTAACCCTTGAAATTTAATACACATATAAAAACCTTTAATGGGTACTCTGAAATGTTATTCCTTTCACACTAAAGCTTCCTAGAAATGATTTTGTGCATGATAGTCTATAGAAGTAGACCTATTCAAGGGTATGGAGCAAGAAACGAAAAGGTGAACTATGGGGAGTTATAGAATGGAAAGGATCTCCAAATTTTGTGAACATGTATAGGATGAGAAGAGAATTTTAATTGGTTGTTGCATGATATGTCATGTTTGGATAAACATTTTAATGTTATATAGATTGAATTTGGGGTTTACAATCGTAGATGTTTAGATAGTGGATCAAATTTAGAGAAGATCCCATGCCTTGATAATAGCATAATCTCCCTATCTTAAATGGTAACGGTTTCATCAAATCTGTTCCACAATAAAGTAGAAGAGTTTCACATAAGGAGGAACCATGGACATGAAGTCCTTGAATCCTCGGGTTTATAGTCCTCACAAAAATTCGAGAATCTTGAATCAAGTTCTAGGTGAAGTTATAAGGAAAAGATCCCTTTTGGGATTAATAGTAAGCCATAGTGAAGGAAATACTAGGGCATGATTTTAGAAGCACCAAACCAAGTTAATCTTTCTTGAAAATTGGTATTAATAAATGAGGAGGAGGTGTATCAAGTGTTTTAAATAGAATCAATGAATTCCATTAGGTATTTTCCTAGATCTTTCCGATAGTAGGCTTGAAGACTATGAGCTACTGATGGGAAGGCTAATTGGAAGAACAAATTTACATAGGAAGGACTAAATAAACTTAGATTTGGTGCTTGAAATTTAATACACATCTCAAAACCTTTCATGGGTACACTGAAATGTTATTCCTTTCAGATTAAATCTTCCTAGAAATTATTATGTGCATGGCAGTCCATATAAGCGAGACCTAGTCAAGGGTATGGAGCAAGAAAGTGAAAAGGTGAACTATGGGGAGTTATAAAATGGAATGGATCTCCAAATTTGTGAAACATGTCTAGGGCCGAGAAGAGAATTCTAATTGGTTGTTGCATGATATTTCATGTTTGGATAAAAATTTTAATGTTATATAAATTGAATTTGGGGTTTACAATTAGGATGTTTAGATAGTGGATCAAATTTAGAGGAGATCCATGCCTTGATAATAGCATAATCTCCCTATCTTAAATGGTAACGGTTTCATCAAATCTGCTCCACAATAAAGTAGAAGAGTTTCACATAAGGAGGAACCATGAACATGAAGTCCTTGAATCCACTCGGCTTATAGTCCTCCTTACAAAATTCGAGAATCTTGAATCAAGTTCTAGGTGAAGTTATAAGGAAAAGAGCCCTTTTGGGATTAATAGTAAGCCATAGTGAAGGAAATACTAGGGCATGATTTTAGAAGCACCAAACCAAGTTACTCTTTCTTGAAAATTGGTATTAATAATGAGGAGGAGGTGTATCAAGTGTTTTAAATAGAATCAATGAATTCCATTAGGTATTTTCCTAGATCTTTCTATAGTAGGCTTGAAGACTGTGAGCTACAATGGGAAGGCTAATTGGAAGAACAAATTTACATAGGAAGGACTAAATAAACTTAGATTTGGTGCTTGAAATTTAATACACATCTCAAAACCTTTCATGGGTACCGAAATGTTATTCCTTTCAGACTAAATCTTCCTAGAAATTATTATGTGCATGGCGGTCTATATAAGCAGACCTAGTCAAGGGTATGGAGCAAGAAAGTGAAAAGGTGAACTATGGGGAGTTATAGAATGGAATGGATCTCCAAATTTTGTGAACATGTCTAGGCTAATAAGAGAATTATAATTGGTTGTTGCATGATATTTCATGTTTGGATAAACATTTTAATGTTATATAGATTGAATTTGGGGTTTACAATTAGGATGTTTAGATAGTGGATCAAATTTAGAGAAGATCCCATGCCTTGATAATAGCATAATCTCCTATCTTAAATGGTAATGGTTTTCATCAAATCTGCTCCACAATAAATTAGAAGAGTTTCACATAAGGAGGAACCACGAACATGAAGACCTTGAATCCCGGCTTATAGTCCTCCTTACAAAATTCAGAATCTTGAATCAAGTTCTAGGTGAAGTTATAAGGAAAAGAGCCCTTTTGGGCTTAATAGTAAGCTATAGTGAAGGAAATACTAGGGCATGATTTTAGAACCACCAAACCAAGTTAATCTTTCTTGAAAATTGGTATTAATAATGAGGAGGTGTATCAAGTGTTTTAAATAGAATCAATGAATTCCATTAGGTATTTTCCTAGATCTTTCTAATAGTAGGCTTGAAGACCGTGAGCTACGGTGGGAAGGCTAATTGGAAGAAAATTTTTACATAGGAAGTACTAAAAAAACTTAGATTTGGTGCTTGAAATTTAATACACATCTCAAAACCTTTCATGGGTACACTGAAATGTTATTCCTTTCAGATTAAATCTTCCTAGAAATTATTATGTGCATGACACTCTATATAAGCGAGACCCTAGTCACGGGTATGGAGCATGAAAGTGAAAATATGAACTATGGGGAGTTATAGAATCTATTGGATAGCTATATTTTGTGTACATGTGTAGGTTGAGAAGAAATTTCTAAGGATGCCTATGTGGTCCTATAATTACCTCTATAATTCTATATACATATGTGAATCAAACATGTTTTGCATCAACAAAAAGGAGGACAATTTAAGGGAAGTGTTAACCTAGTAAGGTAATTGGGTTAAATGAATCTTTTTGAATCCATATTATGGTTAATCTAATAATTCTTGAAGTGTTTGAAAATGTGCAACATTTAGAGAAGTTGAAGAATCCAAAAGGTAAGTGCTTGTTGGTGTATGTACCTAGAACTAGTAGATAGATAAGAAGGAAACCTACAAAGGTGAGTTCCAAAGGATTTTGCATGAAACTAAACAAGTTACTGAGGATTGAATCCGAGGTAAATGAAGGTTTAAATAAGGTGTAATGGTTATATTCCCATTCCTTAAGTGAATATTGTTAATCCAAACAAGTTTTGAACCTTTTGACTAGATTATGATCCTCAAAATGCAAAGCTAAGTGAAAGTGAATTTGTGTCATCTCTTGATGAGTTGAATACCTACATGAATGGTTTTAGTTTCTCTCCATTAATTGGTATCGGAGCGTGTATTTTTTATGGTTTGGTTTTGAGACTGAATGAACAGTTGTTATTGTTGCTAACATTATCTTGTGAGTGTTTAGTGAAGATTGATGATGAATATGAGTGAAGAGAAGTCCACGTAACTAGTATTTGAGCATGGGTACATGATGCCATAGTGGATGAAGGATTTTGTAGCTGAGAAAGAAAATATATAGTTAAGACAACTAAATGAGAAGATTAGGAAGCAAGAGAATAAGATAAGAGTGGTAGAGATAAGAGGTTTGACGGAAGTAAAAGCTACAAGGCTTGATCAAATGACACAGATGATGAGGATGAGGTAGAATCAACGACATGTATGGCTAAGATATTGGTAGAGATATTGAACAAAAATAGAGAACAAGAAGAGAGAGAAAGGTATAACAAAGATGAAAGAAATAAGTAGTTGGCAAAACAAATAAAATTGGATATGTAGGAAGAGATCCACGAGTTAAAGAGAGATGTGCGAAGTGAGATGAGTTGATGAAAGCTACAAGCAAGGAGAGATAAGGAAGCATGATTGTTTTTAGATGAAGAAAGGAGGTAAGTGGCCATTAGAGTCCATTGTGACAAAGATAAATACAAACCAGTTAAGGAGAGAGATAAGATAAAAAGAAAGGAATATGAAATAAGAAGAGAAGAGGCTGAAAAGACAAGAAAAAAAAGTGGACAAGGAGATATTTTATGAGGAAGAGAGCGAGGAAGTGAAGTAGCGGGGGTGATGAAGAATAAGAGCATACTGATGGAGCTTCTCAAGAGGCTCAATAGCCTCCACATTTTGAATCTAACTATGTCTTGGAATGTGTGAATGTAGGTACACAAAGAGAAGAAAAAGAGTCAAGAAATGATGCCTTAAATGAAGAACCAAAGAACAAAAGTGAATACAAGATAGAAGGGGAATTTTGTGGGCCATCTCAAGAAAACTATGGATCAACTAAGTGTGGAAATGTAGCAGTTGGCATGATGAATAGGTCATGGAGAGCTCTTACAAGCATGTGGATCTAGATTAGTGAAGAGGATGAGATGAAAGTCAAGATGAATTCTAGAGAAAACTTGGATCATGAAGAAAACAATGACATTGCAGGCCTAAACCAGAAATGGAGATGAAAGATAAAGCAGAGAATGATAAACTAGAGCTAGTGAATGATGAGGAAGAAGGAAAATTATCATATGTGAACAAGGAGGAGTAAAATTAGCACATCCAAAGGACAAATATGATTCTTGAAGTAGAGAATAAAGGATAGGAAACATATGGAGAAACATACTTTCTTTATGAAGAAAAAATGCAATATGAAAACCAAACAAGAAACATGAATGAAGGAAAGGATGATGATGAACTAGATGAAGATGAAGATGAGATTAGAGTGGAGATGAAGAAGCAGAGGAACTAGAAAAATAATAATAAGACTGAACTATAAGGACTACTCTTTTCCTACCGTTAGAGTATGATGTAGGAGCATCACCTTATATATCTAAATAAACCATGAAGATGTCCTATTTGGTGTGTTATATTCCCGCATGATTCCTAGAAGTATTTTAGATGTTTTTAGTAGTATATTCTTGTGGCTAGGCCTTTCAAATTTCAAATGAAGAATTTTTCCTCAAAAATGCTAATTCAAAATTGTAAATGAAATTCTAGTGTGATTGACGTTTTTGTGTGTGTACTTAAAGATCATAATATTTCTAAGAATGGATTGAGGTCCTATGAGGTATCTATAACCTCTATGGATTCATAATATTAAAAATGAGGATGAATCATGCTAAATGTGAGTTATTCTTAGATAAAAGTAACTCCTTTAGTTGATGGAATCTCATAATGAGACTTGTGTAACTGACAAGTGAGAGGAATCTCAACTATAAGTGAGAGTGAGGATATATGAAGGATAATATCACTAAATCAAGCATTCTTTTATAGATATGGAATCATATATAAAGCTTAAAGGAAGGTGTTGAAGAAAAAGTCGGGTTTTTTCTTGTTTTTGCATGATTTCAGTGGTTTTAATATTCATGTATGATATTTTTGATCTTAGAGTGGATTTCTTGTTCTTAAAATGAGTGTAAGTTGAGTGATGAGCATGTGAAAGTTGAGTGAAAGGTTGATTATTTGTGCATGGTTCAGGAAAGCATGACTATAAATGGTGTTGAGTATGTGATGATGATCCTCGAGAAGAGAATACCTAAAGAAGAAAAACAATGCAATATATAATTTTTGCACTACTGATCCGGCCAAGCAACCCACTATGTGATAGAATATGGTTAATTCTTTCACAGCTGTTCCAGCAATTGAAGGTTCTAAATACCATTCAGACAAAAAGTACGGCCTTGCACTCAAAAATTCCCTTTTGAGATTTATAAAATGAGAACCCCGCTTTTAGAACACCCATGAATTATCTTATGATTTTCTTTCCTTCTTACTCTGAATGATATCCTTCATTTTATAACTATTGTAGGATCATTATGTTTAGAAGGTTCTATTTAATAATGTGCATGTGCAAACCAAGTCTCATTAAAGGTAAGAAAAGATTAGATTCCCACAATGATTAGGGGATTGATAGAGAAACTATACACCTGATGTTGAGTCGAATCCTTAAAATCTTTGGTATTTATACTTCAATCATTTTGGAAAATCATAGATACTTAATGTGAATACTTAAATACTTGAAGGTAACTTTGTATGAGACTAACTTTCTTGATAGAACCTAAAAGGGACCTCGGACCATGTCTTGACATTGGCAAGAAGAATCATTTGTAGTTGCACAATATGTCATGTTTGGATAAAACACTTTTAATGTTATGTAGATTGAATTTTAAGTTTGCATTCAAGATGTTTAGATATTGGATCAACTTTAGAGAATATCCCACACCTTGATAATAGCTTAATCTCTCTGTCAAAAATGGTAAGGGTTTCATCAACTCATTCGTTGAGCAAGTAGAAGAGTTTCACATAAGGGGGAACCCTAAACATGAAGACATTGAATCACCGGTAATATAATCTCTTCCACAGTTCTATCACATTCCACCTTGCAAAATTTGGGATCTTGAATCAAGTTCTAGGTGAAATTATAAGGAAAAGAGCCCTCTCGGGCTTGACTGTAAGCCATACATGAAGGAACTACTTTGGGGCATGATTTTATAAGCACAAAACCAAGTTAGTATTGCTTGAAAATTCGTGACTGTAATGAGGAGGATGTTTGTAAGGCATTTTAAAGATAATTAGTGAATTCCATTGGGAATTTTCTGAGATCTCTGTGACACTAGGATTGAAGATTGTGAGCTACTGTGGGAAGGCTAACTCGGAAGAACCACTTTATATAGGAAGAAATAGATAAAGTTATATTTGGCCCTTGAAATTGTATACACATATCCAAACCTCTAATGGATACCTAAAATGTTATTCCTTTCATACTAAGGATTCCTAGAAATTATTTTGTGCATGGTAGTCTATAGAAGTAGACCTAGTCAAGGGTATGGTGCAAGAAAGTGAAAAGGTGAACTATGGGGAGTTATAGAATGGATTGGATCTCCAAATTTTGTGAACATGTATATTCTAAGAAGAGAGTTCTAAGGATTCCTATGAGGTCCTATAATTACCTCTATAATTCTATATCTATGTGTGAGCCAAACATGTTCTGTATCAAGAGAAAGGAGGACAGCTTTAAGGGAAGTGTTAACCTAGTAAGGTAAGTTAGGTGAAGTGAAGCTTATTGAATCCATATTGTTAATATACTAGCGCCTGAGTTGTTCAAGAGGGTGAAACCTTCAAGGAAGTCAAATAATCCAAAAGTAAACTACTTGTTGGTGTATATATCTAAAACTAGTAGACAGACAAGAAGGGAAAGTGACAAAGGTGATCTACAAAGGATTTTGCATGAAAGTAAACAAGTTACATGATTGAATTAGAGTTAAATGAAGGTGTAAAAATTATGTAATGGTGATAGTCCCCTTAATTAAATACTATCAATCCAATTTTTTTTTGAAATTTTATACTAGAGTATGATCCTCAAAATGCAGATCTAAGTGAAAGTGAATTTGTGTCATCTCTTGATGATTTGAATACTTACGTAAATGGTTTTTTTCTCTACATAAATGCATTAGTAATAGAAAATATAAAATCAAGAGGCTTCGATGAAGGAGGAAGCAATGCATGATATCCATGACTGGCAAGAATTCGTAGCTTGTTTTCCATGCTTAGGTAGCAGATCATTAAATGTTTTGATATTTTTTCATTAACCGGTGTGGATTCCAAAGGCTCAAGGAGCTCTATTGCATCATTTTCAATAAGATGTTGACTGAGATTCCTAAGTTTGTAACTTTGATTAGAAGAACTCCCAATGCATTGATGATAGTCACATCTAGTATTTTTGTTGTAATTGCATCCTTTAAGTTGATATGGGTCCATATTAAGTGGAGGAGGAGGCGTAATAGGATTGTTCTCAATAAGTTGTGGAAATAGAATGTGTGGATCCCAAGGAAATTTAGTGAATGTATGTTTTGGCAGCTTACATTGAATATTTATAGGAGTAGAGACAACGTTAATAGTATCCTTTGCTTTGGTGGGCTTACTAGATGGCTTGAAAGTTGACTTTCTTTGAAATCGATTAGAAGATGATGAAGCTTGATCATGGTATTTGAGTTTTACCATAGAGATAAGTTTTCCTTCACATAATTTAAGAGTATGACATAGTTGATCAAATGAAGGATATGTCTCAAAGATGACACTCTCTTGGAGATGTGGTAAGAGAATTTGGACAAATAGATCTTGATGTTCCGATTCAATGAGAAAATTGGTCATCTGAGTTAGGTTGTTATTATATCATAATAATAGTCCGTTATATGCTCATTAGATCCTTGTTTTATTTGTACAAGTTGAGCATATGATATATTAGAACCGATATTGATTAAAAATGTGTAAGAAAAAGCATTGAATAAATGTGTAAACAATACTTTACCAAATGAATAGGTAGGTCATAAAACAATCGCATAAAATAATCTTAGAGACTTTGAGGAAAGATATTTGCTAGTAAAGTATGATCATCTGCATAATTGAGACATGCCACATGAAAATATCTAATATTCTCTTGAGGGTCACCATGGCCATTGAAGGTAGGTAGCTTAGGGGTGATGAAATTCAGAGGAAGTGGATATGTGGAAATGGCAGGTGCGAAAGGAGTGTGGATTAAAGTTGAATCAAGAGATGGAAAGGCACAAGAACTATCCTATTGAAGTTGACAAATTTGAACTTGAAGATCCTGATAGAGAGAGGCTAGATCTTGAGTACTAAAAGAGGAAATTTTCCATGTGTGTTAAGTAAGAGATGGAGTTAAATTCTTGGTAGGATTAGGAATGGAGACAATAATACTAGAAGTAGGTGGAGTGGTAGAAGGAGGGGGTTGAGTAATAATAGGAATAGACATAGTAGTATAAGTAGGAATACTAAGCTCAACTATATTGGTGGCCTCCTCAAGAGAAGTGAATAAGAGTGGATCTAGATCCTACGAATGCTCAACAAGATTCTCATTGATCTCTTGAAGGTGGAATTCAATAAAGGGTCCATAAGATTAATCCAAGATAAAACTATTGCAGAAATTCCTAGAAGCGAGGTTGGGTCCGAACGGATGGGTTCACAAAATGATTTAACAAATATGTAACTTTGTAAAACCATATATATTGAAGATTAACATATGATAAATAATTAGTAAAGTATATATTTTACACAATAAATTAATCAAAATAAATGTAAAATCCTAAGTGCAAGAGAGGGAATAAAATACTTAGATGATTTTGCACTTGATCCCGTAGTATGTTGGACATTAAAAATGAAGAAACAAATGGGTAGACTATCGCAACTATGATCAAGAAATTATGCAACTATGAGAGTAAGTTAGACAAGGGTGCTTGAATGGGGCTATGACGCCTAGGCTCTAGAGACCTCTCATTAGGTGCTTGTGATTGCACAAGAGCTCGAAATATGATTTTTATGGTGTCATAAGATGGTTGCTAATATTTGATGTTGGTCTCCCGTATGTTGTTAGATGATCTCTGAATTCACCAGTAACTGCAAAGTAAATGATTTCTACAAAACCCAAAATGCATAAAATCCTAAAAAAATATGCAAATGGGGAGTAAACTGACATCGATGGTCACCTAACTAAGTCAACTTACGACGAGAATTGCACTACATCTCAGAATCCATGTAGTTCTTGTGAGTGTGTGATAGAATCATGCCCTAGGAGTCCCTTGTGTAAGTGCACATGACATCATATGATAACTAGATGTACCAATGTAAATAGATGTGTGGATGGAAAAATGAACTTCCCCTCTTATGAAGTGTATGCAGAAAATGCACCCTTTTCCCTTGTATGAGTGCTAGATGGATTCCTTTGATGCTCTTAGATTCCTTTGGATGAAACCTTAGGTGATGATAATAGATGCTTAGAGCTTGGTCCTTTATTTTGGTCACATAGCTTTGTATTTATATGATTCCCTTAGTTGAATTTTGTAATTTACAACTAAAAGTCGACCCATAAGAAAATAAGATGCCCGTAATATAAAAGAGATCCAAATTATGTGAGTAAGATACAAAGAGGTTGGGGGCACCCAGAAGGATGAGGGTACCTTGGCACTGGTGTCCTGGATGGGTGCTAGTTTCCAGAGTCATGAAAGATAAATAAATAAGGCTCGATTCAGGTGTAAGGTGTAAACGACTAGAAATAAGACAGAAACGAAGCAAAGAGGACAAAAATAGTTGTCAATTACTAGTTTTATCTCTTAGGAATCATATGAATGCAATTATGTGTTTATGTACCTAGAAATTTACCCACATGCATGGTTTTGTGTTAACAACCTATTGCCATCTCACAATTATGTACTTTTAGGGTTAACATTCTCACAAAGAGTTACTTTGAATTCTTCCTATCATTCTTTGATTCTTGTATCAACTTCCCTCAAACATTCACATAGTCACAAATAGTCTTCATTGTTCTGTCATATCTATAATATCCTTATCAACTTAATACCCTCAGTTTCTCCTTTTCTTTCCTAATCCTACACACACAAACAGATACCTATAAAGATCATTCTCAACAAACATATTCAATAAATAATCCTTCATCACGCTCACACTATTCTAATATATTACAAAAACACATAAATACATTTTTTACCCAACTTGGAAGCCTTTGATTGATATAACAATGAACTATACAAAGCTTCATGAGCCTAAAGGCTCTTTTACAAATATTTTCTCCTCTCTCAAAATTTCACCAACCTCTCCAACTCTACTAACTCCTCATACATTCGAATACATCAGCTTTTGATGAATTAGGAGGTAATTTGGTTTTCATCAATCTTAAATAAAACCATGATTAGGCTAACAATAGTGATTTACACTTAGATAAGGGTCAAGAGAGTGTAAACACCTTATTACATGGATGTGAAGCCTAATCTAACACTTAAATCACTAACATACTAACTCCTATACCTATGATGCAATACTAAGCTATTTGAATATTTAATTGTGGTTTTTGGAGGAAACCTCCAAAATACCACCTATTACATCATTATGAGTCCAAGTAGACTAAATAGGACTCAAGATCATCCTAAAACATATTACTAAGCCTATTCAAGCAAAAATTTAATATTTACATGATGCTCCTACATCATACTCCCCATGTGGAGAGAAGTGTGATATATACAAACGCCTTTTTCTTCCTTTTCTTCCAATTGGTTTCCACTTGTAAGATTCTTCTCTTCACTAATGCATTCTTTCCATATTTATCAACTTCATGCTTCTTTTTCTTTTTACATTTATCTTCATCTTTTTCATCTTTTCTTTACCCTCATTATGTGGTCTTCATATCTTCCTCCCTTCATTTGAGCTCTTATATGAGTTGTTCTTTCAATGTTTTTGATCACATATTCTATCATACCTACACATTCACAAATACACAAAACCTTAGATGTAAAAAAAAATACTTTTGTGTCTCGTCACTAGATTTCTCTTCACATTATCTTTCATTTTCAGTCTCCTCCTTCATTTTCTCAACTTTCTCTTCCTCACACTTCATTTCTTCACCATTCAAAGAAAATTCAAGTGCCCATAAATCTGCCTCTAATTTTTCATATTCTTAATCAATTTATTCTTCAAAAATGCATTCTTCCAAGTCATCATTTCTTTGATTTATCCTTCTTTTTCTTTCTTGTTTTCCTTCTTTTCCATCATTTTAAACTCTCTTTCTTCTTCTATTATCCTCTTTTCAGATACATTTTCTTTATTTTCTCCATGAGTGACCTTAGAGACCACTTAAACACATTTCTTATCACTATCTCTATGCCTTTTATTTTTATTTCCTTTTCTTTCATCATCATCCTTTCTATTTGCTCCATATCCTTCCTCAATTTTCTAATCTCTTGTTCCATCCACACTCTTCTCTTTTCTTCTTGCTCTCTCTTTCTCTCTTCTTTTCTCTTTTTCTCTCTCATATATTTCTCTTTCCTCTCATTGCTCATAATCTCTATCAACTCTAACTATCCCACTCTATCTTCATCCATTCTCACTAGATAAGTTTGTTTCACCTTGCCCAAGTCTCACTTAGGTTTCTCTCTCTCACCTAGTCTCTTGACTTCTTTTTTATTTTTCTATCTCTTCTCTTCTTTCTTCAAATTTTCTTCTTCTCTTTCACTTATCTAAAAAATTAACCGATCCTTCACACACTCACAACTCACAAGAATTCATTTATCAGCTTCCACAACTAAAATCTTCATCAAAAAAATCATCCACATTCATCAAAACAATTATATACAATGCTTATTAGGAAAAATCAACATTTACCTTCAAATTGATAACTTAAAATCCTTGATTTCCTCCGATCGATGCCAAATTATGTAGAGCCTTGCATACACACTTTCAAATCACTAAAAAAAAGTTCTTTAGAAGTCACAATTTCACTATTCAATCACCAAACCAATAACTTGTCATTTCTCTCAAGAAGGAAAATCTTGCTCAAAATCACTAGAAATTTCTTAAAAAATTGATCCAAATCCCAAAATAATTTTACACATGATTAAATACATCATGCCAATATGTTCAAACCATCATATTAGTTTCACAACTTCATTTTCACCTATTTGCCTTGTAAACCTCCTACTAGCCTTGTAGCCCTAAAAACTTGTTTATCTCGGCAAAATTATCAATTTACTCACATCCAACCCCGATCGGTAAAATTTTTAGAAACATTTTATCCTCATTGAGATGCATGTCAAATTTCAAGGATTAACTCTTCACCAATAAAAATTTATGCTTCTTTTAGTGTTTTTCTAGCCTTCCTAATTAGCCCTCCTAGAGCACAAATCTTGAAACTGGTAGAAATTTCCAAACAACCAAGAAAAAATAAAATGTGTTCTAGATATCCTTTTGGCCAATATTTATTTTAGCTGATTTTTATCCTCCAAATCTTCCTCTAACACTCCCAACTCTAATTTTCTCTTTTAGGCTTGTTTCCTTAAGCCTAGTTAGGGTTTAGTAGCAAAAACATAGGGTTTTGATTCTTTTCACTATATGAACTCCTCAAACACTTTAATTCACCTCAAAAACTTTTTTAGTCCTCCTTACCATCCATAAAATATCTTCTCTTCAATTTTTTCAATTTCTTGTTATTGACCAACTAGGGTTTCAAACTTCTTCTGATCGCCGCAACAACCCTTACATACTCTATTTTATTCCTCTTCTTTGGTCTTGTTCTAGATTATTGGCCCTATTTGACTCATCCTAACACCTTATACTCTTCATATCTCAGTCTCTCTCCTAGTTTCATTCACTTGAGATACATTTCTTCTAGTGACAATCATGTTTACTTAATTTCGAGTTCCTCATAGCCTGCTTCTGAAGTTAGTCATGAAATTACTAAGTCAATGACCCCAATTTACTTATTCCACCATTTCAAGAGTTGATATGTATTTAATAACTTTTCTCCAATATTATCTCTTTTGGTTTTCCATATCCTTCTTTATAGCTTTCTTAAGGTTCATGATATAAAGGCTCACTAAGGACTATCATGGTTTTTCCATCTTAAGTGTACCTACATTTATAATTCACTACAAATTATTATTATTCCTCATTGATCCTTATGACCACTATTTAATCCGTCCCAAATTTACTCATCCATCCATAATATTTTCACTTTCTTAGCTTCTCATATACTAATCCTTAATGTACTCACTGACAAGAATATGACAAATAAAGTTTCATTAGTGTTTAGGCTTCTTCAAAGATTATTTCCTCCATCAATACTTATCACCATTTTATCACCCTTGTTTCAAGTTTGTTACTTATTCTTGTAAACTTATCTTCTCTCATTGAATCTCTTTCCTTTTGAATAGGAATGTAATAGAATCACGATTACATATTATACTATATTTTTCCTATTTACTTTCTCAAAGGGCATTGTAAATACTTTCTAAACCTCACTTTGTTTTGACATCTTTACCCAACACTCTAAACCAAATTTTCCCTTACAGCTTCTCCCTATAATACATCTAAACCTCTCTATTAGGCCTTCAATTATAGGCTTGCATAGTTTTCTTGAGACTTCTAAGTTTATATCACTCACAACCTCATTCCTTCTATACAAAACCTTTCCCTCCTAATCCTCAAATTCTTGGTCTACCGATGGAGTTTATGGAGGAGGAAATATTAGTAGGGATTGCTTGGGCTATATGTTTCCTGTTAGTATAATCCGATAACTAAGGTGAGAATGATATTTGTATATGATTGATTTTGTGTAAATGTTCATATTGGAAGTGCTTTACCTAAGAAAATTCATCTCATATACCTTCAAACCATCTTCAAACACACACTCTTCTACTTCATACAAACTTTCTTAAATATGGAATGATTTGGAAAAATACCCTTGCATACTAGCTATTCATCAATATTCATAAATTCACACACTCTCTCAAATTTTTATTGGTTCCCTCATATCACTTCCACTCCCTCGCCTAACTCGCACTTTTTCCCTCTCTCAACACTTGTTCAAAAATGAACCATACGTACACTTTTATAATGATTTATCTCAAAAACATAACTACTTCAAACATGACATAAGATGCCATTCATAACAAGATCAAGTAACATCTACAACATCATATAAAATCATGATAAGGACCCATGTATGTCGTAATTCACTAAGGCACAAGACAAGCCCAACTAGGTTCAAAACAAGCAATTCTCCTTTACCAAGGACATCAAGATCTCCAAGGAATTCATCCAGATATTTCATTCCTCCAAAGGCTTCACACATGTCGATGATATCTTATGAACACCACCAATCATCTCAAAAGAATCTACATCATCCATTCTTCTCACTTCACCACCTAGTAGGACTGTTTCCTACTCAAAACAAGAACCTCCAAGAGCCAATCACCAAGTAATGAAGCTCAAGATCTCACAAAAACAAGTCATATATTCCACGTAAACACTCATTGGAAATATAATGACCTATAAAACATCACCATGAATTCTATACCTCATGAAACATCAATAAAAGAAAATGGAACCACTTCTCCTCTTTAGCAAATTGAACTACCCAGAACCAATATTGGAAACTCAACATGTTTGTACCCTTGGTGACCCATTCAAAATTTTTAAATGAATTCAATGGATATCCCTTTTCATCTCAAGTGGATATATATCAGATAGGCCAAAGCATTAGTATTCTACATTAATCTTCTCACCAAAGAAGTGTTTTCCTGAACCAGTCAAACTAAGTCAACTTGTGAACTTCTTCGTGCCACCTCATCACAATTTTAAATCTCAAAAAACATGAAAAATGTCATATTGAATGTGTACAACATCTAAAATCTCATAATACTTCATCACAAATCCCACAAGTTCTTAAGCACTTTCATTCACCAAAACTGCAAAACTACCCTTTTAGGCCCAAAAACCACTCAACCTATTTTGACCTGTGCATGTCATCAAAATATCTCTCTAAGATATGAAATTAATTCAAACATGTATTATATATCCCATATATATCATAACACTAAATTAGTCATATGATCTAATGCAAAACCTAAGATTAAAACCTTATTTCGTGTAAACTAGCATATTTGTGTGGGCTCCACCAAAGTGTCATAACCTCAAAAACACCACCATAATTTTTTTTTGAGAGTCCTCTCCATCATAAAATAATCACATTTGATGATCTGATCCATTACCGGTTAGAGCCAACAATTTTTCTTCCATCTCTAGCAAACTAGGGTTTTTGGAGGGTTTTAGCCTTTTTACCTTCTTAGAAATTGTTCATAAAGGATAGGGCCTCATTTAACCTTATTCCAACTCTGAAACATTATTAGTTCCATAATTCAACATCCCTATAAGGATTATGATCCCATGCAAATGTTACACGTGTCAACCAAGAAAATTTCTTTGATCTCGAGAAAGAAAACATGCTTTCTAGAACCCTATTTTTCTCAAAACACCATATCTTACAAAAGTATCATCATGGGACTTTGAAATTTTTCTCACATCTCTATGGTACACTCTTCCAAAATTTATAATCATTAGTTTTCCACATCTTCACCACCACCATGACTTGCATGACTATCCTTGCGGGTTTGCATATTTTAGGTCACAACCAAGTGAAATAACATAATAACCATGCATGAAACCACTACTAACTACTTATACATGATAAATATGATAATACATAACTTCCTGAGTATTTCCAAGATCTCACACACGTTTTCAAGTGACTATAATACTCCAATAGGCCTTCAAACACTAAGATTAGGTCTAGTTTAGACCTAAACCAAGTAGGAAAACACCATACCTCTACTTCCAATATCTCCAAAAGGACATAACATACTTGATACAACATGTCTCATACATATGTATGCTTCCATGAGCTTACATAGCTCTACAATTCACTCTCATGCTCCATTTGGTCTTCAAGCACCTAGACTAGGTCTAGATGAGCCCTGCAAAAAATGCCCAAACCTATACATGCACTCTGAGAATGACATGGGTGTCTCAATAATCTCCAATAATGATCTCCATTCCTCTACCATGCTCCTCAAGCCACCATACAACTCAAACCATCATGATCTATCACCTAGGCTAACTAGGTCACCTGATTAGGCCTACTAGGCCAAGCCATTATCACTATCTTCATTCTTTCCATCATGCTACAAATTTATTAACCATGTCATCATCATGACACACATCCTCTAACACTCCTAGATCATCCTCTTTTTCATTAATGAGCTTTTACATCAATGAAAACACTCTAACTCACACATGCCAACAATCTCCCCTTTGTCATTGATGGAAAACCACCTAGTTCTTCTCCCCCTTTTTACATTAATGACAAAGAATACTTGTAACTAATGATATCCATCTTCTTCAAATTATTTGGATCCTATCATAGCTAGAAACATCAACCAAAATTACTAGGTAAGAATAAAGACTTGTTTACCTTCATTAATATATATTTTTTTACCTCTTTTCACCATAGAAGCATAGTAGCTCCCATGGGAAAATGATTATCCATTCAATCACTCATGTCAATAATAATGATTATCTAAGCATGAAACATAATTCCTATCTCCTTCTTTACCAATCTCAGATGATAGTATCCACAAACATACTTAAAACTATTATGCACAAACTTATAGCATTTTTAGGACTAGGATCCATAAAAATCATCTTCATACAAAATTATCCCAACTTATCAAGCTCATAGAAACACAATAACCTCATAAAACATCAATCTATGATCCCCTTGTGAAGATACTATCTTAGTATAAATAAATACACAAGATTTCAAGAACCTACATTTCATTCATGTCATGTACATGGATTGGAACATGCATCACATTCTTGATGTAACATTTTAGTGGTCTATGTCATCTTTTCATACTATAGTACATTTCTTGAGCTTATGAAAATATCCTTCTCTGAATATACCTACTATCATTCACATTTTTCCTTACTAGGTTTGGTTAACACCTAAACTACCTGCTTGATTATCATAACCAAGTTTCCCTTCTTTAATAGGTCTTTACAGACATATCTCTTCAGATAAACCTACAATACTCTAATAATATGTAACATTCACTCATAATGCAAGATATTAACCACACAAGTCCTGCAACATACCTAAATTTACCTCCTAAGATTTAGGAGTCTTCAAGCTCCCCCTCAACACATACCATCATGTGAAACATCATGAAAACTTCATGTACATGATTAGACAATATATTCTAGCCCTTGCAATACTATAACCACTTCAAGTAATGAGACTCATAGCCAAACCCTATTTGAGACACCATTACGTAAAAAAATGTCCACATACAAACCTGAAACCATGTTTATCAACTAAAGTACTTACCTCTTTGACTCTCACAGATATAATCAATATTTTAGCTCCATATTACTTCTTTTAAGATGCATAATCACTTTATACACACTTCAACCACAATTCAAGGACCAATAACCCAATAATTTTACTCACATACTTGCAACACGATTACCTCTTCAATAATGAGCTAAAATGATGTAATGTAGTTTATAAGTGCATCTATTTAATTTTCAAAAACCTTCTCCAAGCTTCAAATCACTTCTCCAAATCATTATAGTCTTCCAAACCATGTAACATGTCTAAGACAAAAATACATACCTCCAAGAAACCATATACATGTAGGAAATCATGATTATCAACAGAGAACATTAACCTTGATCCTCACGCACTTGATATAGTTTTTCATACTTTGTCATGCATTATCTATGATGCACAAAACATACTTGATTCCCCTCAAAATTGAACCAAGAACCAAAAGTACACCTTATAGGCTTAGGAAATTCTTGAACATATATGGAGTGCATTATTTCACCTACTACATATGGTCCGATCAAGTCATCATGTTCAATGATTGACATCTTCTTCTTGAAATTTGTTCCCTTACTCACTTTCAACATCTAAACCGACATACATACATATTTATATATATTTGATGCCTTCAACACCACTATGAACTCTTATTATTCTCATAGAGATAATGTTATAAATTTACCTTCACCATTCATCCTTCCTTCTTATCTTTTGTAGACTTGAAAAAGCTTATAATTCTTCATATTGCCTCAAATATATATATGATCACTTGAATAATATTCAAACATGAAACAAGGACTAATGAAACATCATATGGATCTATTCAACTCACTCACATAACTGGAATACTTCATTTCACCTTGACAACCTTCTTGATGTATCCACATAGCTGGAACAGTTCATATTCCCATGCATAGTAACTTATTATCTTCATGATCTTTCTCGCATCTGTCTCTCAAAGACATATTCTTCAAGAACAAAACTCCTTATCATTTTGAGACTTTAATCCCCCTAGGATCATGCAACCATAGCCTTGAACTAACTCTAGAACACTCTTCATCAACTGTAATAGTTTCAAACTTCTTACTTGAGATAGAAAGACAAATCCAATGACCTCTATAATACTCATAAACTCAAGGACTCCCTTTATTTTATTATATCATATTGCACCTATCTTTAAGACACTTGTATCCAAGCCTTAATTTGTTATAGACTTCTTACATTATCAAGAATTAACTAAATTTTATACATTCCATAATGGGATGAATCATACAATGAAAGATAAGTTGATCTCATAAATCTTAAATAATAGCATATACTTCTTAACACATTTGAACATGGCTAGAGGGACTGACTAAGAACATATCTCAGCACATTAATTCATCCAAATAATCATCATGCTTCAATACTCAAGAAGATGACTCCATGAAGCCTAATGGAGTCATCCCATACACCTGATTGAATATAACAAGGAAAAAATTTCATGTCCTCATGGGACATGATGTCAAGATCTATCATCAACTTTATTAACTCTTAGAATTTTGCTTCTATATCATCTACTTGGTAGTCTTCTTGAGTACACAAAAAAAAATCTTGAGGTTCTACAATAATAAAAAGAATTATATACTTGTTATGATTAGAAAACATTTCTCCATTAGGTTCCTCCTTCCTCTCAACATAGTTGGGCTTCATTATTGTCTTCTTTTCATGATAATTATTCCTTCATTAATATAATCTTACAATATGTATAGTATTATTACAATTAAAGAAAATAACAAAAATCATAACTCTAGATGCTCTATCCTTCCAAATTTTTCTAGGTGTCTCCCGATAATAGTGCCTTAGATTGTGTCAATATTGATTGCAATTGAAACATGCAACATGCCTCTTACCTTAATTTATTCAACATTTTCTTAGTGGATCATGGAGATAATATCGTGCTATATGGCCATTCTAATGAAAATTGTAGCATATGATGTTCTTTGACTGATCATCTTTATTGTCCTTCCATGGGTAATCATCCTTGGTAAAAATTTACACTTCTTAGCTCGACATCCAAATCCATTACAAGAGTAACGATATCCATTAAAATTTCTTTCATAATTTGAAGCACTTTTTTGCCTTCATCGAACTTGATTTTATGTTTTCCTTGAAGTTTCTCTTCTTCTTG
Organism: Taxus wallichiana var. yunnanensis; assembly: GCA_018340775.1. Lineage (NCBI taxonomy): Eukaryota > Viridiplantae > Streptophyta > Pinopsida > Cupressales > Taxaceae > Taxus > Taxus wallichiana. Next base: position 816,440,697 of record CM031234.1, on the reverse strand, counting down.
ATGCTTGTATCTTCAACATTCTTTCTTGAAAAATTATCATATTGATATCTTCTTTTCCTTTGATGTCTTCTTTGAACCCCAAACATGCATTTTCACTTGAATGTGTTTGTTTTCTTAACAAATCATCTAAATTGTTTGTTCTCTTCTCAAACCTTTGCTACATCTACAATCTTATTAAGGCTAGATCTAACTCAGACTTTAAGGATTCCATAGTAATAATGAACTTAATACACTCATATTATTCGCCTTGAGACTCTTTATAATCATATCAATCTGTGTTTCAAATTTTTGCATAACATAACACATTCCTTTTCTTTTGCTTCTAGGTTTTCTGAGCTAATTTTAAGTTTATCTATAAGGTGATTATTGATTTCTTGAAATTATTTAGTATCCTTTCCAATTCTCTTCTCTGAAGCTTTATCTAATCCTCATAATCCTTATTCATTGACTTCATTTAATGATTTTTTTCTTTTGAATATTTAGTTCCTCTAAGGCATTTTAAAACTCGACCTTGAATTCAACCACCTCCTCTTCTTCATCTGAGTCACATCCACCATCATAAAACATAGATTCTTCATATTTTGATAAAATTTCTTCATTTTCCGTTAATCAGATTATCACATTCTTCCACTACATCCTCACTATCGGTGGAACTACTATTGTAATTTGAAGAACTATAGTATTCTTTAATATAGAAGATTTTCTTATTCTTAGGGAACTTATTCTTACTCTTGTTGAATTGATTGTATTTATCATAATATTCATATTATTCATCATACTTATCCTAGTGTCTATAAAGGAACTCATTAGAAAAATTATAATCTTAGCACAATTAAATCATTTGAATGGAATATACCTCTATACTTACCTAAACCAGGTTTCATCCTTATAGAAAGAAATGCAATTATTTGATCATCATAAAATTTAGGATCATCATCATCCTTAAGTTTCTTTCCATTTGTCTTTGTATCAGTCTTGAAATCAATCTCCTTCTTGACTAGTTTAGAGTCAATAACCCTCATCTCATATGCATTCAAGCTTTTAGGCAACCCATCCATTGTCAAGACTTACACTTCTTAATGGAAGATACTTTATATTCAAATTTAAGAGTTAGATACCTTAATACCTTTTGTACCATAACTTCTTCCTTCACTTCTTCACATATTCCTTTCATGGTGTTGATAACCTTATCAACTCTAAGAAAATATGTAGCAATGGACTCCTCTTCACTCATCTTTAATCCTTCAAACTAATTTATGAAAGTTTGGAGTTTATCTATTCTTACCTTGGAATATCCTTCATAAATGACCTGAAGTTTCTCCCACATTTCTTTTTCTAATGTGCAATGCATGACCTTCACAATTTTAAGTTCATCTATACCACATGGATTACATTCATGGCCTTAAAGTTGTCATTACTAAGATTCTTATCTGTAACATTTTTGGATAATTTTAAGGAATATTATATCCATCCAACACATATTTCAAAAACTAAACCCTAATGACATGATGTGATTCCTCATCCTGAGACTCCAAAACTCATAATTTATCCTATCAAATATTCATTCCTTATCTGGAAGAAGTGTCACTTTGTCGAATCACCATTTTAGTGCTTCAAAGGATATCCTTTAAAGTGACTAAAATTCTCTAAAAGGACCTTCTATGATACCAATTGTTGGAAGAAAAATGTACTGATAGGGAGGTAAATCATTCCTTCAAAAATTAACCAATTCAATTTAACTTATATGAATCATTAACCATTCAACCATGCATTAAATGTGAGCTTAGCAATATGAAACAACCATCCACATGAACATAAATAAGAGAGAGTACAAAAGACACAATATGTAAGTGGGAAAACCTTAAGGGGAAGAAAACCCATTGAAATTTTTTTATTATATTACTCAAACCAAAATACTTGTATGAATATGACACATCACACAATATTTTTTAGTGAGGCACTAACCCCATAAGGAGCACTAACCCCTAGAAACCCTTGTTGATATTACTCAAAACAAAGGAATTGTATGAATATTACTCATCACACAAGTTTTGATTATAATACCACTGAATATATGTTTCCAACACACACAATTGATAGTGATCACAAAATTCAGCTCATACACCTTCAAACCCTCTTCAAACACACTCTTCTACTTCACTCAAACTTGCTCAAACATGGAATGAGTTGGATGAATACCATTTCACAATAGATATTAATCAATCTTCAAAAATTTATACACTCTCTCGGATATGACTTGATGCCCTCATATAACTTCACTCTCTCACTTGGCTTGCACTTATTCCCTCTCTCAATGCTAGTTCAAAATGAAGCATACATGTACTTTTATACATGAATCAACTCAAAAACATAACTAGGTCATAAAATTACCCAAGATTTCGGTCATACCAACATATAAAACATCATATAAAATAATGATAAGGACCCATTTAGGTTGGCAATGCACCAAGACACAAGACAATTCCAACTAGGCCCAAAACAAGCAATTCTTCTTCACCAAGAACTTCAAGAAATCCAAGGACTTAATATAGATATGTCATGCCTCTAAAGGATTCACACATCTACATGATATCTTATAAATAATATCCATCAGATCACAATACAATACATCATACAGTCTTCTCACTTCACCACCTAGTAGCACTATTTCCTACTCAAAATAGGCACCTCCAAGAACTAGTCACTAACAATGAAGCTTAACATCTCACAAAAATAGATCAAATATGTCATGTAACCACTAATTTTAAATCCAAAAACATATATAAAATCACCATTATTGTTAAATCTCATGAAACATCCATCAAAGCAAATGGAACCACTTCTCCTCTTCAACAAACTAAACTACCCAAGAACCAGATTTAGAAACTCAACATATTTGCACCCTTGATGACACATTAAAGAATTGTAAATTAATTAAATAGGAAAAAAATCATCCCTCTTCACTCTCATTTTTATAGATAGTATAAGTTAAGTAAAAACATTGGTCTTTTACATCAATCTTCTCACGAAAGTAGTGTTGTCCTAAACTAGTCAAACTAGGTCAGCTTTGTGACCTTCTTCATGCCACCTCATCACAATTTCAGAGCTCAAACAAAAAATGAAACATATGATATAGGATTTTAAAACACATCCAATCTCATAATAATTCATCACAAATCCCACAAGTGCTCAAGCACTTCCATTCACCAAGACTATAAAACTACCCTTTTAGGCCCAAAAAGTAGACAACCTATTTTGACTGTGTTTGGACATAAAAACACATAACCAATATCTTAAATTACTTAAAATTTGTATTATATCTCTCATGTATCTCATAAAACTAAATTATTCATATGGTCTAATGGAAAACATGAGAGTAAAACCCTATATCCTGTAAACTAACATATTTGAGTGGGCTCCACTAAGTTTCATAAACCGAACTCACCATCATCTAAAATATAGGAGAGTCCTATCCATCATCCAGTCATAAAATTTGATTATCTAATCCATTCTAGGTTCACACCAACAATATTTATTCCATCGCTAACAAACTAGAGTTTTTGAAGGGTTTTGACCTTTTTTAGTTTCTTAACAATTATTCATTAATTATATGGCATACTTTAACCTCATTAAAACTACGAGACCTTATTATTTCCATGATTCAACATCCTTTAAATGAAAAATATCCCATGAAAATGTTACATGTGCCAACCAATCAAATTTCTCATATCGAACTAGAAACCATGCTTTCTAAAACCTTGTTTTTCTCAAAACATCATATCTTCCAAAATTCTCATCACGAGACTCTAAAATTTTTCTTGCACATCTAATAAACCCTCTAATAAAATCTCCCATCATAAATTTTCCAAAAATATGTCTTCATCTTCACCACCACCATGATGTGCATGACTAGGCCTTGGGGTTTTCATGTTTTAGGTTACAACCAAATGAACTAACATAATAACCATGCATGAAATAACTAATAACTACTTATACATGTTGAATATGATATCACATACCTTCTTGAGTGTTTCCAAGTTCTCACACACTTTTTAAAGTGATTATCATACTCCAATAGGCCTCCAAACACTAAGATTAGGTTTAGTTCAGACCTAAACCAAGTAGGATAATACCATACCTATGATTCTAACCTATCAAAAAGGACCTAAAATACTTGAGACAACATTTCTCACACCCATACATGATTAAATAATCTTACATATCTCTACAAATCGCTCTCATGCTCCATTTGGTCTTCAAGCACCTAGACTAGGTCTATATGAGCACCTGTAAACCATGCCCAAACCTGTACCTACACTTTGAGACTCACATGGTTGTATCATTACTCTTTAATAATGCTCCCCATGCCTTTACCATTATCCTCAATATACCATGCAACTTAAACCATCATGAGCTATCACCTAAGGCGACTAGGTCTCCTTCCTAGGCTACTAGGTCAAGCCATTCTCACTATATTCATTCTTACCATAATGTTACAACTTGATTGACCATTTCATCATCATGAAACACATCCTCTAACACTATTAGATCATCATATTTTTCATTAATGATGTTTTACATCAATGACAACACTCTAACTCACACATGTCAACACCAAATAGGCCGGTGAAAGTACCTAGTGGCCATTAACCTCAAAATCATGAGGAAAAGTTCCTGCAGCCGCTAGCCTCAAAATTAGGTAAAAAAAAGGGCCTAGAAGTTGTTAACCACAAAATTAGGTCAGCAAAAGTTCCTAGCAGATGCTATCCTCAAATTTATCCTAATGACCACTAACTTGAAAACATCCTAGCGACCGCTAGGCAATAAAATAGGTCGGTGAAAGTACCTAGTTGTTGCTAACCTCAAAATCAGTAGGAAAAGGTTCCTAGTAGCTGTTAGTCTCAAAATTAGGTTAGAAAATGTGCCTAGCAGCCCTAAACTCAAAATTAGGTTAGTAATAGTTCTAGTTACCACTAACCTCAAAAGCATCCATGCAAACGCTAATTTCAAAACATCCTATCAACCACTAGCCTCAAAACATCCTCATGACCAATAGCTTCTAAAAATGGCTAAGATCATTTGTGATAAGTTATCCAAATTTGCAAGGGGTGTAAATTTGGGATAACAAGATTTATATTTATTTAAACAAATTGTGCCTTGTTCTAGAAAGTTATAACCTGATCTTGAAAGATTGATAAGAATGATTGAGTAGTGACATTATTTTGAAATGTGAGAAAGCATAATATGCACATGAAATATTTGGAAAAATTCCTAAGTGGAGCTACATTTGTGAAAAAAAGGATAAATCAAATCTCTATGAATTTGGATTTATTTGGATGAAGATGAATATGTCCTCAATTTACACCATCATTACAAGAAGAATTTGATGAAGATCATGTCTGTAGGCTGGAAAATGAGTTCGATTCGATTTAGATATTTAGTTTAAATTTCCTACCTATGTTTATATCCATTTATATATTGATTTTCAATTAATATGTATTAATACATTATTGGTATATTGTTATCAATGGTCTATTGGTCATGTGAATTATGTGTTATACACAATATTTATTATGACAACTACATAAGCCTTTTATCCCTCGAAAGGGTATGTAGTGCAACACTTGGATCTGTCAGAGATATTCCATCTAATTCTCATTTTCTCTACCTATATTATGCCTCTATATTAGCTATGTGAGAATGGGCATCTACCCATTCTCATAGTCATTACCTCTATTCTACTTTTATATTTATTATGTGAGAATGGGAATTCTCCCATAATCATATTCATTACCTCTATAATGCCTCTATATCAACTATGTGAGAATGGACATCTTCTCTTTCTCATATTATTGGTTTCCTCTATTCTACCTCTATATTAATCATCTAAGAATGGGCATCTTCCCATTCAAAATATGAGTCTAAGAATGGGTATATGTCCATTCTAAGAATATTTTCTATACCAAAATGGGCATCCGTAGTCCCTAACATTTTGTCACTTAGCATCCGCTACCCTTTTCCCTTAGTGGTCATTAGCCTTATGTAACACAAGTCTAGTAACTACAAGTAACACAATTCGACATTCATTAAGTAACATAAGGCAAGCTTTCGCTAAGGGATATAAGGCTAAAGCGATCTAAGTTACATAAGACTAACGGACCACTAATTTACATAAGGCTAATAGCCACAAATTCCCATTCTAGTATAAACAATATTCTTAGAATGGACATATGCCCATTCTCATTCTCATATAAATTGTATCTTGTATAATTTCTTTATATTTTCTTAAAAGGAGGAATACAAGAAATATTCCAACATGATATTCCAAGCCTAGCCTTATGTAACTTTTGAAATCTACCCTTTTTCCATTAGTGACCTTCACTAAGTAACACAAGGCTAATGGTCACTAAGTTATACAAGGCTAGTGGTCACTAAGTTATACAAGACTAGCAACTGCTTAGTTTCCCATTCTAATATAGACAATATTCTTAGAATGGACATATGCCCATTCTCATTCTCGTATAAATTGTAGTTTGTATAATCTTTATATTTTCCTCTATATTTATTGTGTGAGAATGGACATGTGCCCATTCTCATATTCATTACCTCTATTCTACCTCTATATCAACTTTTGTGAGAATGGGCATCTTCCCATTCTCATATTATTTATTCTCTATTATTCCTCTATATTAATTATCTGAGAATGGGCATCTTCCCATTCTCATATTCATTACTTCTATTCTTCCTCTATATTAACGTGTGAGAATGAGAATCTACCCATTCTCATATTATTACCTCTATTCCGCTTCTATATTTATTATGTGAGAATGGACATTTTCCCATACTCATATTCGTTACCTCTATATTGCCTCTATATCAACTTTGTGAGAATGGGCATCCTCCCATTCTCCATTCTTCATATTATTATTTAATCATCTATTCTATCTTCTATATTATAATATATGAGAATGTCTATAATGGAATATGCCCATTCTAAGAATATTGTCTATACCGAAATGAGAATTTGCACGTCACTAGCCTTTTCTCCCTTAGTGGCCACTACCCTTCTATCCCTTAGTGGTCGCTTAGCCTTATGTAACACAAGCCTAGTGTTCACTAAGTAACACAAGGCTAATGCAACATCCCTAAGGGACATAAGGCTAGTGAACCTAAGTTACATAAGGATATAAGCTAAGCGAGATGACCATTATAGGTATAAATAATGTTTTTAGAATGGACATATTCCTATTCTCATTCTCATATACATTATATTTGTATAATTTATTTTTATTTACTTAAAAGGAGGGATACAAGAATTATTCCAACATGATATTCTAATCCTAGCCTTATATAACTTGTAACATGCTACCCTTCACCTTAGTAGATGCTAAGTAACACAAGGCTAAGGTGTGGCATAAAGTTACAAAATGCTAGTGGTCAAAGTTATACAAGACTAACAACCACTTAGTTTCCAATTCTAATATATACAATATTTGTAGAATGGACATATTTCTCATTCTCATTCTCTTATAAATTGTAGGTTATAGAATATTTTATTTTTATCTATATTTATCGTGGAGAATGGACATATTCCCATTCTCATATTTTATTACCTCTATTATTCCTCTCTATCAACTTTGTGAGAATGGGCATCTGCACATTCTCATATTATTTTTTGTCTCTATTCTACCTCTATATTAATTTTTCATATAATGGGCATCTAGTCATTCTCATAATTATTACTTATATTTTCCTTTATATTAATTGAGTGAGGATGTCCATTCTCCCATTCTCATTTTATTCCTTACCTCTATTCCATTCTATATTTATTGTGTGAGAATGGAAATTTTCCCATACTCATATTTGTTATTTTTTTCCTCTATATCAACATTTTGAGCATGGGAATCTTCCCATTCTCATATTATTCATTTCTTTATTCTTCCTTATATTAATTTATTTGAAAATGGGCATGGTGAATATTCTCATATTCACGAATATTCTAGTTTTTAAAATTTGAAAATGGTGAATTTTTCTATAGAGAATGGCAGTAGGCCTAGTTCACCAAACAATTCTATGTAAAATTTAATTTTAGGGGTTATTCGCCATCCTCGAGAAAGATAAATTCATAATATTCATCTTAATATTGTCACCAATATATATTTTTTATGAATGGGCATCAACCCATTCATCATAAATATATGTTGTCATTCTATAAAGATGTCGGATGGTAGAATATTTTATGCTACATTCTACAATATATATTTATGATGAATGGTCATATTTATGCCCATCCTAAGAATATTTTATGCTACTTCGGTAAGTAGTATCATACAAAATAGCTACCTTCTGTACTAATAGAAAATCTAAAAAAAAGTACGGGATTCTTTTTTCTTTATCGTCATATATTAGGAGGACAGATTTCTCATTTCAAAAAAAATTCCCATACAAAATTAGGGAATTTTTTTTTCCACGAAAAATCACTTTTATGATTTTTTTGTTTGTCCCATATTTTGTGAGGACAAATTTCTCATCATGTATGACCATTTAACTCTTTATTGTAAAAAATGATTTTTCTTTACATAAATTTTTTAACATCATATACTTAAAAGGAAGATCACTAATATTATCATCCAAGAGCATATTAAAATTCTACCAATCAATAACATATTAGCTAAAAGTGAATTTTTCAAGATTCACCATTATCACGAAAGTTAATTTTCCTTTATTCATACTAAACGACTTTCTACCAATTTTTTTGAGGGGTCTTAAAATTCTCCATTACCTCTATATTCATATAATTTAATAATGGGCATATTTCCATTCATAATTTGAGTGTGAGAATGGGCATATGTCCATTCTAAGAATATTGTCTATATCAATGTAATGGGCATTGCACTCACTTAGCCTTTTCCATCCCCTTAGCGACATCTACCCTTATGTCCCTTAGAATGGTCACATTTCCCATTCTATATTCACAAGGCTTTATTAAGTAACATATATCGGTTGCTAAGGGACAATGAATAGCCCCATTGTTACATTCATAAGCTCTAGTCTACGTTTATGCCCATTATTGTGTATAAATGGAATTTTCTTATAATGGATGTATGCCCATTCTCATTCTCATATAAATTGTAATTGTATATTTCTTTGTATTTTCTAAAAATTTGGAATACATTATATATTATGACATGATATTCCAATCCTAGCCTTCAGAATTATGAACACTACCCTTTTTTCCATTAGCTAAGAATATTTTTTTATACACAAGACTAACATCTACTAAGTTATATCCTAGCATCTACTTAGATGCCCTTTCTAATATACACAATATTATTAGAATGGACTTATTCCCATTCTCATTCTCATTTAAATTGTAGTTTGTATAATCTTTTTATCATAAGGGCATGTGCCTGTTCTCATAATTGTTTCCTTTATTCTACCTCTATATTTATTGTTTGAGAATGGACATGTTCCCATTATAATATTCATAGATTACCCTTTTCTTCCTCTATATACAATTATTGTGTGAGAATGGACATCTTCCCATCCTCATATTATATGTTGTCTAACTTGCCTCTATATTTATTATGTAAGAATGAGAAATTTCCCATTCTCATATTCCTTACCTTTATTCTACCTCTATATTTATTGTGTGAGAATGAACATTCCCATTAGTCATATTTGTTATCTCTATTTTGCTTCTATATTTATTGTGTGATAATGTACATGTGCCCATTCTCATATTTGTTACCTATATTCAACCTCTATATTTATTGTATGAGAATGGGCATGTGCCCATTCCCATTCTATATATGTTACCTTTATTTTTCCTCTATATTTATTATGTGAGAATTGGACATTTGCCCATTCTCATATTTGTTACCTCTATTTTTCCTCTATATTTATTGTGTGAGAATGGACATGTTCCCATTCTCATATTTATTACCATTCTATATCTATATTTATTTGTGAGAATGGGCATCTACCCATTCTCATATTATTCATTACCTTATTTTTACCTCTATTCTAATTCTATATTTATTGTGTGAGAATGGAATTTTCCCATTCTCATATTCATTACCTTTATTTTCCTCTATATTTATTGTGGAGAATGGATATGTGCACATTCTCATATTTGTTACCTTTATTCTTCCTCTATATTTATTATGTGAGAATGGGCATGTTCCCATTCTCATATTTTTACCTCTATTCTTCCTCTATATTTATTATGTGAGAATGGACATTTTCCCATTCTCATATTTGTTACCTCTATTCTACCTCTATATTTATTGTGTGATAATGGACATATGCCCATTCTCATATTCATTATATATTTTGCTCTATATTTATTTTGTGAGAATGGACATGTTCCCATTCTAATATTTGTTATTACTCTATTTTGCCTCTATATTAATTATGTGAGAATGGAAATGTGCCCCTTCTCATATTTATTACCTCTATATCAACTTTCTGAGAATGGGCATCCACCCATTCTCATATTATTTGTTACCTCTATTTGTTACATCTCTATGATTCTATATTTATTATGTGAGAATGGGCATTTTTCCATTCTCATATTTTTACCTCTATTTTTCCTCTATATTTATTGTGTGAGAATGGACATGTGTCCATTCTCATATTTGTTACCTCTATTTTCCTCTATATTTATTGTGTGAGAATGGACATGTGCCCATTCTCATATTTGTGAGAATGGGCAGATGCCCATTCTCATATAATTAATATAGAGGTAGACTAGAGGTAATGAATATGAGAATGGGTAGATGCCCATTCTCATATAACAATTTATCATGCAAACAATACTATGAGTTTAGTTTGTGAGTGGTAATATCCTTGTAAAAGGTATATACATAAATAGTAATAATATGTATTTTTCATTATTCTAATACCATTATAAACATTTAAATGGGTCTAAATCAATGAGCTCATTGTGAAAATTTGATACCATTAAAAATAAAATACACCTTAATGGTTAGCTTTATTATTATTCATTTTAATACATTTTATAGATTCATTTTAATTTTTAAGCTTATTTGAATGTTTTAAAGCACCAATGAAAACAAAGACCAAAATAATGTAACCTTTTGTATTGATATATAAGTAGTTAAAATATTAAAGCATATTACACAAGATATTTGAAATAGGAATAAACATAATCATTTGTGTTTTCATATATGTCTAATAATTTCATTAGAATGGCGATAATACAAAACTTTCAAGTTCTACAAAAATTGACCTTGTTAACTATTTTACAAATTATAGAAACAAATTTAGTTGTGATGAATGCAAAATGATTTGGTTTGATATGAGGAAAATAGGAAATTAAAATAGATTAGAGTGATTTAGAAGTCCAACATAATAGCGAGATGATTAAAATTCCGGAGATCGATTTGGAAGTAAGAATCTTGTTAGAGGAAAATATAAAATTAAAAGATTCATTACTAATAAATTGTTATAAGATTTCCTCTCGCAGAGATAGATAAACAAAGAATTTCATGTCAAACACAATTGCAGAGATATGAGATGGAAAGAGATAGCTACTACTAATTTTATCAAAAATATTATGATCACCATACACAAGTATTTATTATAGTGATTATCTCATTAAAACTGAAACAATATTTATTTATGAAATTGTTTGTTGTTACGTTTAAGCATGGAAAGGGAAAAATGTTTGTTGCTATTGTTTTCAATAAAATTTTGGCTTATGTTTGTTTGTTATTAAATTTAAACATGGAAAGAAAAACGTTTTTCACTTCTATTTAAAATATAAGATCTAGTTTATGTTTTTTGGCATTAGAAATAAAAGGAATAATAAAGATAAAGGAAAAATCTTGGATAGCCTCCTCTGCAAATGATGAATTCCACGTGAGGTAATCATGAAAAAAATTGTGTTATATCTTCATTTTCTCCCGATAAATCCCGAGTATCTTTATCTTTCTCATCCAAAATCTTTAATGTAAAATAATTGGTTGTAAGAGAGAAAAAATGAAACCCAAATCATTCAAAATCAATTTTTTTATAATGTACATGACCATTAACCATTTCCACCCCAAAACCAAGCATTGAGGAAATTTTAAAATTCAATTCAGCCACTCGAAATACTAAAAAATGCATCGCTATCTACCAATTTTTTTAATGATAACTATTTATTAGTTCCGTAATAAGTACTTCGGTAGATAAAAATTCATAATGTAAAATTTTCAAATTAATGCCACCACTCTTTAAAGCAAAATAAAAACTTTAAAAGATATAAGAAGCTTTAAAAAGACGGAACTGCTTTTTATATCAATACACGCTTGGGGTTTAATGCTTTATAAAATTAAAGAAATCAAGATTTTTTTACAAAAATACCAGGTTTTTTTTTCAATTTAAAATAGATGTCATAAATTAATGATATTAGTAATTGTGTTGTTGTTTCTAATATTATTTAAATACAATTAATAATATCCTTTTACACTAATCTCTCTTATTACTTTTAATCACTAAGGGTATAGTCCCTTTCAAAAAAGATTTACTAATAAAAAAAACAATTTCCACCCAAAACAGAGTCAAAATTTTAAAATTTGAATTCAACCTTCCATAATAAATGCATCACATCTACCAAACTCTTTTTTTTTAATGAAAACCATATTTATTAGTTCTAGAAATAAGTACTTGATAGATAAAAATTGTATTTCTAAAATTTTCAAAATAATGCCACCAAAAATAAAGCAAACTAAAAAATTAAATCCTTATATAATTAAGCTTTATAAAATTTAAACTCTTTTTATATCTATACTTGCAAATTTAATCTTTATAAAATTAGAAATCAAGATTGTTTACAAAAAATACTTATATTTTCAATTTAAAATAGATGTCAATAATGATATTAGTAATAATTAATAATATTTAAATACAAGTAATAATATCCTTTCCAATAATATTACTATTTAATCACTAATAAATTTCAAATAATATTTACTAAGAAAAACTAATAATATCTAATACTAATAAAAAATATATAATACTACTTAACAATGAAAAAAATTTAATTATTTAATAATAACAATAATTAATAAGAAGAAAGAATACCCTATCTAATAGTATTCCTAATAAAATTTCTAATAATATTTACTAATAATATATAATGTATTTAAATAATATATAATAAAACTTAACCATTAAGGTGTATTTTATTTTTAATGGTATCAACTTTTCACAATGAGCTCATTGATTTAGACCCATTTAAATGCTTATAGAGGTATTAGAATAATGAAATATACATTTTATTACTATATATATATATATATATATATGTATGTATGTATGTATACATATACATATACATCACACACATATATATACATACATATATGTATATGTATATATATATATATATATATATATATATATATATATGTATATATATATATATACATACATATATGTATATGTATATGTATATATATATATATGTATATGTATATATATATATATATGGTATATATATACATATATATATATACATATATACATATATATCCATATACATATACATATACATATACATATATATATACATATACATATACATATACATATATATATATATACATATATACATATACATATAATATATATATGGGTATATATATATATATATATATATATATATATATATATATATATATATATATTATATATATATACCTTTTTCAAAATATTACAACTCGTCAAAATAAACCCATAATATTGTTTCCATGATAAATTTTTAAGAATAACCTCATTCCTCCTCTATATTAATTGTTTGATAATAGGAATCTTTAATTTCTCATATTCATAACCTCTAGTATGCTCTATATTAATTATATGAGAATGGACATCTGCTCATTCTCATATTCGTTACCTCTATATGAGAATAGATTATAAGGCTAGCTACAATTTATATGAGAATGAGAATGGGCATATGTCCATTCTAAGAATATTTTCGCTGTACCCTTATATATAAACTTTGTGAGAATGGGCATCTTCCCATTCTCATATTATTCATTGCCTCTAATCTACCTTTATATTAATTATTTCATAATGTTCATCTTCCCATTCTCATAGTCCTTACCTCTATTCTTACTCTATATTTATTGTGTGAGAATGGACATGTTCCCATTCCCATATTCATTATCTCTATTGTTTGAGAATGGACATGTTCCCATTCCCATATTCATTATCTCTATTGTTTGAGAATGGACATGTGCCCATTCTCATATTCGAAAAATATATCAACACAATAGAGGAAATGAATAATATGAGAATAGGTAGCACATACTATTCTCATACAATAAATATAGAGGCAAAATAGAGTTAATGAATATGAGAATGGACACATGTCCATTTTCACACAATAAAGATAGTGGAAGAAAAGAGGCAAGTGAATATGATAATGGACATATTTCCATTCTCACACAATAAATATAGAGGAAGAATAGAGGTAATGAATATGATAATGGGCACATGTCCATTCTCACACATAAATATAGAAGAAGAATAGAGGTAAGGAATATAAGAATGGACACATGTCCATTCTCACACAATAAATATAGAGGAGAATAGAGATAATGAATATGAAAATGGGCACATGCCCATTCTCACACAATAAATATAGAGGAAAAATAGAAGTAATGATTATGATAATGGACACATGTCCATTATCAAAAAAATAAATATAGAGGTAGAATATAAATAATGAATATGAGAATGGGACATGTCCATTCTCACACAATAAATATAGAGGAATAATAGAGGTAACGAATATGAGAATGGAAACATACTCATTCTCACACAATAAATATAGAGGCAAAATAGAGGTAATGAATATGAGAATGGGCACATGTCCATTCTCACACAATAAATATAGAGGTAAGGAATAATGAGAATAGACACATTTCCATTCTCACTCCCAATAAATATAGAGGTAGAATATAGGTAATGAATATGAGAATGGGACATGTATACGGGAATAAATATAAAGAAGAATATAGGTAAGGAATATTAGAATGGACACATGTCCATTCTAACACTAAATATAGAGGCAAATGGAGGTAATGAATATGATAATGGGCACATGTACATTCTCACATAATAAATATAGAGGAAGAATAAAGGAAACGAATATGACAATGGAAACATGTCCATTCTCACACAATAACTATAGAGGAATAATAGAGGTAAGGAATATGAGAATGGACACATGTCCATTCTCACATAATAAATATATAGGATGAGTACAAGTAATGAATATCAGAATGGGCAGATGACCATTCTCAGACAATTAATATAGAGACATAATACATGAAACAAATAATATGAGAATGGATAAATGTAGCCAAATTCTAAACAAACTTGATATTCTGCCAATAACATGAAGTCAAAAAGAAATAAATCTCCTTCTTCATTATTGAATAATGAATTACAATGTTTCCTAAATAGGAAAACAACTCCCAACTCGAGTTGCTAAGAAAAATCTAACTAACTTGACTAAATCTACTCTAGGTGGCAGAGATTACTATTTTTAGCGATTTACTAAACTGTTATTCTTAATAAGTTCGCATGCTTATTCATACGAGCATATAGAAATTTCCACACATCTTCTACATTTATAAATTAGAGGAACTTCCAACTTTCTAACTCATAATGCAACTAATAGACTATAGTTAACTAATGCCTAAAAATAGGAAAAAGCCGAACTACAACTTAAATCCTAAATTTCGGCCTCAAGATGGCGGATTTAGGGCCCGAAACGTGCCAAAAATTGCCCCAATTGGTAGGATGAGTTTCATATAGTGTTTGTCTCATCATAAACATGTGGTTTCAAAAATGGACTCAAAATGGACACCCAGCTCAAGTTATTACCTTGTCATAATAGACAAAAATATTAGAATCACATTGCCCATTCTCATAAAGATATATATAGGGTAGGAACAATATTTTTAGAATGGAAATATGCCCATTATCATTCTCATATAAATTGTATCTATCCTCATAATATTCTCGCCATTCTCATATAGAGAAAACAAATATGAGAATGAGAAGATTCCCATTCTCATATAATTAATATAGAGGCAGACTAGAGGTTACGAATATGAGAAATTATGGGCGAGATGTCCATTCTCACATAGTTAATATAGAGACAAAATCTAAGTATTGAATATGAGAATGGGAAGATTCTCATTCTCAAATAATTAATTTAGAGGCGTAATAAATCCAATGAATTATATTAGAATGGGAATCTTCCAAGAGTTCCATAATAAGTTGTTCTTATGGGATGCAATGCATCTAATGTGGTTGATAAATTTGGCATGCATCTACTATTAAGATGTATTTAATTCATATAATTTTTTCCTGACAATTGTTTTTTCAAAATGATATAAATGGGTAGATGTCCATTCTTAGGCTATCAAAATATAGACAAAGAATATATATTATATCCCTCACATATGCAAATTATTTTTAAAGATTTATATAAACATTTGAGTTGAATATTTCTTGAATTCCTCCATTTAAGAAAATATAAAAAAGTATACAAGTTATAATTTATAGGAGAATGAGAATGGGCATATGTCCATTATATGAATATTTTTATACCAAAATGGGCATCTATAGTCGTTGGCCTTATGTAACTTAGTACACCGCATTATGTACCTTATCGGTAGCTAGCCTTGTGGTACTTAGCGGCTGATAGCCTTGTGTTACATAAGGCTAGCGGCCACTAAGGGACAAAATGGTAACATCCACTAAGTTACATAATGCTAATGATCGTAGATGTCCATTTTGGTATAGAAAATATTCTTGGAATAGACAAATACCCATTTTGACAGATGTCCATTCCTAGGTTGTCAACAAATAGACAAAGAATATATATTATATCCCTCACATACGTAAATTAGTTTTAAATATTTATATAAATGTTTGAGGTGAATATTTCTTGAATTCCTCCATTTAAGAAAATATAAATAAAGTATACAAGCTACAATTTATAGGATAATGAGAATGGGCATATGTCCATTCTATGAATATTTTCTATACCAGAATGGGAATTTGTGGTCGCTATCCTTATGTAACTTAGTAGTTGCTAGCCTTATGTCCCTTAGTACATGGCCACTAGCCTTGTGTTACATAAGGCTAGTAACCTCTAAGGTACATAATAATAGTGGCCCCTAAGTTATATAAGGCTAGTAGCCACAAATTCCCATTCTGGTATAAACAATATTCTTAGAATGGACATATGCCCATTCTGGAGATGTCCATTCTTAGGCTATCAACAGATAGACAAATAATATATATTATATCCCTCACATACACAAATTAGTTTTAAATATTTATATATACATTTGAGTTTAATATTTCTTGAATTCCTCAATTTAAGTAAATATTAACAAATTATACAAGCTACAATTTATAGGATAATGGGATATGTCCATTCTATGAATATTTTCCCATCTACGATTCAAGCTAGTATTATAGAACTTATCATTCTCTAACCTTATGTCCCTTAGCGATCGATAGCCTTGTGTTATGTAAGGTTAGTAGCTGCTAAGGGATAGAAGGGTAGCACTCATGCAGCAGCTGCAAATGCCCATTCTATTATAGAAAATATTCTTAGAATGGACATATGTCCATTCTAGCAGATGCCCATTCTTTACAATTTTTAATTTACAATCTAAGTATCTATGTTCAATGGCAGAAATTGTTGAGCCACTCCAAACATATATGATCAAGAACAATGTCCAAGAAAATATTTTCCCCAACAGAACATGGAACTGATGGTGATTAATACTGAACCTACATCAAACCCTACACCATCAATTTTGACAATTGGCTCACAAACAGGTATCAAGTACTATTTATGAATTAATACAAAATTTATTACTTTTCAATGTTGGTTGGAATCAATTTGTTAAACATGTCTTAATTAAAATTCTTATGTACAGATACAACTGGAGACAACCTACCATTAGTAGAAATATGTAAAAATATAGGTAAAATATATTGTGAAATACTCTTATTGTATTTTAAATCAATATAAGGTAATAATGAAGTCTTGATATTATTTTTTTGCAGTGCCTCAAAAAAAAATTTTCTTGTTCTTGAATTAGAAGGATTGTTAGTACAAAAACAAACTTCTATAAAGTTACATACATTTCAATTGAACAACGATCACATTCAACCAAGAGACTATATTGCCCATTTTCTAACAATTGTATTTGGACAATTTGAAATAGCATTTTGGTCTTGCATTTGATATAGATGTCAATGTAGAAAAATTATAATCAAACTACTAGAAAAATTAAAGTGGAGGTTCATCCATTATTTTTTGGGGTACAGAGCACTATGAAAAAATTGATAAAAATTTGGAAACAATTTAGAAAACACAAGAAATTCCTTACAAATGTGAAACTACTCTTGTAGTCAATGTAATCAACAAAGGAGTTCCTGAAGATAATTTTATGGTGGATCCAAAGGTTTCTTCTGAAAAATATTTTAAAAGTAATAAATGGCTTATGTCAATTTTGTTTACAGACCTAGCCTTGATAGGGGATGCAGATGATGTAAGACAAGCGTTAAATCAATGTAGTCTGTTTTAGACAACAGTTGAATAAATCAATATATAAAATTGTGTTTATTACAATTTTGTGGTTCTTTTAACCATTTAAAATTTCCATATGATGTGATTACTATATAATGCTTAGAATGTTATTGATAGTTATTAGTTGGTTTTCAGATCTGACAAAAATTATATCAATAAAATCATACACTATAAACTATTATTTGATTTATTGAAAAGAATTGTGTTATTGGTTGGTTTTTCAAATCTCGTTCCACATGGAAAGAAGTTATTGGTTTTGGGGTAGAATAATTGCTATTTGGAGTTCCAGGAATTACTAAATTTAGATCGTCGACCATACAACCAGATTTTACATATTCATGTTATCGATACTTTAGTTGTATATTTAGCCCTACATTGTTAAGGATAGCAAAAAACATTTTGATATTGGATTTTGGTTTACATGTTTGTAGTCAAGAGAACAATGTGCCTTCATTAAATAATTTGACTAGATATGAAGTATTGAATTCATTTTTTGTTGGGGAAAAATGCAGTGTGAACTTAGCAACAAAATTTTAAGATCAAAGAAGGGGAATATTGTGCCAGTTTACATAAAAATATGCAAAAGGTTCTAGACAAGTACATTCAAATATATGTAGTAGATAACATATTGTTTATAGGAGAAACAACATGTTTTGTTCATGACAGAAATGAGGTACTTTTCTTTGGATTTCCTACAAGTTAGAAATTTGATGGCTCAATGCATTTTGATAGAAAAATTATCACACACTTATGTACATGGTTAAATCATGTGGGGCCACACCCAAATATGTGTCGCTCTTTGGAAACATACAAAAGAACAATTACTAAGATTGATTGAGTTTACTTAATATTGTTACATTGACTAATAAATATAAATAAATTGGTTTAATATCTCATAACAATACATTTCTTACATTCATTTTATGCAAATAAAATTGTAACCTCTATTTTTTTCCATCATTTGAAATCAATAAGGTCAAGTTTAATCATCATTTGGAATCTTGTCAATTTTTATTGCATTGATAATGTTGAAGTATTTTCAAGCCTTTCCCAAAGCTTAGTATAATATGATTCATGGGTCTCGAGGTTAAAAAAATAAACATTGGGAAGTTAAAAATATACTAGCATAAATATCTTAAATACATCTATCTAAAAGACACTTTGTAGATATAAAATTAGTAAATATATTGTTTATAATGCCCACCTTTTTAGTTTTAAAATGTCTTAGCGGTCATTATTTGTATGTTACTTGACGGCCACTAGCCTTATGTAGCTTAGCATACACTAACATTATGTAGTTTAACGGCCTCTAGCCTTATGTTACTTAGCGATTGATGGCTTTTGTAGCTTAACAATTGCTAGCATCATATAACTTAGTAGCCACTAGTCCTATGTAACTTAGCGTCTAACACAAAAAAATATATTTTTAACTTAGCTCTAAATATCTTACATTGATTTGTTAAAGGCATATAATCTTGTATAATACGTAATGTACATATCTCTTGATGGTTTGCATAAAAAGATAATTATATAAAGTCTACCTCCCACTAAGCTCAATTTTTAATACATTGCTTTGATGCAAACCAGGGGTCCATCTAAATTTCTTAGAAGAGAATCCCAAATGTGTAAGCAATCTGGGAAATTAAACACCTCACCAATTGTAGAATTATCCATATAACTACATAAAATTGAGGATTCACCTGTACATGACAATCCAATATTTATAAATGAGAAGGTACTTTCATCTTGAAGAAGACATGAAGAGCCAAATTTTTCTTAATGCCCATAAAAATTTATGTCTCTGTGTATCCATTATTTTCTCCTTATCTAATGTATGTCAATATTTTGTCTTGTTTTAACCACAAAGATTAACAATTTAGATTTATAATAACACATCATTAATATTATTTTTTAAATTATTTTTTATTCTAACCAAATATTCAAAGTAAGAGACAAAAGATATTTTGTTGGAAAATTATCATCGTGAAGGCCAAGAAGTGCTCTGCATATACGGGTACATAATGTTATGATTAATAGTGTTCTTGTTGTTGTTAATGGTATTATTTTATAAACCCTTTGGTGCTATATTAGTTGAGCCTAGTGATCGCTAGCCTATGTTCTTCTTGTTTTAACCACAAATATTAACAATTTAAATTTATAATACCACATCATTATAAACATGATACAAAGAGTATGGTAATTATATTTAACGTCATTATTTTTTTAGTTGAGCCTAGCAATTTCTAGCCTATACACATTTTTAAAAATGTATTTCTAGAATTTCCTTAATCTTCATTGTCCCACAGAAAACAAGCAAACATTTACTTGTCTTAGTTCACTTACCTCTTTCTACATGCATGGTAATGGTATTCTTCAGTCTCTTAATATCATATTTCCTTTGAAAAGTGTGAGGACTCATAGATGTAAATAAATAACATTTAATGAATGTAATTTAAAACAATAAGAATTTAATATTATTTTCATACTAAAAACCAAAAACCCTAAAATTGAATTCCAAAAATATGATATGTAATTCCAAAAATCTCTAATTTAGATTCCAATAATAGTAAAATCGAATTCCAATATTTGATATAAATAAAACCAACATAGCCAATTTCGTTTTCTATCTAAACTGTGATATGTCCAAATTTAATGAAATGTTGTTTTAAAAGTTTTAGAAGAGGTTTCTTCTCATCTAAAACCAAATTTTAAGGATTTTTAAATGAGGAACCCCTTTGTGAGTCTTCCCAAGAAGAAAATGTGTTTGATTCAAAAACAAATTTAGAAATGTATTGGGAAACAAGAAACATTAATTTAAATCAGGAAAATGGTGAAAGAAATTTGCTATCCAATGAAATTTCCTCTCAAGAAATCCAAATCCTAAATGTGGATGAGGATCAAGAAGAATAATTGCTAAAAAATAAGGAAGCAAAACTTATGCCTCTCGAAGCTACCCCTTAGAAAAGTGTTAAAGATTTTGGGAAATCGTCTCCAATGGAAGGTAAGATTGTTGATGAAGCTATATTTGAAGAATTTGCCCTTGTTCTTTAAAATTAGAATCAGATAAGGAAAAAGTATTGGATGGAAGAAAATGAAAACAAGAAGTTGAGTATTAAAATCAAATCAGTCAAAAGCGGACTTTGGTAAAAAAAATTGCAAAAAGGTAAAATCTCTAATAAAGAGAGAAGGGAATGAATAGTCTATTGGGAAAAAGAAGTAGGTAAGTAAGCAACATTATGATTCAATATTTTCTCCTATGAATTATCAAGGTAAGAAAATAATATCATCTCTTGGAATGTACGGGGTTTAAATAACCCAAATAAACAAAGTATTTTGAGTAGTTTTAGGAAAATTCATAAACCTGATATTTTGATGATTCAAGAAACTAAAATGAATAAATAGAGATTGAGTGATGTTAGGAATAAAATTTGGTGTAGATATAAGAATGGAGTTATTAGTTCTATTGGTTCTTCTAGAGGTTTGGCCACACTCTAGAATTTGGATGTTCTCGAAGGTTTTATTTTGTCATCTTATTCTTGTAATTTGGCTATTTGTCTTAAACGAAGGTTCGGAAAATTCTTGGTGTTAGAAGCATAATGGAATGATAAAGGGGGTGAATCATTCCTACAAAAATTTCATTTTAATTACCATTATTTACATTCATCATTCCATTCGTTTAATTAACATTCATAACCATATGAGCACATTATGTGTGTATTAAGCATTCAAAAATACATGAAAAAATAGGAAGAAACATGAACACCACATATAAGTGGGAAAACCTCATGGGAAAAAAATCCACTAAAAATATACTTATATTACTCAAATTAAAGAGATTTAGTGAAGCACCAACTTCACAAGGAGCACCAACCCATAGTTTAGTAGAGGACCAACCCTACAAGGAGAAACAACCCCTAATTTAGTGAAGCACCATCTCCAAAAGAAGGATAAAATCCCCTCATATGATCAAGAACCAACTCAACCATCTAAAGATGAAGATCTATTTTTTTTTTTTCTACCAAAACTAATAGAGATCACTATTTCAGCTCACACACCTTCAAACCCTCATTCCTTCAACTCGTTCTTTCTTCTTTGTCCATGGACTTGTATTTAATTCAAACCCTTGAACACATGATCTATACACTCATCATTATTTTTTATTCTTCCTCAACTCTTAGTATATTCCTTCATACCTTTTTTACTCTCTCTCTTGGGTCACCCTTTTCCCCATGTACTCAACTAGGTCAAAATTGAACTCAAAGAATCACTTTATACCCTTCTCAACTCACAAAAATAAGAGATGTTAGTCCTAATAATTTATCTCAACCAATAAAACTTTAAAAAAACCCAATAAATTCATTAAAAAATTCATAATGGACCCATGTAGTTTGCCCTTTCCCAAATGCACTAAACAAGCTCAAAATAACTCAAAACCCCACCTAGATAACTAAAAACCACAAACACTATCACCATATTAGTCAAGATCCTAAATTTATCCCACATGTAAAATGTAACATAAAAGATGATCCAAGGTCATTAATTATATTTTTCCAATCAAATTATTGATAACTCACTCAATATGGATCATATCCTTCACTAAAAAGTTGTTTCTAGGAACTGGTCTTCACCTATGGCCCTCAAGGCTTTACCAAACCACCTAAACTATGGCATGTAACCACTCAATGGAATATCCTTGAAATTTATATCACATTCATTCTTTCTATAAATCATTAAACATCCATACATGCAAAGCACACCAACTTTCCTCTTCACAAAACCGAGCTTCCCGGAAAGATGTTTTAGAAAATAAACTATTTTTCACCATTTCTACCACTTTCAAGACCTCTAAATCCCTCAAATAAGAACATAATTCATACCTATTAAATATCCAACTGATATTAAATAGCATCCAATCAAAAACATGCACTACCTCAATCTTTTAGCCTAAGTAATTCTATCCTGAAAATAAGAAACATTCTTCTCCTCAAATAAAGTTGGTTTACCTATCAAATCTCATCATCATTAGACAAACCATACACCATTATAAATCTCTCATAATACTCTTTCCATAACACCTTATATTTCCTTCCAAATCTAAGTTGAAGGATTTCAACCAAAACCATCTTTAGAACTTCTCTTTTAGCCTTCTAGGACTCAAGAACTAACCTTGAGCTCAACTTGCCTCATCACCTCCAGAAACACTTTCAAGTTTAAATAAATCATGTAAAACACTTATAAATATTTTATAAGAACTCATCAACCTTAAACTAGTATAAATAATCTCAAAATAGTTGTATTACCTCATGAAGAAACTTAAGACCCCGCTAACTAAGCATCCTTCAGTATTAACTCTCAAAGAACATGTCATAACTTATTCATAGCTTATAAAAAAACAAGTTTTATATGTCATTATAAATCACTCTAAATAAGTATCACAACCAAACTTAAACAAATTCCTAACTCAACCTCAGTAACTCCTTGAATACCACTTTTACCACAGACTTCTCCAAACCGCCCCAAAAACCCGTCCGCATAAATAAGGGAAAATTTTCCATTTATGACCTCAACCATGATCTAAAACTTGCATGAACAAGTAGAACAACTCCCATGCTAAAAACAATGTCAATTTATTTATCACCTTCTTTCGACAAATTTTTCTCAAACTAAACTTCTTCAAAACAAACAATTTTTGGTAAGGCCCAAATACAGTCACATGCTCTAATATGCGTTTCTATAAATCTACGGAGTATGCTACAATATAAAATCATTACTTTGGAAATAATAATCAAAATAGGCTCAATATACTCCTTTTCCTCCAAGTCACTTTGAGTTAGGGTTTAGCTAGGGTTTCAAAGCAACTTATATTCTTAAACATCATTCATAAAAATGTAACGATTAATCCACATAATTATTTATAGTAGACATTTTTATTTCCATGGAAAAAAATTCCCCAAAATCTCTGGGTCTCATGCAAAGCATAAAATTCACAACGACCACCAGAAGTTAAATTGTTACCTCAATTCTTCATTCTAGAAAACATTTTTGACCAAAACTGACATATCTTGCAATTCCTTCTTCAATTTGACTTAAAACTTGTCATGAAGCATCATTACAACATCCTATAACTTTTCATACTCACCATATAGCTCAAATAATCATGAAAATCTCCATCCATTAAGACTTTCTTATGCCAACTTGTATGCTCTTCACTTGTTTTCTTTCAAAGGACCATGAAATGACACTAATACTCTAATAATTGACCTAAAACTGACCATGAACCTCATATAAACTATCATCATGTTGCTACCATTCTCTAAAAAGACTTATCATCTCTAAATCTCATGCCTTTATACCATTCTACATGTTCCATGGCCAATAATAGGCACCTCGAATGACTGACTCATCCATGACATCACATGAATTGACCTTGCTAGCCTCAAGCAGACTCTTAAACACTTGTAGAACACCTCATTATCCATGATGTAACTCATACAAACCATTTGGGCTCATACAATGACCATCCATGCTTGCACCATTCCTGAAACCATACCTAGACACCATGGCAACTCGACCAAATCTTGACACTACAAATCAACATTCATGTTTGACCATTGAATAACACATCATGAAGAATCATATGACCTGATGATAGCCTTTTCAATTAATGGACTTGACATAAATAACAACATTTACACACAATGGCCAACAATCCCCCTTATCATTGATGACAACCACCTTCGAAACATTGATGACAACCAACAAGACCAACACCTACATGACCTCTTTCCCATGTTTTTGATGATTTTCTTTCCCTTTGACATCTATGACAAAGGATATAATGATGACTTGACATGGAAAATGACAACACAAGACTAGATATAAAGACAACAATGCAAAAATGACTTACATGCTCAAATAGTCCCCTCTGGGACTGAAATTTCTCCTTCTTTCCTTTTTTAGTGGCATATGATGATCCTGGACCTATAATGATCCCCAAAAATCTCCGCCTGAATCGATATCCTATAAAAAAAAATTCATACTTGTCATTCATGACCATTCTAGGACTATATCATGCAATAAATTACTAGTTTTGCCTCTAATGCTTACAAAACCTTCTCTAGGACCATTAGACCTAAAATACATCTTCAATGCATATTGCTCAAAATTTTCCAAGATCTAAACTCAAATCAAACATACAAAAATATATATAAGATCTCCCCTGAACCATATTGTCATTCTCTAATGGAAACCATAAAAATTGAGATTTTTATCTTACATTTAAGACATGAAGATGATTCAAAGACATATACCTTTGTCTTGAACTGTCCTATTAGTGTTTTCAACATTATTTCATTTTATTACACTTGTTTGAGTCAAAAACATGCTTACCTCAAATTCTAATAGTTAATCATCAACTTTTCCTAATTAGGCCATTTTGTCATCTTTGACACTTAATTAAGACCAGAATGGACTCCCCTACCTTGAGAAGCTCATTAGACATGTAGCTTGCCTTATCACATCCTTACAGGACCTACTAATCACTTTGTGATAATGCATTCATCCGGTCTTGTAATGAGACTATCTTGACATTTAAAAAGAAATGAGTCTTCAAATTCCCCACAACTTATGAACTCATAAATAATTACAATGGTCTTTCACATACAAACATGGATATGGCATTTCACCTATAAATATATTGTAGAAGCTTCAAAATTAAACATTATTAGTTCTTGTATGAGATTTAGATAGGTTACTTACATACCTATAATATTATCTCAACTTCTTGATCAACACTTTGATTCTATAGCATCAATTTTGGTGCAAACTAACCATGCATTAACAATAGCAACCATTTACCTCTTAACAATTCATCATGCTTCCAATATGTAGTGTTACACCTGAGTTACCTCTTTTAAAACTCCTAAGCCTATATCACTAATTAAATAACTTTCAATCACTATAGAAAACCCATGGATGCATTAACACCTCATACCTAGCACATGGTGATAGATTTTCATCTTTGATCAACTAAACCTTCTTAGAAATTGTAATTATTTATGAGATCAATGGTAATCTCCCCTACCTTAGAATTTATTCTTGGACCTGTAGCACCACATTAAGTTTAGCTCCTAAAGAACTAGCCTTGTATGTAGACACCAGTTTTTGGTGTAACTCCTCTCCTTCAACCAAAATTCATTCTCCATTCAAATTTACCTCTCACTTTTATTTTTCTTAAATTTGAGTAAATTCCATCTATTTACCCACCCTTAATTAATTAATTATCAAATGGGATCCATGTGGACCCATTTGATAATTAAAATTTTGCATTATCTCACATATCCTAAATTTATTCAATTCATGGGAAATAATATACCCATCTGACACCCCACTCCTAAATCCAAAAATGGGATGTATTATAGCACATAAACATGTCAATCATGCTCTCCACTCATATCATATCCTTATCTCTTAACCTCATAATTCAAATTGTGAGCCCAAATGATCACATCATGTCTCTTAACCAGGGTTACTTTACCCAACCCAGATTACCTAATAACCCACAATATAACTTCACCCCTAGGCTATAAATATGGGCCTTCCCCCCTCATCCAAACAAGTTGAAAATTTGGGAAAATTTTGTATTGAATTTTTAATGTCTTGTTGATCATATTATCCTCATAATGTCCTTGTAATGAGGTCAAGGAATCCCCATGATACTCTTCTCATGATTTGGTAGTTAACTTAGCGTGGTTCATGTTGCATGTATTGTCATCTCCATATCAGATCGGTAGCACCATCTACATACTAGCATTTTCAAGTTCCTTTGTTCATCAACTTGCATGTTATCTGTTAATCTTGCATTTTATGATTATTCTTTATCACATGGGGGTTGACATCCACCAAGGAAGTGAATGCTTCTTGGGTCTGCTTTGCTGGGAATCCCCCCAAATAAAATATCTAAGAAAATTTTCTCTAGTGTATTTGAGTTGCAGGTTTGCCAAGATCGCAGCGAGGAGCTCATCATCTACTTGGTGCCCATATCATTCATCACCATCTCCAAGGTACTAAGCCCTTGCATATTTAATGTTGTTTTTGTTTATTGATTTCTCGTACACTAATCTAGATAAGAAGCAGGAAACTCCGATCAACATTTGGCACGCCCAGTGGGACAAGACCCAAGTTCTGGTCACTTTTCTATTTTCTCACCTTGTATAGGTGTCGTAAGTATATAGTTATTGTGTTTCATAGTTCTTGTCAATCTAGATATATGTTATGAATATTTTTTTTGTAGACTCACCCACTTGTAGGATATTAAGTATTGTCACCATCCATGTGGTGTGGTCCAAACATTTAATCGTTTATGTCATCATTGAGGTAAGTGGTTTTTTTTTAAAAGGGTGTGTTATTACTTGTTTATAATGGGTGTAAAATATTATTGTTATTATAAAAATAAATAAATGAAATAAAATAAAACAAAAATAAAAATTATTATTATCATCCTAAATTACCCCCATATATCCCTATTCAAATCAACATCCTTCCTTCCTCCTCCTATCCCTTTCTACCTCAACTTGACTACCTCCATCTTAACTCCCTACTCCTAATCTCTCTACCTATCTACCCACACAATTCCCATCTCCTCTTCCTCGCGAGCTAATTCCTTCCTCCCTCACTTGACCTCATATCACCCTCGAAGCCACTCGATCACCCATGCACTCCCTCGAACACTTTCTCCTCCATATTCTCAACTCCCAATGTCAAATTCATTTCAATCAACTCCCCGAGCTCCTATCTCGCTCTCGCCCATGGATTCCTAACTTCCACCCCATCCCCAATTATTTACACCACTTTGTGACTTGAGTGCCCTCTCCGTTGAGCCATCCTCACATAACTTGACTTACACTTTGACTTGGATCCGTTCCCTATCAACATAAGAACCGAGCACAGAGCCCTTGACTCGGATTTATCCTCACAGATCTCACCCTTCTCCTCTTCCTGATCTCCCATATCCTCCACCTCGATCGAGGCACAATCTCGCACCCATCACTCTTCCTTCCCACTCATTCCCAACTTTTTTCTCTACCCAAATGCTTCCACCTCAACTCGACCACGAACTCCGATCTACCTCGGCCATCCCAATCCCACCTACATAGGATAAGAGATCATTGGATTGCCATAGTCAACAATTTTGATCTCCACTGGTTCATTTATTTCACCACTTTCTTGTACATCTCCAAAGACAACATCATTACTAGAATCATAAGTTCTTTCAAAATAAATTTCTAGAGTAAATGAATTGCATCTCAATAATTTATGATGACCTTAATGCTGGCATCATCATAGTATTCATGGTGATTATTGAACGACCCATTGAAGGTAAACCTCTTCATGCATTCTCCTATCAATGGCACATCACCACCGCGTGATTTAGACCTCTTTCTTCTTAGTGTTAGTTAAGGTGTATTATTATTTTCATCTCGGGATAAGACCATATATCTCCCTTTTTGTGTTGAAATTTACTTCTAATCCACTGCATTACATAGGAAAGGAAGACCTTCTATATTTTCTTGATCTAAACACCTCGGTGGTGATCTATCGCCCGCTTCAAACAAGATTTTGATTCTTAATGTTTCTAGTTGTTTCATTCAGTTTCAAATTCACACAAGCTTTGTGGGTTGTGGATCCAAAATATATTGAGCCATTACAAACTCCCACACAAATTCCTTTCCTCCAACAAATAAAATTATAATTCTTTACAATGAATTTATAACTCCAGTTTATTAGTTACGATTACAAATTTTTACAATGAATTTATAACCATGTTGGTAGCACCATAACCACCTATCCACCCGAGCTGAGATACCTCCTCTACTTGAGCTCCCATGCCCAACAACTCTATCCTCTTCCTCGTCCCCACCTAGGTCCCTTCACAACCTATGTGGATAGCTCCCATGCCACCACAAATCTCCCAACCACCTCCCTCACCGATTGTCCCGAGATTACCATCCATGCATCTAACTACCCGAGCCTATCACGCTTCATCCCATGACACATTTTATTTTCATCTCCACTTGACACGCACCAACCCATGTGAGCTCCACATAGCTCGACCACACACAAGTTGAATTTCGGCACAAACATCTTATATAAAAACACCACATTTTTAACACATCACATCCACAAATCATATTAGGATAATATAATTTATTTTGAGTCATATGAACCATTTATTTAGACTATGGTATTATTTCTTTAGTTAATTTTCATTTAGCTAACCTTGGTTAGTAAATCTAAATTAATTAACACCTTATTTAATTTTTATTTAGTCATCAATTAATTTTGATTTTTTATTTAGTTCATCACCTTGTGAATTGATTTGTGAATATTAACGCTTCATCAGTATTTAGTTAGACACAATTTGTTAATGCTATTGTTAGTTAATTAGAATAATTATTTTGTTATTATTTCTTTAATCAAGAATTTTTTTGACACAACAACGTCGGGACTTTAAATTGTTTTTTTTTGTCAACCACATCCACTAATTATCTTATTTACTTTTGTAGTTGAATTCAACAAATTTGTTACCACTAAATTACGTTGTCAAAGATCACTTGTTGAAATATAAAAAACACCACAAATCCTTGTCACCAATCTCATCCATGATTTTGAATATTACAATTCTCGGTACTTAGATGTTCTGGACATTGATGATTGCTTTCAAAAACATCACTATCAAGTGCAATCAAATCAGCAAGGAAAAGTGTTCTCCAGGTTTTACTTGTTTTCTCTATTTTCTCTTTTCTACATTGTAATTTCCCTTTTCTAAGTGATTGTCTACATCAAACGTCATATTTCATTTTGTCTTAAAAATAACGTTTCTTTTCTACATCCTTCCTAATCACATAATGTAAATAGGGGTTTAACCTTCTGCATTTCACTTATCACACACTTCCTGAGACTTCATGAACAAAATCAACACATCAAAAAACTCCTCTCACATGGTTAATTGATTAGGACTTGAACACCCAAAAAGAACCATTTCAAACATTTCCCAAGCCAAAACTACCTGAAACTAGCCCTAGACTTCCGCTCTCTAGGAACCTTTTTTATCCAATTTTCTGTTCACATTCTCCTAATTAATCATGATGATAAAAAACTTATTGCTTGATTTTTTGTCAAAAATCACATAAACAGATGTTTCTATATTTCACACCTATTATCACTCTCTCCAAATCAAAACAAAACAACAATTTCCTCCAACCAATAAAACTACTTCTCTAAACGATCTCTCCCAACAAGATTCTAAACTCGAAACCACACCTTCGGTTACCCAACCTCCAGTCTCCATGGTCTCACCTCATGAAAATCATGTCATCCAAGATGGCCCCTACCATGACACCGATCCCCATATCTCTTCCCAATATAATCTTCCTAAACCAACCACACCACCATCTCCCAGCTCCTTTAGAAACTCTTGGACCACCTCCTAACCCCATATATGATTTTGTATTTCGTAAATCCCCCACAATCTCTCAATCTCCTCAATTGGTGGATCACATTCCACCCACATCCATTTTTTCAATTCTATTTCATCTGGTACTAGTATGCCCATAAAAAATCTCAACCTTTAAATACTTACATTCCTACCCATCATATGCTCTAACCATCTCAACCCCTTAACACTCATATCCCCACTTATCATTTTCCACAACAACCTACCCAACTTCAATGAACACATCATGTCCCTATTGTTAAAAGTCATCCTATGTAACAATCTCAACCCATGACACATGTTAATCCTTACCAAACAGTTCCCCACATACCTACACACCCACAATTTTATCAACCATCTTATCAAACAATTTCCCAAACATCCCACCCACAATTTTATCAACCACCTTATCAAATGATTCCCCAAATACTCACACATCCACAAATGTATCATTCACCTTATCAAACTACATTTCAAACAACACAACTAATCCAATCTCAACCTAACATCACATCAAATGATCATATTCATGCTTTAATGAATAGGTTGACTAGTTTAGAAGTTGTTACCTTGGCACCCAAGGATACATTATCCTATGAACAAATATGTAATGAACCAATTCATCCATCGATTCCAATCAAACCCTACCCTCATTATTGGAAACTTTTTGAATTTTCTAAGTTCAACAGTAAAGAAGATCCCCAAAAAAATATCTGCACATTTAAACACGTATGTTGTCTTATTGTGCATGATCACGATCTACTACTTCACACTTTCCCCATGTCTTTTCTTATCTGCGTTGGACTGGTACAACCATATCCCGCAATATTCCATATTATCTTTCACACATCTTGCACAACTATTCTTAGAACACTTTTCAATTAACATTACATGCAAAACTACTATCATTTACCTATACATCATCCAACAGTTTGATGAAGATCCATCGCCAAATTTTCTGCACGATGACATGGCATTATAAACCAACTATCCTTCACTCTTCCACAAACCGAACTCATCGAACTCTTCTCGCATTCATGTGTGAAACATATATCATCTACCTTGAAAATCCAATCATTCTAAACCTTTGATGAAGCTTTCACAATGGCTCGCAAACTTAAACCCGTGCCATTGAATAAGGTCATCTTAAACTCAGATTGGCCAAACCTAAAATTGAATCTACTAAACCATTCACACATAACGACACATTTAAAAGTGAAACCAAAATCGTGGTTATTAATCCCTCACCTCATCTACATATACATCATGGCCTCAATAATGAGCCCCTCAATCAACAATCAACTACACTCCCTTAGGAGAATCATATAGTTCTGTATTTGACAAGTTGATAACCATAAACTCCATCCAACTTCCTCCCATACGACCCATGGACAATTCGCAAGCCAAAGCCTATTTGGTATCATGAAGCCCACTATTGTAAATATCATCGGGTCAAAGGTCATGACATTGAGAAATGTCATTCTTTCAAGATGTATCCAACAACTCATAAATCAAGGGGATATCAAACTGGATATCTCTACCACTTCATCTAGCCTACCCCTTGACATAATTACACAACCTTTCCTAATCAACCACCAACAAATCAAACTACCCCTTTTACATCTCAACTATTAAATGCTTACATGATTTACATCATTAATCAATATCTCATCCTATCACCAACTCCACATGTTCCCACCTTAGACATTATTCCCACTCCTTATTCAGAACCTAACACACCTATGTCAACTTTTACTACTTGTCTTGAACCTACACCTTCTTCTACCCTTACACATCTACATCAAATTTGATTATACCATCTACTTTATCCACTTCAACATGCCCCAATCTATCACATTTGATTCATCCTTAGCACCTATTTCAGCCCCTTTGATATCCACACATATCCCTACATCTCTCACATTTATGCCTTCACCACATCTGCATCAAACACACCTATTACTACATCTACATCACTCATCTCTACAACCATCCCAACTAAACTCATTTCTACCACATGTACCTTTATAACCCCACCTCCACATCAACCCCATTACAAACATCAACCCCATTCAAACATTTATGAAGCAACCAGTCCCACCTACTTCTACACCCGATAATACTCATGCATTTGTTGCATTACCTATAATGTTTACTCCATCGGTTACCACACCCCTTCAGTAGATTTGACTACCTTATCTACATCCATTCCACCTTCACCCATTATACCATCCTTAGAATTAATCCCAGTTCCTCCTTCGCACTTTCTTTTGTACCTACCACACCAACAACCCTAACCACATCCACATCGGCTTCAAGTATACATACCACTTCATCCACATCTCTCGTGCTCCAACCCATCATATTCAACCCCTCATCAAACATGCCCATCACCACATCACCCACATCTCCAAATATCCCAAATATGCCTACATCCCTATCTATCCCAACTACCCCTATATCTATCATATCAACAAATCCACCTATCCCTACCTTGACATCTTTACCTATATCCTTGCCCATGGCCACATCACCCGGTCTATCCCAATACTCTTTACTTAATCCTTCTATCACAATGACCAAATCCTCTCGATCTGCAACCCTATCAAAGATACCCTTTGAAACATCTATTGAACAAACACCTCCACCTAAGTCAAATAAAGATGGTTTACATTCTCTACAAAATCAAATCTTTCCATGCCAAAACCTAAACAATCCACATCTCACATAGATCTCATTAATCACATCATACAAACACCTATTTCTCCATTAATATCCTCTTCTTGTTTTAGGACATTTTCTCCATCAATATCCACACCACCACCATTAGATCCTCCAGTTGAGATTATTATCATACCTGCCAAGGGTAAATCTTCTCGATCAAAGTCTAAGGCTCATGGTAAACATCCCCGAAAGTCCCTTGTGCATCCTCGTAAACATTGATTTTCCCTCTTTTCAACAATCCAATGCTACAACATCTATTTTAGGATCAATCTCTCCATCTACGACATCTCACAATAATAAATTTACATCCAAACAATCCAATCCTCCAATCAAATTTGATTTTTCATCCAAGACATATAATCTACCCATCCAATGTACATCCTCACCTAAATCCCAATCCAAACAATACAATCCTTCAATAAAATTTGATTTGTCTTCCAAAACACATAGTTTACCCATCCTATCTATACATCCAAATCCAAGCCAAAACATCATAAGAGATATTTTCCTTTTAACACTTTAATGGGGTCCTACGCAGTTATCCTTTGACATTTAACTCAAATTTCTACCATCACGCTTCCTCCCATTAAATCCTTTAATCCCTATGGTCCAAATCCATCATGGTTCAATCCTAATTATAATTTGCACTTATCATTGTACCCAGGACATGACATTGAACATTGTAAGGCCTTTCGATAATCGTCCACAACCTTATTGAGAAAGATGATTTCCTCATTCAGGGGAAATATCCTTCTCCATCTACATTTAATCCAATTTATATCCCATCCGTCGGGTTTCCCACGATTCCTTCATCCACATCATCCCTTAACATCCCTCCTACACATGACATTCCTCCTAAGGAAGGTCCTCCATTGTTCATCAATAATACTTATCTTTCCAAGCACACTTGTGGTCTCTACCGTTTATCCCATCCAAATCTAAAACAATCTCATCTAAACTCTTTCGACATCCTTTAAATCCTCCACATTTAATTCATTTGGGGAGCAGCCTTCCCTCGCCCTTGAGCATATCATCCATACAATTCCCTTGACACTAGGGGACTTCGCTCCTTGACATTGTTTTATTTACCTCCTCCAAATTCATCCAATCTAAACTAATTTTGTCCAAATCTTCATCTCATTCTAAGTCCACCATTGTGGCCATGTTTTTCCTTCAGTGAGGGACCATTTTTTTATTTTCTTACCAAAGTCCACCATTGTGGCCATATTTTTGCCTCTTTTGGGGCACCATCTGTTTCATCAAGTCCACATTTTTGGCCATTTTTGTCCTTCCATATATTTGTGTATCTTGGGCACCATTTATTTTCATCAAAATCCACCATTGTGGTCATATTTTTGTTTCCTTAAGGACATAGTTTTATTTCCTACTTTTCTATCACATCTAATCCTTTGCAAGCTATCATCTCATCCTATCTCAACTCCATTTTCCTCCCTCCCTTGGTGGTAAACCATAGATAAAACATCTTAATGTATTGCACTTGAGACCAGTCTATTGTTAGCGTATCTACCAATGAGTAGATCATCATATCTTTAGACCATTCCTCCATCATTATCCCCTTCCATCTATCATGGTAATGATATGAACTATGTGGTCTACCGTCACTACTATAGATATGACCTTAATATGAGCACCACATCTCTACTCATAGCATATTTCCTTATGGATAACTTCTCCCTTTTGGTGAGAACTCAACGATCATTACATCCATCACCCTCTCATTATCCTATTGAAGTCATGTAAAGGGTATAGGGGTGTCTCTTGTACATTCATTATCCCCTTCAAAGTGGTCTACTTAGCTAACCCTAGCTCTCCCCATGTAAAGCTAAAATTTATGATGCTAAAATGCAAAATCAAAGTTATAAAAAAAACTGATCCTCAAGGACAATCTGTCATTACAAAAAAGAAAAGCAAAAAAAATAAAAATAAAAACATGCAAATAAAATTCAAAAGAAATAGACCGATCCCTCGAAGGATGGCTATCATACATATTATTCTTTCCATCCATATTATGTATAAAGTAGACCATACCCTCGAAGGATGGATACTATGTTGTTATGGCATTTTGATGGTTTCCTTTAATTAGTTTTTCTTTTATCAACATCCTTAGAAAGCTTCCCACATTGATCAACTTTCTTCTATTATTGTTCTTCCCCTTTCCTAGAGCTGGGGCATAGTTCTAGGAACAACCACCTATGGAGATCCCACTTCCCATGTACAAGTTACATCTCCAATCCCTTTTTCATGTCAACATTAGGATTATGAGCATCTTTCATCCATATTTCCCTCATGATATTTTGGTATAACTAACTATCGTTGGTTATGTGTTAACACCTGCTATTGGCTGCAAGTGCAATGCCTTGAGTGGTAACCTTTCTTGTTTATCTCTAATCTGGTTCGAAGCATGGTTTCTTTATATTCCCTTGTTACGACTATGTTTCATTCATCTCATCAAGGTCATCTTTTATCAAAATCACATCAAATTTCACACTATGAATTCTATATCTATCCATAATATCCATGAATGCTCTCGCAAATACACTTTTCAGTTTACAAATTCTACTTGATCTCCGTTGTAGTTTGTGAATCCTACTTGAGGATCCTTCTCAAGGAGTTTTTATTATCATGTAGCTTCTTATCCCCAACATGTTCAACAATGTCTTTAATCCATTTCTCTTTTCTCCCATTTCCACTCATCACCATTTTTCTCCACATCATCCTTCTCACCTTTCTGTCTCCTTTCATCACAATGTGTATCTTCCTTTCCTTTCCTCCCAACTTTCCCTTTCCCTCTAAATTTTTCTCTGACATTTCTTACATCATCACACTCCCACCACGTGGGCATCCCAATTAAGGATTTCCCTTACACTCTCCATCTACACTATATATGTTCCTCCATATACTCATGTCACACTCCTTTGTTTCCTTATTATCACCTTGTTATCACCTCCTTTCACCTTTTGTTTCATTTTGCCATGCACCACTCACTCTTTTCTCATCCTTCCTAGTATTCATCTTCTGCTTGGTCATCTTACTTACATAATTTCGTAGTATGGTAATTTTTCTTGATGTTTCCCCTTTAGTTCATATTTTCATGCCCTCTTCCTATCAACTCATCAATCGCTTCCAATTATTCTCATCATTCTTCTTCCTCTTTGGCTTGACAATCCTACTTAACCATCCCCATCGCATGGAAATATTACTTAAGAGTCCCTCTTAAGGTTGGTTTTCCATCTAAACCTTCCACATCCCATCATATTTCCCTCATTTTTTTCTCATGTATCTCATCGTAATCTTCTTTCTCAACCAACCATTCCACACTTGTACCCAATACAATGTTGTCTTTCTCCTTCCATATTTTCAATTCCGGTTTGGTGATCTTACTTAACTCTTCCTCGCACGGCATGGCGATCTTACTTAAGAGTCTCTCTTAGGGATAATCTATCCCCTTACCTTTCCCCATCATTCCACATTCTCACCATCCACATTTTCTTTTCATTCCCCATCATCACATCCTCTCACCTCATCTTCCATTCTCACAAACATCACTTCCATACTTCTCCCCTCTTCCTCTTATCTCTATCATCCCTAGCTTGGTAATCTTACTTAATCATTGTTTCCACATTCATTTCATGTCTTGTTTCTTCATCTTTCTCTCATTCATTCTCATCCATTGTATCCTCTCCTTGCCTTCATCTTTGTACACATCATTATCCCTCATTTATTTACTCTTTCCACTCCATCTTCTAGAGTTCTCCCACATATCTACCCCACATTACCCGTTTTTCTTGCATCATTGTCATTGATCATCTTCTAACATTATTTCATTATCATCTTCTATTTCTACGCTAATAATTATCGGTGGAATTATCCTAAAAATCACTCCTCCCCATTCTACATGACCTTATTCCTTCCATTTCACCTCCTCCATTCTATCTTCATTCCTTCCTTCCTTTGTGCCCTCTCGATCATTATCGAGGGACTTCTCTAACATCCCTTTGCATTGTCATTCCTCTTCTTCTCATCCTTTCCTCTCTTTCACTTCACCATCCTCTCCATATTCCATTTCTCTTTCTTGCTAATTTCTTTCCATTCCCTTTTTTTTTCTCCACCTCTCCATCTTCCATTCCTTTCCAATTTCTTTATTTTCTCATCATCATTATCCTCATCTCACACTCTCTCATCTCACGCATCATCTTTTCCAATCTGTGTCATTCCTCCCCTCCAACTTCTCTTTATGTTCCTTATGCTTACTCACTCTTTATTAAATATCTTCCATTCTTGGTTCCTTCCTTCTACATAATTTTATTTGTTGTCCTCTCCTCCTTTTTGATCCTCATCTTATTTCACTTCCTGTGTATCGTCTTCTTCCCCATTCTACCTCGCGCTTCCTTCTTACTTCCCCAACGATAATCTAGCTCTTCAATGTGTTGTCCCATCTTTTTTATCATATCACCATCCACATGTATTTCCATGTA
Source organism: Taxus wallichiana var. yunnanensis (assembly GCA_018340775.1). NCBI lineage: Eukaryota > Viridiplantae > Streptophyta > Pinopsida > Cupressales > Taxaceae > Taxus > Taxus wallichiana. The sequence goes on along the minus strand of CM031234.1, from coordinate 816,402,344 downwards.
GTCAGTTTCATATTCTTTTCCTTGTATTTCCTCACTATGATCTGGTTCCTTCAATTCTCTCCACTCTATCATCTCTTTCGTTTTCCATTACCTCTCTCCCTTCATCTGCTTCATCCTCCTTCACACCTTTCATTTTAAATAAATCTCTCCCTTTTTCATAATTTCACCTCTTCTCTATCATTTTCTTATCGTCTCTCTTTTTTTCCTTCATCATTTCCTCCTTCCCCTATAATCCATCTTTGTTATCTTCTTCCTCCTCTTTCATTCCTTTTTTTCCTCCTCCATCTTCATCCCTCTATTCCATACCCTTGTCTCCTTCAACTTTGACCTTTCTTTCTCTTCTCATAATCAATCAATCTCATGTCCATTCCATTTTTCTTTCTCATTACGTCCTTCAACACATCCTTCACACCTAGCATTCATAATCAATTTTGATGTTTCTCTGTTTATACACCATCGCTGATCCATTTCATTACATCCCATTCTCGTCCTTCTCTCTGCAGCATTGACCTCTTCTCTTTTTGAGAACTCTGTCGCATCTTTTATCTTCATCAATCCTCTCATGCAAGGGCATCATCATATCCATTTCTAAGAATTTCTTCCCATAGTATTTTTATCTTCAAGGATACCATGACAACCATCACCTATCACCTTTTCCTTCACAAGTTTCATGTTCTACTTTTTTCTTGGCAAACATCAATTGTAATATTTCCCCCATTTCCATGAATCAAACTTTGTTCTACTTTCTTCTCCTAGTATTTTCTTGTCAATGACACACATTCCTTATGAAACATGTATTCAAAATCATATTTACCCTCCCTTTTGGAAGAATTTTATCTCACCCTTCTATCTTATTTGCTCATCGTTTCCACATTTATGATTACATTCATTCCCCATGGGGAATTTTATTTACATATACACCTTCTATATCATGGCTTCCTATGGAGCATCATTATTTTCATCCTTTTCCCTTTTGCGGATGCATGATTTTTCACTCGATTCCTCACGTACGAAGGATTTTTCATATTCTTCACATTCAGTTGGACATATTTTGATGTTTTCCTATGACCCATTGGTCATCGCGGTTTATATACATACTTTGCAGTGGTCTCCACCCACTCACTGGTTCATTAAACATTGTCGCTTGTCTCATTAAGACCGCAATTGTCCTCTATCGATGTGATATTGAAGTCGCCACCATATTTTTCATTGTTATTGCAATCCTTTTTCACCTGGGGCATCTTTACCTTTGGTCATGTATTTATCCATCCTCGGACACATGACTTCATCCAATCCTTTTGTTTTTGTCTCGTGGCTTGCTATCGCAAACCACTCAACAAAAAGGGGAAAATGTAGACACCAATTTTTGGTGTAACTCCTCTCCTTCACCCCACATTCATTCTCCTTCATTCAAATTTCCCTCTCGCTTTTATTTTTCTTAAATTTGAGTAAATTCCATCTATTTACTCACCCTTAATTAATTAATTATCAAATGGGCTCCATGTGGACCCATTTGATAATTAGAATTTGGCATTATCTCACATATCCTAAATTTATTCAATTCATGGGCAATAATATACCCATCGACACCCCACTCCTAAATTCAAAAATGGGATGCATTATTGCACCTAACCATGTCAATCATGTTCCCCACTCCTTATCACATCCTTATCTCTTTAACCTCATAATTCAAATCGTGAGCCCCGCGTGATCACATCATGTCTCTTAACCATGGTTACTTTACCAAACCCTAGTTAATAACCCACACCCAACCTCATCCCTGGGCTATAAATATGGGCCTTCCCCTCATCCAAACAAGTCAAAAATTTGGGGAAATGATGTTTTTAATTTTTAGTCTCTTGTTTATCATAGTATCCTCATAATGTCCTTGTAATGACACTAGAATACCCATGATACTTTGCTCATGATTTAGTAGTTCACTTAGCGTGGTTCATGTTGCATGTTGTGTCTGGATCATATCGGTAGCACCATCTACATACTAGCATCTTTAGGTTCCTTTGTTCATCAGCTTGCATGTTATCTGATTATCTTGCATTTTATCATTATTTATCACACGGGGGTTGAAAACCATCGAGGAAGTGAAATCTTCTCAAGTTCACTTTGTCAGGAAGCCCCCCCACATAAAATGTCTAAGCAATTTTTCTCTAGTGTCTTTGAGTTGTAGGTTTGTTGAGATCGTAGCGAGGAGCTCATCATATACTTGGTGCCTGTATCATTCATCACCATCTCTAACATAGTAGTCCCTTGCATATTCAACATTGTTTTGTGTTTATTGATCTATCATACACTAATCTAGATAGAAGCAGAAACTCCGATCAACATTTGTAATTTCTCATGTATTGGCATAGATTTTTTTTACTGTAAGGTTATAAACCAAAATCAAAGCAATTTAAAACACCCATTTTTGTTTTCTAATTCTTTCCAAATTTTCATGGTCAAATTCCAAGAAGACCCATTTTTTAACAATGTAACTCCTTAAGATTAGATCTTATGGACTATACTTGAACTATGTCACAAAAATGTCAATTATTGTGGAAATATGGAGCCTAACCAATCCTTGAGACCATAAAATTATGTTGAATTGGAGTTTCTACATCATTTATACAAATATTTAGCTCCTAAAAATTATTTTGAGGACTTCACATAGTAGATTTAGTATGGACCCTTCTAATGTTTCACATATTTCCTGAAGAGACATAGAAACTTATCAAATTACTTTCACATACTTTCAAACTTTGAAACATTTCATCCATGCCTATACCAATTATCTCAAGCTTTAAACCTTAACATTTAATTTCCTTTCCTTAATAATTCATGAAAATGAAATCAAGGTCTTCTATATTGTCCTTTAAATTAGGACATTTTAAACTTCATTTGCACAAGATTAGATGATAGTATTTCCTTACCTACTCAGCCCTTACAAGACTTAGTGTAGCAATCTCTCATCCTCCTACTAATGGTGTCATCAAGAATTTATGATATCCTACATAGTATATCCTTCAAACCTCAACATGTTCCAAATTTATCATATTAACATATTCACCCAATTTTGACAGTCTAGACTTGATCTTGAGTCTTCATGGAAATATCATGGCACAGATCGACACCAATCTGCTTGTCTTCAATTTTCCAATTTTCTTGATCATCAAATTATCCAATTGAACAATCATAATTCATCTTCTTAGGCCTTGGCTCTATTTCTTCCAATTTTCAAATTTAGTTAGTCAAATACATGCCTTATATTTATGTATTGATTTAATTAGACCTTCAAAACATAGTATAGGATTTAGGTAACATATTATATCATTTGCAATACTTCATCTATTCAATAATCAAGAAACCCTCCTTATGTACTTGTCTTTGTTTTGTACAAGGAACCATAAGTTCATATCTTGAATTCTTACACGAGATCACTATTCTTTCTTCTGCTCTAAGAAATACCTACAAATTTCTAGCCCAAAAACTTTTTTTCGTACCTTATTGAGTAATAAAATTCATGCACAAAACAAACTTATTTAACCTTTCCAAATCCCTCTTCTTGATATTGAGAGCACACTAGCTCCCCCTCAACCCAATCCTTCCTATTAATCCCTCTTAATGATTCTTATGTAGTATTGTAGCACTTCATATATACTATTGAATCATAGTGTCATCTTTTAAGTGATTGAAACTTTAAACAACATACCTTGACATTTACAATCCTTGTACAATCTTCATAAGACTAGCAAAGTCTGCTCCTTGATATTGTGGTCTTCATATAACTAGGATCTTCTTGATGAACTTTAAACAAAAAAATTGGCTAGACACTAATAGCGGATTCAATAACCTTCACACTCTTCTACAGTCCTAGAAAACTAAGAAAAATATCTAAGCAAAAGCGTATACACACTTTTTTTGACTTCAAGCAAACACACAAGGAGATCATTAACTTATCATGATTTTCTCATATACACAAACTATTTCATCATTCCTTGGAATATCAAAAATAATTTGAGATGATATTCCTTTGTAACTAGTACTCATAATATATAACTATATACCTTTGACATGAAGAATAAGGTATAAATAAACACACTCAAACTAACATGCTTAGGATACTCTTGATAGAGCCTACAAACTTGACAACCTTTTACAAATCCATGACCTTAAACTATCTTTTAAATTTAGATCACAACTTAAAGGCCTTAACCTTTACTACTAGACATTCTGTTATGACTATGTACAAAGACTATATACACCCTCACACCATTTATGATGCACACATAGTCTTTTCTTTACACAAAAAGTGTAACAAGGACCTTGCAGACCTTCCTCAAGCTTGGATTGACTAACCTCATGACTATTGAATCTATGAAAAATATCACCAATCACATGATTATTAATATAAGAAATACTAAATCTAGCAATACACTTGTTTCATAGACCTCAACACCTATTGACTAAAATATCAAACCTTTGACTGAAAGAAAATTCTTTGAGACACTACTTGACAATAAACTAGACCTTGATCATGCATAATTTCACAAACTCATACAAATAATAATGAAAAGAACTCAAAAACACATGGATATGTGACTCCTCATACCTTATAGCTCTTGAAGTATCCCACACTCCTAGCATTTTCAACTTCTCATGAGGCTGGAGAGTGAATTACAATTAGGCATATATGATCTTCTTTGACCTTTTTCCTTTCAACCAAAGTAAACATACATCCTATATTTGACTTGGGCTTGATGGAGTTGTTTTTCACCTTTTCTGAAACAAACCCTCCTTTGACATAATTCATTGGATCAGTCTTCATACTAACCACCTCTTCTTTTGAAGCATCCTTATTGTCATACCTTGACTCTTCAACTGTCAAACAATGCATATAGAACTGAGAATCAATTTTCTTGGCCTCATTTGATTGAGAACACATTTTATTAGCCTTAGAATATGTCATGAAAATAATTTTATTCTTCAATACATTTTCATATTTCCTATTTGTAGTTTGAAACCTACTGGTAACTCTTGGAGTTACACCTTGGTGATGAAATATAGCAATGTGTCCTTATTCATGAGACTTGAAACGCACAACACCCTTCCATATTCTAGGCTCAAATATACTTAGGTTCCAACCAAAATCCTTAGCTCTATGGCCATACTCACAATATGAATAACATTTTCCTTTGAAGAGACTTTCATCATTCTTAGGATACCTTCTTTTGCAATCTCTATCTCTATGACCAAAATCATGACAAACATAGTAATAACCATTGAAAGAGGAACCATGCCTAACAACATTAGGTTGTCTAACAGAATTGTACCTTTTAAAATTATTCATCTTTGTATTTCTCATGACTAATTGAGTGTTTGGACTAGCTTTTTCATCATTCTCCTCCTTCTTTCCTTTGAAACCTAGGCACGACTAGTCATTTATAGCTCTTTGTCTCTCTAATATGTCATTAAAATCTTCAGTATCATTCTTTAACTTCTCATACATCCTCAACCTATTAGATGCACTTTCCAAATTAGATTCTATGGATTTCAATTTTTATTCATACCTAAAACAAGTTTCTTCTTTATCCTTTATGGCTTTAGTCACTCTAGCAACTTGCGATTCCAAACCCTTGATGGCTTGACCATGCTCCTTCTCCATGTAGTTGATCTTATCTTGTAGACTATTAAGAAAATACTTTATAACTTCATATTTCATCCTTAATGCAACTTTAACATCTGAAGACTTACCCATTGCTTATGCCTCTAGGATCTCCTTCATGTGAGTAAACTTGTTTATCAAGGACTTGCTCTGATACCAATTGTTGGAAGAAAAATGGAATAAGATGGGGGATGAATCGGTCTTACAAAAATTTTATTTCATTTAATTAAAATCCATAACCATATGAGCACATTAGGTGTGTATTAAGAATTCACAAGTACATGAAACAAAGGGGAAGACACATGAACACCATATATAAGTGGGAAACCATCATGGGGAATAAAATGAATTGAAACTATGATTATATTATTCAAAGAAAATATATTTCTTGAAGCGTCAGCTTCACAAGGAACATCAACCCCTAGTTTAGTAGAGAACCAACCATACAAGGAGCACTAACCACTAATATAGTGAAGCACCAACTCCACAAGGAGGCTACGACCCCCTAAGATGATCAAGCACTAGATAAAACATATGAAGATGAATATATATGAGATTTTTTTCTTCCATAATTGATATATATCACAAATTCATCTCACACACCTTCTTCAAACCCTAATTTTAGATATCTAATCATGTGTGCAATGGTTTTAGATATCTTTCTTCTTCTCTCATGGACTTGTCTTTGCTTCAAACCATTGCACACATGATATCTAAAACTCCTCAGAATTTTGCATACTTAATCATCTATAAATATATACTTTCTTACCTATTTTACTCTCTCTCTCGTCTCTCTCAGGTCACACTTTTCCCCCATACACTCAACTAGTTAAAATTTGAACTCAAACAATCATTGTATACCCTTCTCAACTCACAAACATAACATGGGTAGGTCCTAATAGTTTAGCTCAACCAATACAACATAAAAACATCCCAATACATTCATTAAAACATTCATAATATACCCATGTATTTCAGTCATGCCCAAATTCACTAAGTAAGCTCAAAAATAACTCAAAACCCCATCACCTCGATGACAAAAAAAATGCCATCACCATGATTAGTTTGTTGGAATGTTGTTGCATAGGTGTTGTAATTGATGTAAAACTTCATTACTTACAAATTGGATGACGTAGTAGGTTCGGATGATTCTTAGAGTGATAATGATATGGATATTTAGGTATGTTCATGGTTATACAAGTTGATTCGGTGAGGATTATTTTTCTTACAATCCTATTCGGGTGACCTACCTAGCCTAGGTGATGGTGACTGGATTTTGGATCTCATTGGTTGCTTGAGAATAATTGTAGTATGATGTAAAACATGTTAGGATATTTCTTGGGAACTCATATGAGTTTTAGGATGCAAATACGGGTTGGTGATCATGTTTCGGTGTTCATTAGGAGCAGGTATGGATGTTAAGAGCTATGAGATGAAGATATGGAGATATATGATCTCATGAATTCATAGAGGAATTTTAATTAGGATTTACCAGGTATGTTAGGATATTTTTATTATTTTCTTGATGGTTTATGAGGTTATTTCTGTTGATCCTAGCTTCTACAAAGGCAAAACCCTAAGGGCTAGCTATACAAGTCTTAATGGATGGAAATTTGAGAGGTAATTATGAAAATATGATGAGTGAAGATGTTATTAGGGTGTGTCATTATTTTATGGGAAAAATTTCAGGTTTCCATTATGTGAATTTTGCAATATATGAGGTTTTTGGTGAAATAGGATCAAGAACAAGTGCATTTCCATCTTGAATTGGAACTTCTGATGCTCACCATGAATTGTGTGCTTTACGTGGGACCTCGTTTCTTTTATATATGTTTATAAATTGAGTTTATAAGGTTTCAAAAAAATTACGAGTTCAATTAATTTTTAGGTTTTTATGAATGAATGTTAAGAAGGTAAATAACTATTTATGAGTTTAAAACCCTAGCTTGAAAGGAGTTTGATAGATTTGATTCCTAAGTGTCCATATATGATTCTTAGTGAATTTATTATGATTTCAATATGTATAATAATCCTCCATATTTCCCAAAAGTTATGGTAGAGGTTATGGTGATGAGTGGATCCCACTTTGAAAAGGTCATTTTATGAAGAAGTTTGGTTTGGGAAAAGGTTGTCCAAAGGAGTTAAAAAATAAATGGCTATTGTGTGTGTATGTGAGTTATTATTGATTTCCAAATAGGTTTAAGGTCATGAGGATGCATAAAAATGACAATGTGTGCCCTATTTAGGTTGACTGTTCAAAGGGCAGTTTTGGGGTAGTTAAAAGCAATCTTCAGTAAAATGGACATTGCAAGAGCTATATGAGGATTTAGGAGGTGATTAAAGTTGTTCTAAAAAGATAAGTCACAAATATTTCTAGTGATATAATTTTTTTCTCATGATGATGAATTTTTCTATGGTTTTAAGGTCATTTTGTGGATAAGAATATTTTTGGCTATCCAAGAAAGAACTGTATTTGTTGAAATATTGAGTTGGTTTAAGCCTACAATGGATTGGGTGATGCTTGATATCACCTAGAATGTGAAGAGGGATTCATTTATAGTAAAATGAATTCATTTAGAGCTCTTTAAATTTTCAGGAAGGGTGCTCACCAGTTGCTTTTTAGAAACTAATTTTTGGGCAACTTAATTTGGTGAAGGAAAACGTTGATGTAGTTTGAAACAATGGATGTTTCATGAGCTCTAACTTGTTTAAAATTTTTCTACAAGTTCTTAAATTTCCATAAATTTGTCACATGCCATATTTTAGGTGTTCTTGGGTGATCTTGAAGCCAAAAAGGGAAGTTAGGGTGCTGTAAATAGGTGCTTTGTGAAGGCAATTAGCTATTTGGCCCATTAAATGATATAATCTGAATGGTTCGGTAAATTGCAACCATTTATGATTTTTAAATGTCATTTTAAACATGTGTGGTAATTTTTAGAGGATGGATAAAATAATTTTTGTGTTACGATATTTTTAGCATCGCAATACACGTGTTTTGAGGATTTTTGGTTCATGGAAGAAGCGTTTTAGCTAGGCTGACCCATATAGGTCACTTGTACTTGTTATGATAAGTATATGTGATTTTTTTATGATGTATCTATCATGAAAAAGGAGGGAAATTTTTGGATTGAAATTGAATTAATAAGGATCTTATTAAAGCATAGTCTAGGTGCTTTTGTGAGCTAGTTGTGTGTGTCCAAGAAGTGCGACCTAGGTTTGAGAGGTTTGCGGTTGTATGAGCATGAATTGAGATCGATCACGTGTGTGATAGGTTAAGTAAGATTAGAAAGCATGATGCGGGAGCATCACACCATGCATATAAATAAGTCATGAAGACATCCATTTTATCTTGCTAGGTATGCTAGTTGAGTCTTATAGGCTTAGGTATTACTTAGCTATGCTTAGTAGGTTTTTTTGCCTTACAAAATTAAAATGGAGTACTTTCCCTCCATTTTTCAATATTTTAATTTTAGGCCATTTTTCGCTTGTTGTGATGTTTAAAAACATTCTTGGAGCTTATAAACCATGTAAAGGATGGAAGGAAGGCATGATGTGAGTGAATTAGGATTTTAGGGATCTAAAAGTCATAATGTGAAGTCGAGGGCTTGATCTTTACTTAAGGAACTAAATTTAAAACTGAAGTGACTCACATGACCAATGGGTCTAAAACCTAAAATTTAGTTAGAACCTAGTGGACAAAGACTATATATTACAAAGGTGTAACTAAAATACTCATTCTATCTTGATTGAATCATTTTTTTGTAAATCTTCAAGCGGAGATTAAAGGAGAAAACTTAGTTCTTGAGAAATTAATGCATAAAATTATATTAATTTAGGTTGATAATTGTTGGTGCATGATTATTGTGGTTATTGACATTACATTCTTGTTCCCATAGCCATATATTTGATGATCTTAAATTGTGTGATGGGAATTGAACTGCTTCTGAAATTGATTTTTGTGCTTCCTTTATGTGTCACTATTCTTAATGACTGTTGTAGAAAACCTTGTATATGTTGACTAGCTTTGAAATATGTATAAACAAATTACAAGTGAGTGTATGACATTATAAGAAGGAATTTTGTGTTTAATTTGCACTTTGTGAAAACATGCATGAAACCCTTCAATGATTGGTGAGTGATAGAGAGTGCATAAACAAATATATTCTGGAAGATAGCTCATTGTGATCCTTCTTGAAGGCTAGCATGTCTTACAAACTTGAAACTAAAATGTGACTTTGGAAGTTGAATAAGGTGAATCTTGTTTGAATGAGATATCAATAGAATAAAACCTTAAGATGGATTTTTAAGTTCCCTACTTCCATCAAGTTTGTTTTCCGTTTATTTTATTAATCGCCTTAACCTCGTTGAGGATATGTGTTAGCAAGATTAGAATTTTTAGCATGGTGGAAGGGATATTAGGGATAAAGTGTCAAGTTTGAATGCATAAATTTGGTGCAATATTAATATTTGAGTCTTTCAAGACACCTAGAAATTATAGTTAGGGTTTAAAGAAGTGTGACTTTTGAAACCCTTTCTTGTGGAGTTATGGACAATAGCTTGTTAGAAATCATATTTAAAGGGTTTTGAGATAGTTGGAGTAAATAAATTAACATTATCAAACTTATTTTATTAGTTGTTCTTGACATTTATTCATCTAACAGATCGTGACTATGTGACCTAGACACGGGAGTTAGAAATCCTAAGGAAAGTAAGAATTGAAGAAGATAATTACTACATTGTTACACTAGGAACATAGAAGAGGACCAACTAATCTCACAACAAATATTTGGAACCTTGAATCGAAGGTTGGAGAAAGATATATGAAAATTGTGTTTCTCGAGCTAACATTGTGTTAAAGTTAGGGTTTTCCTTTTGTAGGCTCAAACAAAGGATTTAAGACTTGTGACTTTGTATTATTGATTCTCATAGTATCTATTAAGATATTTATTATAAATTTTTGGATTTTAATTGTGAACTTTTAAGTTATATTTGACAGTACCCCATCATAGTGATTAAACACAGTCTAAAATTAATAGGAAGGATACAATAGCAAAGGATCCAAGGTTTCTACTTAGGGAATGGTTATGAAAATTTGTACTCGGGTATAACAAGCCAAAGGGTGCCTAAACGAGTTTCAATTGTCATGGGACCCAGTAAATGAAGATTTGTGCAAGGAAATACATTGTGGCAGGGCGTGAGAAATAACTTCAAAGAGAAAATAAAAGTGATTTGAGAGAGAAGTTAAAAGAGTGGATCATGAAATTTTATACACATCATCACTATTCAAAAGGGTATTTGGACATGGTTTCAATTTGTTTGGGGACTTCCTAGTTTTTTTCAATCATGATATCACCAAGATAGTTTTTCTTGAAGGTAATAGAGACCAATTTAGAGGAAAAGTCATAGAGTTGAGTCTTTCTTCATGAGATCAATTTATTGTTAGCTATTTGTCTTGGAATGAATACAATGGATAAGGAATTAGGTGATGAATGAAAGTCAATATGTTAAATTCAAATTTTGATTATGGTGGAGCAAGATTCTAAGAGACTACAAGTAGATAATGGAGGTAAGTAAGAAGAATTGAAAATATGCAAGAATCTTGATTGTTTTAGTAGTAGTATTAGCATGTATTGAGGATGGAGGAGTTGGGTATGGTATTTGGAAGGTGAAGATAGATTGCTTGAGCGAGAAAAATTGCACTTTTAGCTAGTCTTGAACCTAGAACTAAGATATCCAAAACATTTAATTAGATTAAATACCTCGAAGTGATTTCCTATAAATGTATAAATGTGCTAGTTATCTATGGATCTATTCATCAAATCATGTGTGCATGTGTTTATATCCATGACAAGAAGAAGAAGAAGAAGAAGAAGAAGAAGAAGAAGAAGAAGAAGAAGAAGAAGAAGAAGAAGAAGAATATAGAGAAATATTGGAGACCTAGGGTATGAGCTAGGGTTTTTGAGTTGAATATGTGATCTCAATCGATTATGGAAGCGAAAAATTAGTGATCAAACATTATCGGTGGTTGAGTTGGTGATTATTCATCCTAGGGTGTTGTATCCTCCTTGTGGATTTGGTGATTATTCATTCTAGGGTTGGTGCTCCTTTTGTTTTTGTGCTTCACTAAATTTATTTGTTGTGATTAATATCAACAAATTTTCAGTGGGTTTTCTTCCCCTTTAGGTTTTCCCACATATATTTGGTGTTCTTATGTACTCTCTTTCTCTTGTTCTTGTGTATGATGTATTCAATGCTTAACTAAACACACATATGGTTATTGTATGGTTGAATCATTATTCGATTGGTAATTAATGATGAATGGAAATGGTTTAAAGTTTTAATAAATTGATTCACCCCCTAGTCTCTTTTCTTCCAACAATTGGTATCGAGCATGTCCTTTTGGATATGTTTAACATCTTAAAGGAGATATTCTGAAGCAAAAATGGGAGGTAAGAAGAAGAATTCTCAAAGAGGAAAGAACTCCAAAGATGATTTTAGTTCTACTTTAGACGAAGGTATGAATTGCTTAGAAAATTTTCCTAAATTTCACTCTCCCTTAGGGGTTGTAACTTGTGAATTTGGAGAAGGATTCATTGATTCAGATTTAGATGGTGAAGAGTCACCTTGGGAAGCAGTAAAAAGGGAAATTTCCTATGCTAGAGATGAGAACCAAAATCTCAAACAACAGATTGATGAAATAATGAGAAACCATGAAAAATAGATTAAGCTCCTTGAAGGAAAGTTGAAGAATGAAACTAAAGAACATGATGAGATCACAAATAATTTAGAGGAGTAGTTAGAGAGAGTATCAGCCAACCTAGAATCTAAGGAAGATGCTCATGAGCATAGTCATGTTATTCAAGTTTTGGAGTCACAAATGGAGGAGTTGTCTAAAACTCTAAAATTCAAAGAGGAAGAATGTACTCAACTGAAAACAAAAGTTGTTATTCTCAATGATATACTTGAATAATAAGGAGGATGAGTGCATCAAGTTTGAAATAGGCATGAAATATTTACATTTAGAATTTGATCTTGTTTCTAGAAAATATAAAATGTTTGATAAAAGTGCAAATGATCTAGATAATATTCTTAGCAAAACAGAGGTCAACAGTGATAGTGCTAGTTTGGGATTCAATGAGGAAGTCAAGAAAAATAATTTAAGAAAGAGGACCTAGTTTCATGCAAGGAGGTTGGTGAACCAAGAACCAAGGAAGAAAATAAGAATACATTCATCAAGGACAATGTGAAAGTAAGGAAAATTAGGCAACCTAATGCATTAAGGTATGAAATATCTTTAAATGGTTATTGTTTTTCTTGTAATGGATATGTTCATATGGAAAATGAGTGCAAAAGTTATATTAGAGAGGATCATCCATGGAGAGATAGTAGGAGTGAGCAAGCTAAGAGTGTGGTATGCTACAATTTCCATGAGAGAGGTCATGTTGCTAGATATTGCTTGTATGATCCACAAAATCAAAATTGGGATAATGAAGAATACAAAGGTAGGGGATCAGTTGTATGTTTTAGATGTAGTGATGTTGGAAACATTTATAAATATTTCACTCAGGGGAAATCAAGACAAGGTTGGAAGGATAGAACTCCTAAAGGTATGAATATTATCACTTGTTTCAAATGTAACAAGTTTGGTCACATTACAAGATATTGTAGAACCAAGATGAATATCTACAAGAAGAAAGATGAGGTCAAGACTAATAAGGTTTGGAAAGAAGAATAAAATATTACTTCTTCTACACTCAATAAGGTCAAGGATGATCACAAAGTTTTTTCCACTATATATGATGATTCTACTACTCATAAAGGTATGTTTGCTCTTGTTAAACCTCAAAAATTTCCATCATCTACCCATGAAGATTCCAAGAAGAGTAAAAGAGAAGAGAAGGTGGAGCAGATAAGAAGGTTGATGGAAGATCTTGGTGTCAGGCCCTATGAGAGCCTGGATTTTTCACCTTTCTAGGTGATCATGGTGTCATATGCCTCTACTATGCTTCTTAGAGGTGTATTGGTTCATATGAAGCATTGGAGTGAGGGGGATGTTTAAGTATGTGTGTGACTCTTTCGTGTTTATCGGTATGTTTTTCAAAGTGCATCTAATCATGTTATCATGGTTCAATATGGTTTTTCTTGTGTGTGAAAGTCTAGATCTCAGTATTGTGGTCATTGGATGTATATGTTTGGGTTCTTAAGCTTTGTGTTTGCATTATCAAGGTGAATTATCACTCGAGATGAGTCAAGTATGTCAAGATTCATGTTAAGGTCACATAATTTTTTGAGAGTTTTATGTCATTCATGTAAATATCTTCTTTCCATCTTAGTTAGATGTTGGTAGTGTTGATTGAGTCTCGTAGTCCGTGGTACCTCATGGTGTCTAGTCGAGTTAGGAGGTGTATTTGAGTTTGTCATGATTTGGAGAGGAAATTTTTAAGTATTTATAAGTGTTTATGATGTATGTGTAGCTATTTTCTTGTCTCAGAAGGTTATTTGAGAAGATCATGAGTCATTTAAGATACATTTCCACTAAGAAGTGTGTGATGGTCTTCATGAATTTTATTTTAGTATGATACTTGACTTATGTGTCTTTAATTCATGTTGCAAGTGTGTCAAGATATTTCAATACATCTCAGATAAATTTTGAATATGTTTTAAGTCATCAATTTTGATATCTTCATCATATCACCATGGAGAATTGGGTCTATGAGTGTGTTCTTATAAGTTGTCAATACAAACAATGGTGGTTTTAGGTAAGAAAATGATATTCATGCCTCCAAAAAATGACACAAGTTTCTCATAGTAATAGAAAATGTTACTATAATGGTGTTGATTAAGTTTGGGCTCTTGAGGACAAAATTTGGGCATTTTAGGAGCTTCTTTGCCCTAACTAGGTTTTCACGGTGCTTTGTGAGTGGTATTGAGAAACATTTATGGTTGATGGAGTAGATGAAAGTTTTTAGGCCTAAAATTTTGTACAAATTTTCTATATTATGTGAAATTTTTGTTGCAATTTCTTTCGGACTCGAGAAAGTGTATAATTCATTGGAATTTTATGACAGAGTTCAAGTTGACAGTGTTAATGGCAAAATTACCTAATTGAGGAGGTGTAACTTGCAAGTTGGGTGTATTTCATTTAGAGTGAGATTTCATGATTCATGATGGAGCTCAAATAGCCAAAATGGTATCTGAATCTGGTGATTTTTACTATAATTGAGTTTATTTCAAGAGTTTTTTGTGATTCCATTAAAATCCTGGGTTGTAGACTATAACTGAGCAATTTATGTGGTGAAGAATACTTAGTGAGTTTTTTTATTATCTTTCTGAGCATTAAGACAAGTATATGAATGGATCATACTTGAATGAAGTATAAAATTAT
The DNA here is from genome assembly GCA_018340775.1 of Taxus wallichiana var. yunnanensis. Lineage (NCBI taxonomy): Eukaryota > Viridiplantae > Streptophyta > Pinopsida > Cupressales > Taxaceae > Taxus > Taxus wallichiana. Next base: position 816,387,300 of record CM031234.1, on the reverse strand, counting down.
TTCATAAGTTCAATTGTGTGGTAGTTTCATCTTGAATTACTCATGTGCACCTTGAACCGTGTTTCACCTATGTACATGATTGTATGTCACCTTTACAATTTTTGAGTTAGTCATGTGCTTGAACATGAGCTCAATGAATTTTATATTGCCTCTTATATGTGTGAGAAGTGGTTTTCATGAAGTATCTCATCAAAATGATGAGTTACGGGGAAAGGTATAAGAGATTCATAGTGATATTGTGCACGGTGGTGTTCTTTGTGCATCTACAGTGTGTAGGATGATTACCTTAGCTCATGTTCACCTAGGTACTTTATTTACCTTTATTGTATTTATCCTCACCCACTTATGTGTGTGGATATTTATTTTATCTTATTTAGATATTAGGAAGATATTATCTAGTTGTTGGGTATAGTTCTTTTGTTGATCTATTATGACTATTTCTTTCCTAAATATATGGTGTTGACTATGTTATAACTAATGCGGGAGGATATACTTGGCGAATTACAGATCCACAAAATAAGCAAATGAGGATTATAGATTATAATATGTAGACATTTAACCGAGATGTTTATATATGCATATAATAGTTAACATATCATGAATGAAAAACAAATAACAAGAGCTGAAAGTAAATGAGACAAGAGACACCAAATTTAAGTGGAGAAACCCAAAGGGAAAAAAATCCACTTTAAAAATCACCGTCTTATATTAATAATTCAATAGATTTCACCTAGCACTTCCACTTCACTCCTCGGTCTCACAAGTAGACACTCACAAGATTATGTCTCATTGTATAACAACTTGCATAAGAATCTTGAGCTTAGATCAATTAATTGGTCTATATGTTTGTTAATAATAGTAATATTATAAATCAGTCCAATCCCGTGAGGGATCATCCTATTTATATAGGATGGGTGAGCGGTTATACTACTTCACTCTTTTCTAAGTTGTGAAAGACCAAGTAATATTATTAAAATAATCTTTAAGACAAGGGGTTGTCTAAGTGAAATATCCCAACTTGACATTAACACTCCAACACTCTTCCTTAATGTTAAGTGGGAAGACAAAAAAGACATGTCAATTTTACCTTTTTCTACAAAAGGATTTACATATCCTTGAATCACAAATAGTGATTTAGGCTAGCATGAAAATAAGGGAAATTAAATGATCTTCCCATATAGAAATTCTTAAGAATAATTAATTTATGTATGAATAATTACATCAAATTATGGAGCCTTTTATAAAACAATGCATACCCATAACTAAAGCTTCTCTAGGATTTACAAGTAACTTCACACATAGTGACACATTTACTTATTACAAAATGGAGGAAGTATTGGAATTTTACAACAAATGTTAAGAGGTGGCATTGTCATGCACACTCCCCTCAATGGAAACTCTGATAGGCCCAACAAGGAACGAAACTTACAAAACTTCATAGCACACAATGTCTTGGTGAAGATATCTGCAACTTGATCTTTAGTAGAACAAAACTTGAGATCAATATCACCATTTAGGAATTTTTCTTGAATAAAATGCATATGAACTTCAATATGCTTGGTCCTTTGATGGAAAACTAGATTTTTTGCAAGAGGAATGCAACTTTATTTTTCACATAGAATATTAGTGATCCCTTTGATGCCCACGTGTAGCTCATCCAACGGTCTTTTCAGTCACATAGTTTCTTTATAAGCTTCCAAAGCACTTCTATACTCTTCCTCGGTAGAAGAGATAAACATTTTTGGTTTCTTCTTGATACTCCAAGTGATGGCACCTGCAACCAACTTGAAAAGATATCCAAAAGTAGAATTTCTATGTATAGCATCACCAGCATGAGAAAAATCACAATAAACAAATAGTTTTGCATCATTACAAGAAGAATAGAAAATACAATAATTGACTATTCCTTTAATATATTTCAAAATCCTTTTTCCATTTTCCAATGAGACTCATACGGTTCTTGTATAAACCTTGAAACTAATCCTACTGTAAAAGAAATATCAGGTCTAGTAATAGTCAAATAAATTAGACTACCAACTATCTATCTATACATAGTAGGATCAAATTCAGCACAAGTTGGTTTAGGGTCTAACTTAACACCAAATTCAATAGGAATGGAAACAGTTTATAATCGATCATGTTAAATATTCTAAGTAAATTCATATCAAGATGAGATTGAGATGCAACTATAGACTTATGATCTTGAAATATAATCATGCCAAGAAAATGATTTAACAAACCTAAATCAGTCAATGTTTTTGTATCTTTTCTTTGATTCTAACAATTAAATTTATATCACTGCTAGTAATCAAAATATCATCAACATAGAGAACAATAATGATAATATGATTGTTATCAAACTTAACAAATAAATCATTATCAGAACAACAGTTAGAAAAACCAAGTTCCTGAAAGAACCTATTAATTTTAGCATACCAAGCTCTAGGAGCTTGCTTAAGACCATACAAAGAATTTTTAAGCTTACAGACATAAAGTTATTTACCATGTTCTTCAAAACCTTTAGGCTGACTCATATAGATTTCTTCTTTTAAGTCACCATTTAAAAAGTATTTTTTACATCCATTTGGTGAATGTCCCAGCCATATTGGGTAGTTAATCCAAGAAGAACTCTTATAGTGCTCATCTTAGAAACAAGATCAAAGGTCTCAACATAGTCTATAAAAATTTTATGAGTGAAACCACGAGCTACCAGCCTTTCCTTGAACTTTTCAATCTCTCCTAGAGAGTTATATTTAATTTTGAACAACCACCTAGATCCTACAATGCTTCTTTTAGAAGGAGGAGGGACTAGTTCCCAAGTGTCATTTTTAATTAAAGCATTGTATTCATCCTCCATATCTTGAATCCATCTATCATCTTGAGATGATTCTTTAAAGGATTTTGGCTCTACCTCATAAAGTGTCATCAAGGCATGATAGGTATGTTGACTTCTAGTGATCTTTCTAAGACTATCAAGCTAAGATTTTTGAACAATAGTTTTAACGCATTTAGGAATCTTAGTTTGCAAGATAGTTTGGGATGATTCCCCCTCAATCTCCATCATATCTAGATTAGGATGATCAAGCTCTTGAACTTTTGTTTCCATGGGAGAACAAATATCAGGCTCTATTTCTAGAGTGGTAGAGGAGGGTTCATGAGGATCATCAAAGAAATTTATCTCTGGGACTTGAACATTTATGTTTTCAATAATATCATGCTTGAATGGGTCATAAAATCTCAATCCTTTAGTTTTACAGCCATAAACAACAAAAATACAAGATAACAAGGTTGGATCAAGCTTATTTCTTTTGTCTTCTGAAATGAAGATAGAAGCAGAATACCAAAGATCTTAAGGTGAGAGATATCAAGTTTTTATTTGCCCATACTTCATGAGGATTAGTTTGGAAAAGAGATTTAGTATGAACTATATTAATAATATACACAGTAGTGTTCATTACTTCAGCTCATAAGAACTTAGGCACGTTGGAAGCATGAATCATACTCCTAGCCATTTCGAATACGAGTTATATTCTTCCTTTCTGCAATACCATTTTTTTGGGGGAAATAAAGAGTATTTAGCTCTCTTTGAATCCCACATGAAACACAAAACTTATCAAACTCTTTATTGACATATTCACCTCCATTATTAGTCCTAATTATTTTAATTTTTAGATTAGAAGCATTCTCAACTAGAGCTTTAAATTGTTGAAATTTAGATAGGACATCAAACTTTTTTTTGATGGAATAAGACCAAGTCATTCTAGAAAATTCATCAATGAAGAAAACAACATACAAAGCACCACTAAGAGAAGGAAATTCAAGAGGACATCTTACATCACTATGAATCAGTTCTAATAACTAAGAGGAGTTAGGATCATGTTGTTTGTGAAAAGGTTGAGCATGTTGTTTACCACGTAGGCAACTTTCACTAGTTTCATAATCTGATTTTATCTTTGGAAGACCAACAACAAGATTCAGTCTAGACACATCATACAATCTTTTGAAATTAACATGCCCAATTATTTCATTCCAAATCTGAATATCATTCCTAGAAGATGAAGAAAAACAAGATTCGTGGGTAAGTGCACCAATTTGGGGGAAAAAGGGGGTCTTAAGTGGACACATTTTTCTAAAAATAAAAACTTCAACTTGTACGAGTTTTTGAAATAGTTACACTCAAAATTGGAAGATGTTGTAGAAATATGAATCGTAGAATTTTGAGTCTAGTTTCTAAGATACTAAATTTTATTGAAAACAGATAATTTTAAGTGGGTCAAATAACTAAAATACCAACATGTGCTTCTGTTTTTGTTAAAAAACATAATAGAGTGACTCTTGTTCCCCCACCATTTTTTGAGCACCATTTAGTATTTTTCAAAACCCTTGGGTAGAAAGATAGCTAGGAGCATATAATTTGTAATAGATTTTTTTAGATTTTTTAGCAAGTATTTTTTAAAATAATTTTTCTAGTACAGAAATTTTAAGTTTTGAAAATAACAGAGCTCGATTATACCCCCTAACTACCTCAAAAATATCAAAAATTCATTTTTAAAAAATATGTATAGAATTAGTCCTAGTTTTTGCTTAAAATTTTTTTATTCAATTTCGATGAGTCGAAAAAAAGATACACGACAAAAGATAGACATGTTTAAACTTCAAAAATAGCTATAAAAATGCATTGTTAGACAATAAATAATATGGAAACCTTATATTAGTCAAAAAAATGAAAAATTATATTTCTAGAAAGTAGATTGTTTGCTCTACATCGTGGTATAATGTTTTTAAACAAATCGATCGCTTTTATGTTGATTTATCATGTAGGAAGTAGTTTTTTTCATTTTCCTGCAAAAACACACATTTTTTGTATTTGTGTAGGAGTCTATGCCTCGGCTTGGGGATCCAAACCGGATCCAAGCCTTGAGGAATGGCTTGGGAAAATTGAAAATCGCACTATAATGTGTAAGTGTTATAACGCATACATAGGTAATTTTCAGGATTTCAACATTCAACCTAAATCTTTTAGCATTTAAATTCTACAATAAAACCCTAAACCCTAAACCTTAAACCCTAAACCCGAGGCCCTAAACCTAAACCCTAAACCATGATCCCTAAACCCTAAAACCTAAACCATAAACCTTAAACCCTAAATCCTAAGCCCTAAGCCCTAATCCTTAAATATTCAACCCTTACCCATGATCCCTAAACCCTAAACCTTGAGCCTTAAGCCCTAAACCCTAAACCCTAAACCATGAACCATGAGCCCTAAATGTTAAACCCTAAAACCTAACCCATAAACCCTAAACCCTAAACCCTAAAACCCAAACACTAAACACTTAATCCTAAACCCTAAAGCCTAAGCCCTAAATCCTAAACACTAAACCCTAAACCTTGAACTCTGTGACCTAAACCCTTAACCCTCAACCATGAGACCTAAACCCTAAACCCTAAAACTAAAATAATAAACCCTAAACCCTAAACACTAAATCCTAAACCCTAAAACCTAAACCTTAAACCCTTAACCCTAAACCCTAAACCCTAAACCCTGAGCCCTAAGCCCTAAACCCTAAACACTAAATCCAAAGCTCGAGCTCTAACCCCTAAACCTTAAACCAATAACTCTGAACCCTAAACCTTAATCTATAAACCATGAACCATGAACCCTAAACCCTAAACCCTAAACCCAAATCCCTAAACCATAAACCCTAAACCTTAAGCCTTGAACCATACACCCTAATCCTTTAGCCCTAAACCATAAACCTTAAACCATGAGCCCCGAGCCCTAACCCCTAAACCCTAAATCCAGAGCCTTGAGCTCTCGCCCCTAAACCTTAAACCCATAACTCGAACCACGAACCCTGAGCCCTAAACCCTAAACCCTAAAACCTTAGCCCTAAACCATAAACCCTAAACCTTATGCCCTAAATCTTATATCCTAAACCCCAAACCCTAAACCTTGAACCGTGAACCATGAGCCCTAAATGCTAAACCCTAAACCCTAAACCCTAAAAAATAAATCCTAAACCCTAAACCCTAACCCCTGAACCCTAAACTCTAAACCCTAAGCACTAAATCCTAAACCGTAAACCCTAAGCCCTAAACACTAAACCATAAACCTTGAACTCTGCAACCTAAACCCTTAACCCTAAACCCTAAAACCAAAATAATAAACCTTAAACCCTAAACACTAAATCTTGAACCCTAAACCATAAACCCTTAACCCTAAACCCTAAACCTTGAACCTTGAGCCCTGAGTCCTAAACCCTAAACACTAAATCTAGAACCCTAAGCTCTAACCCCTAAACCTCATATATTTCCAGTAGGTCTCATGAGTGAGTTCATCTTTTTGAATATCTTAGGACCATATTTCCTAGTCTTGTGCCTAGAACCATCATTGAGTCTTCTTGTACAACTACCTTGTTTATGAGAGGTGGGACAAGAAACTAAATGGATATGAATGTCAAACTTGTTTCTCCCCACATATATTTACGCTCTTGAATGTCAATTTCTTCACACTACGAAACAAATTTCACATTTCTCATATTTCCATGTATGGTATTATGCAAGCCAGGATGACCCAATCGAAGCTAGATAAATAACCATCGCAATAGAAAAATTAATCTCAAAGGAAATGGAAGAAACATAGATAATACACCGACGTAGAGGTATAAGATCATAACTGAATTTCTATAGTAGCATCTCCTCTAGAGAAAGAGAAAGCTCTTCTGCTACTAGAATGGATAGAAAATTTGACAGAACTTCCTAAAGTGTTCAAAATAAGCATAACAATTGGGGAATGGCTAAGAACATAAAGGGGTTATCAATCATGCATAGTAAATCTTTCTAATTTAGTTCTGAATGGGAGTCAGCTGGCCTACGACTTAGTGACCTTCCATTAATTGATAATTCCTTCTATGATAAACCCATGGATGCTTTCAAAAATGCCTTCAAAAAGATAGGGGTACTCATCAAGCCTAGTAAAGGGTGTGATGTGATTTATAAACAACTTGAAATTTATATAGATTTAGAGGTCATAACATGAATTTACAAATATCTCTATCATTATAAATGGAATCCAAGTAACGATGTCTCCCTATATCCAAGGATCGAGGACTATTAGGGTATGTGGTAGGATTGGACATTCAGGAATCATTGAGTGTCTGAATCAGAATGTTGTTGTATCGGAGAAATATTTTCAAACATTGAAGTAATGCATCTTGGAAAATAAAATAAAACCTCATAAATCATCTCAAATTACTATCTTACACAAGCACTGGACATATCATGCTTTATTCTTTGAATGAAACCTTCATTCTTGACAAATTGCAACTAAAAGAATTATTCAAAAGAGCATCAAACACATATATTTGTACCAGATTATTCTTAGATATCTTTCATTTACCTCTTTCAAATTATCAAAAGATGAAAGACATCAAATTTTGATGAATCTCTTTAAATTTTGTTCTTGCAAATTCGATGAACCCTTTTCAGTTAAATACTCTTTTTGAATACTAATAAGAATGTGTACAACATAGAACATTACAATGAGTGAAATAGTTCCCATGCAATGGGAAAAATAAGATAGCTTTATTGGGTAACATTTATTCGTACAAAATTGTTCTTAGATATCTGTAATTTCCCTCTAAATTATCGGTACATAAAAGGCATCAAATTGTGATGACTCCTTTGAATGTTTTGCCTACAAAGTAGATGAACCCTTTTTATTTGAATACTCTCTGTTAATACTTATAAGAATGGGTAAGACATAGAACATTATAGTGAGTGAATGGGTGAGCCTAATCCCTAAGCCTTAAATCCTGAGCCCTAAACCCTAACCCCTAAACCCTAAAACCCGATCCTTAAACCCTAAACCCCGAACCATTTTCCCTAAACCGTAAACCCTAAAATCTAAACCTTAAACCCTAATCCCTAAACCCTTAACCCTGAGTGTTAAACCCTAAACCTTATACCATAAACCCTAAGCCCTAAACCCTAAACTATAAACCCTAAACCCTAAACCCTAAACCTTCAATCCTAAAACCTAAACCTTCAACCCTAAACCCTAAACTCTCAACCCTAAACCCTCAACCTTGAGCCCTAAAACCTAAACCTTGAACCTTGAGCCCTAAACCCTAAACCCTAAACCTTGAGCCCTAAACCATAAAACCTAAATCCTAAACCCTCAACCCTTAACCCTGATCCATAAACCTAACTCTAAACCCTAAACCATAAACACTAAACCATGAACCCTAATCCATGAGCCTTAAAAGCTAAACCCTAAAATAGTAACTATGATCCCTATACACTAAACCCTAAAATCTAAACCCTAAGTCCTAAACCCCGAGTCCTAAACCCCGAGCCCTAAACCCTAAATCATAAACCCTAACCCAAAGGAAATTCCTAATAATATCATTCAATGTGTTTTAGTGTGTAGGGAATAGTGTCTAAGGTGATCGATTAACTCATTTAGTTTTGATGAGATAATACTTCCTCCTCAAGGCCTAAAAGGCATTTTTGACCATTCTCGTAGCTAATTGAACACTCTTCAAAACAAGCTAAAATGAGTTAGTCATGTCATTGAGGTATCAAGGACCATCATGTGTGAAGTATTACGGCATCGTTTTTCTCCATAAGAGAAAATGAGAAAAAACATGTATGAGAATCATGAATTTGATCCCATGAAAGGATGTTTTTAGAGCTAGGAGAGGTGAGAGGATGATCTTTATATGGAGCACCATGTTTCTAAAAATGAGCAATCATCTGAGTTCACTTGATGCAATTCACTTGGTATTATTCATAAAAATTCATTCAACACCTAGTAGTGTGATCACACCTTAAGGAGGAGGCACATTACAATCACCTCATTTTGGCCATAAGACAGAATCCCATTCAAGGAGCAATCCTCTATCTACAAAGTGAGGATATCATTTTAGTAAGAAGTAGACAAGCATCATAGAGTTGATTCATGGTCACTAAAGTGAATTATGGACCAAATTTAAAAATTGGTACCAATTCAAGTAGTGGTAGGGCCAAAATCCAATTTAGAAGGTCAAAAACAACTATATGCTTTCCCAAAACAAAGAATGACTACAATATATGCCCTAAAAGTTTTAGGTCCTTTGCTGAAATCCTGAAAATGAGTAAGTATTGACCAAATTAGATTTTGAAAAACTATCTTCTAGATTATAACTATTGGAGCTATGGGACCACTTCCATCAGGTGCAGAGTGACCCTAATTTCTTATATTTACTAAAATAAATTTAAATTAAAATAAATATTTTACTTAAACATTTTTTTTTTTGTAAGTATGTAAAACACAAATACATATACATAGTCCATAAATTACAAAACACATACGCTTTTTACTTCACCAAAATGCATACGTATTTTTAGTTCTCTAAAAACATATGCATTTTGACTTATTTAAAATGCGTGTGTGTTATAGGTTTGGTAATTACCAAACCAAAAAAATTAAAATGCAAACGTGTTTTGGCAAAACACGACGCGTTTCATCTATTTTCAGGTTTTTGTCCACTTTTTGGCCCCCAACTTGGTGCACTTACCCTCATATATAAAGCCATAAAATATATACAACCCATTTTTCTCGAATGTTCGAATCAATAACATTTTTAACCTTATCTTTGACATACCACTTATCTTGTAGCAAAACAACTTTACAATTTTCTTTAGTTAGCTAAGAGAAAGACAAAAGATTCTTTTTCAATTTAGGAACATACAAGACATCTTTAATTACACCATTTGACAACTTAACATTACCACAAGACTTCGATCTAATGACAAAGTTATCTCCTAGATAGATATTTTCCTCACAATTGACAACATTTGAAAGGATACCAAGAGTACAGGTCATGTGCCTAGAAGCACCACTATCAAGAATCCACTCATTGTCATTTGAAGCTGAGAGGGTTGTATATAGGGAAATAGACTGCTCAACTATATTTGCTTGTTTTTGCTTTTGATTTTGACTTTTGTTTTTATTGTTAATTTTTTTTTTTATCATTCTTGATTGGTTTGTTAGTTTTAACTCTACAATCAAACTCTTTATGCCCAAATTTTCCACACTTGTTGCAAGTTCCATTGAACTTGAATTTAAAATTTTGACTATTTTTGGCAAGATTAGGCTTATGATTTTCTTTAAATCTAGATTTAATGCTAGACTTATTATTAGAATGATTATTAGACTTGTTTTGGGATGCCTTATGATTCTGAGAGAACAAGGCTTGAGAGGAAGTCTCTTTTGAATCAAAATTTTCCATTACTCTCTCTTCTTGAATCAACAAAGAAGACAAAGTGTCTAGATCAGGAAGATAATTTTCATTTTGATACTTAGAGTTAAGAATTGAAATGAAATTTCTAAAATTTTTAGTAATGTTAATCTAGATTATAAAGTATAGAACCTTATCTTGAAATAATTCAATGTTACAACCATCTAGTTAAGCTTTAATGTTCTTAATTTTGGATAAATAGTTGATAATTTTCTCATTCCCTTCATGGGTGTTGTAAACAAGTTTAATTATTTTAGATAGCCTACTACCTTCATGCATAGTCTCTAATTGTTTTCATGTATTTACAGGACCTATATGCATCAAGAATTCATCTCTAATGCTTTGCAATAGGATGGACATGGATTCTTGAGATCTCTGAGAGAAGGAGATAAGGTTTTCAAGGGTATCTTGTCTCCCTATGGGACATTTTTCAATACCAGTCACAAGATCCTAGAGCTTTCTAGCCATGAAACAATATTTTAACCTTACCCTCCAAATACTATAGTTCATTCCATTCAAAATTTGAGACTTATCCAACAAAAACTAGTAGAACTAGCCATTTTCAATGCTCAAACGGAAACGGAAACAATTACAATTAAATAATGAATCAAGGAAGCCAAACAGAGACAAAAAAATAGCTATAGATCTTTTTAATCACTATACAAAAGAAAAGAACTTGAATTTAGTAAAAAAATAGCTTAATTTGGTCAAATTTACCATAAATTTGATAGAGCTTAGTCGGATTCGATCTATAGGCTTAATTTGAAATCTATGAGACAAAGGACTTTAGAAAATCCACATAACAAAGGGATTTGGGAACCATGGTACAAAGAAAATAATTGAAAAGCCATAAGCAAGACATAATATGACACGTGGAGGATTAAAATATGTGTCGACAGATAAGTGGTACGTAATTCATAGTGCAACCACAAAGACTAAGACAAAAACAATACATGGAGCCTTTTAAATGGCTTGCACTTCACAAATCTTCCTAAAAATGACAGTTAAGAAACAAATATACGTGTCGCTTTTCAATTAGCTCACATTTTGTAAATGTAGCTAATAAGACAGAAGACTATTAATAAAACAAATACACGAGTCTTAAATTAATTAGATCACTTTTTTGCACTCTGACACAATTCGAAATCAAAGACAATCAAAAGAATCCACTTGTCAAAAAATTATTGATTAAAGGCTCGACACTTGTGGTATTCCATAAAAGTTTAAATAAAGAATTTAAGCGGACTTAAAAACCCTGAAATTTAGCTAATTTTAAAATAAAGTTTGGGTTCGAAGGAGGAACAAGACATGTGTCACAAGTTAAGAGGATAGGTCAAGGAAAATACTGACACCCGACACTTGATATGTGTCAAAAACAATTGGATCGCACTTCACAAATCTAACAAAGACTAAGCCAAAAATAGATACATGGAGCCTTTAAAATGGTTCAATTTTCACAAATCGACAAAATATCGACAAATGTGAAAAGGTGGTAGATTCTAATTGGATAATTACTGCAAAAAATGAATGACTGACAAAAGTGAAATATGGAGCAATTCTATTGGCTTGGATTTCGTAAAACTGACAAATGCGAAATGAAAGGATACTTGGAGTAATTTTATTGGTTTACCCTTTGCAAATGACAGAGGACAATAAATTATGAAATATATGGCTACTTAGAGCTATCTCATTGGATCAGATTTCAAAATATGAAAAATGCAAAAACAAAGATACTTGGAGAAATCTTATTGGCTTACCCTTCGCAAATGATGCAAGCAAGCTAGGGAAAAATACGAAGCTACTTGGAGCTATTTGATTGGGTTGTATTTCACAAATGATAGAGGATAGTTAAGTCAAGTCTGACAAGAAGGAGACACACGTAAATCCTTTATTGGCTCATGGATTGCGATTGACCAAACTGTCTAAATAAATGACCGACAATGTGAAGCTATCGGAGAAAAATGATTCACTCAAGCTTCACAAATCAAAATAAGTCAAATAAGTCTGATAGAGTGAATTTAGATGGCACAAAATGATTGGCTCAAGTTTTACAAAGACATAAAGATGACAGATTGAAGTCACTTGACACTCTATGACTAGGTATGGCTTCGCAAATATGATAAAGAGGCTAAAGATGCTATTTGGAGCGATTTTATTGGTCCAAACTTCATAAAATTGACAAAACGAAGTTAGATGGCAAAAATATATTGGATCGGGCTTCAAAAAATCAGATCTAGTGAAAAAAAGATTTAAATAATATGGAGTGGATTTAAACACTCCAAACTAACTAGATCTAAAGAGATCTTTCGGGTCCAAATTAAAAAAAAATAACCCTAATGGCCATAAATGACACGAAAACTCAAAATATGTTCATAGACGATAGATTTAAACCAAAAATAACAAGATGCGAAGCAAGGATCAAGCATACAAATAGCTCTGATAGGATTTAAATAGTCAATCAACCAATATCCAAGTAATTTGGGGATGAAAATTAGAACTTTGCACCTGATTTAGCTTGAAGTTGTCAATTGAATTTTTAGGGTTTCACAGATCAAATGATCTTCAAGCTTCTTCACTCTTGCAAGCTAGAAAACATCTAGATCTAGCTCTGCACACACATAATCACAAGCTCGATACCATGTTAGAACTAATGTGAGAATATATAATTGAATAATTATAGATCCATAAAATAAACAGTTGAGGATTATAGATTATAATGTGCAAACATTTAACCAGATGTTTATATATGCATATAAAAATTAACAGATCATGACAAATAAAAAGAGTTGTAATTAAATGAGATAAGAGACACCATATTTAAGTGGAGAAATCCAAAGGGAAAAATCCACTGAAAAGCATTGTCTTATATTAAGAATTCAATAGATTTCACCTAGCACTTCTACTTCGCTCCTCGGTCTCACAAAGTAGACACTCACAATCTTTTGTCTTGTTGTATGACATCTTGCATAAGGCGCTTGAGCTTAGATCAATTGATCTATATGCTTGTTAATAATAGTAATATGATCAAGCAGTCTAATCCCATGAGGGATCATCCTATTTATATAGGATGGGTGAGCACTTATCTTTGCTTCACTCTTTTCTAAGTTGTGAAAGACTGACTAAGATTATTAAAATAATCTTTAAGACAAGGGGTTGTCTAAGTGGTTATCCCCAATTGACATTAACACCCCAAAAGACCAGTTCTTTGATGACTAGTTATTTCCTTGATTTATGGCTTGATCTATGACCTTGACTCGACTCTTATATTGTTTTTCTTTTCGATATAAGCGAAGGTCCATTCTAATTGTATTCATATATGAGAGTTCCATAATAATATATGATATTACTTCTCTTTGTTTGTAAATTATTTTGTAAAGTTATTCTAGTGAATTTATTTTAGCTTATCAAATGTTGTGTACTATGATCATTTGAGATCTTCATGGTTTGAAGCGATATTATTATCAATCCTTTCATGTTATCAAAGTTATAGATGATGTAGACATTAATATGTAAGTTTTTATTTGCAAGCAAGGGTTTATTGTTTTCATGTATTCAGAATTTGTTAGCACTTTTCTGTAACATGAATTTTTATGCAAAACAGAGTGTGCCATTAGATTTGGAAGGTGTCAAAACCCTATAATTGACTATAAAATCAACCATAGTCCGAGACAGTCAAATCTGGACATTTTTAAAGGGTTTTTTTGGCACATTTCTCAAAAAATTGTATAATTATGTACAAAATTGTTTTTTTAACACAACAACTTTACGGGTTTTTCGAGAAAATTTCTAGGTTTCTCTCTATTTTTGATACAGGTACCAAAAAAAGAGATATTTGCAATCTAAGTTTGTATTAACAATTATACTTTTTGGGTGCATTCTTTTATCCACTAGACATAGATCTGTACTTTCTAGGTGCATTCTTTTATCCATTGGATATAGGTGTGTACCTTCTGGATGCATTCTTTTACCCTCTAGATATTTTTATTTTGGATGTAATCCTTTATCCAATGGACACCGATCTGTACCCTCTTGGTGCATTATTTTATCCATTGGATATAGGCATGTACCTTCTAGATGCATTCTTTTACACTTTGTGGATCTTTTTGTTTTGGATGTAGTCTTTTATCCACTAGTTGCATTCTTATATCCATTGGATATAGATGTGTACCTTCTGAATGCATTTTTCCACCCTCTGGATATTTATGTTTTGGGTGCAAGATTTTATCCATTGGACACGATCTGTACCTTCTGTTGTATTCTTTTATCCATGGATATAGACGTATACCCTCTAGATGCAATGATTTACTATCTTGACATTTAGGTTTTGGGTGCAGTCTTTTATCCTTTGGTCACAAGTCTATATCCTATGGATGCACTCTTTTACCCTTTTGAAATTTGGGTGTCACGTGTACCTTTTAAAAAAATCAGCATTAAAATATTATTTTTAATAGCAAAACCTTATAGAGCTCATAACTTTTGATCGAAGCTCAGATTAAGGTGATTTTTTTTTTTTAAATTGTGTATTTTTCAAGATCTCTGCATTGGTGAAATTTTTATACACATATTTTAAATGTAAAAGGTACTTTTACTCATTGTAATATTTACACACACTCAATTATAAAGTGCCAAATTTGGGGGTGTTGTAATCACTTGTGGATGTAATTTTAGTTGAGCTTGACGTCCTAAAATTTTGGGTGTTGCATTCTTGTATCTATCATGGATTTTGAGAATGATATTATTTTCTTTGAAGTGTGACTTCAAGAGGATATGGTCAAATTTTTGGAACAAAATAGATCACTTAAAAAGTAAAACTCTCTTCTTCATAACCTCATTTATGAGAAGGATACACTAATACACTCCCTACAGAATACAATTTCTCACTTACAACATCGACCTCATATTGTGGACAGTCATATCCATGCTCCTAGTCCACTTTCAGCTATTGCTCTTGTACCCAATAACCTTGATCTATCAGTTTCTAAGATTTCTTCATCTCCTGATGCTCATAAGCCTATTAGGCTTGTTATTACATGTTCTTCTGCATCTGCACCTATTCTAGTTACACACGCTGAGTATCCCACATCAAATCCTTCTACTCACTTGCATGACTCTTTTTATAAGCATACCACTTTGTACATTCATTTCTCACATGCTCTGTTTTATGGGTTTCACTAGCAGAGGTATTGGTAGCCATTCACATGGAATTACTTCTCATATTTCACATGTTAAGTGGAATTCTCACCATGACAATGGCTTTCAAGAAGGTACTTCATTGGGATCACACATTGAAAGAGCTCCTATTTTTACTCGCTTGAATCTTTCTAAGGATCATGAGCTATACATTATTTTTGTACCTTCACCTAGGCTTGAAAACTTAAGATTTTAGTTGTCAAACATGATTGACTTGACACACATTCTGATTTTCCTTTACATGAACCCATTGTGCATTTTACACCAAGTCATATGCAAGAATCTTCTTCATCCATCTATGTTGATTTGGGGTGTATATTTGATCACTCATGGTGGAGACATATGAATTCATTGAGAGGACTCTACATGCATGGCTCCTCCACCATTCGGCCTCTTGCTCCACTTTCTACATTGTAATGCTCCTTGTTTTCATGACATACCTATTTGTAACATTTGATCAAATAATTTTTGGTGTTTTTTTGCACTTTTGACATCACTCCATTAACAGTCTCCTTGTATGGAGCTATTCTAGTGAAGCCTAGTGTCAGTTTGTTTTTTTTTAATGATCGAGTAGTGGATTTAGACCACATTTCACACCAAACTTCTTCAACATTGTACAATTTTTTTGAGTTGATCTTCTTGGGATTCCTTGTAGTGAGATTTTCTCTCTCTACTTTGTTATTACTGGTTTTGGGTACCTTGCGGTGTCCTTTTTCCCCAGTTATTGTACATGAGTACCTCATCAGGCCTAGTTTTCGGGACTCATACTATGGATATGCCACTTTTATTTTAGGCCCCTAGCTTCACTTAAGGGGGTGTTAGATTAGATATTTACCTTAGCTCATGTTCACCTAGGTACTTTATTTACCTTTATTGTATTTATCCTCACCCACTTATGTGTGTGGATATTTATTTTATCTTATTTAGATATTAGGAAGATATTATCTAGTTGTTAGGTATAGTTCTTTCCTTGATCTATGGTATTGACTAGATCTTTGATGACTAGTTCTTTCCTAAATCTATGGTCTTGACTAGTTCTTTGATGACTAGTTCTTTCCTTGATTTATGGTTTTATCTACGACCTTGACTGACTCTTACATTGATATTCCTTTCCTATATAAGTAAGCCCCATTCTCATTGAACTCATATATAAGAGTTCCATAATAATATATGATATTACTTCTCTTTGTTTGCAAATTATTTTGTAAATTTATTTTGGTGAATTTCTTTTAGCTTATCAAATGTGGTGTGCTATGATCATCTGATATTTTCATGGCTTGGAGCAATATTCCTTTCTTTTATTTCCATCATATGCACAATGGTTCTCTTTGTGCATATACAGGTATAGGGTGATTATATGAGGTAGAGCATGCAACAATCTATAGGTATATGTGTGTAAATATGTCCCTAAAATTATCTAGATGCTCTTGAAGCTGTGTCATAGGCATCTCAAGGTGGTTGAGGTTCAAAATTGCTAAATACAATGTGGTTGAGAGCTCAATGAGCTAAAATTACAGTATGATAAACTACAAGTGAATAATTTGTGTGAAAGGAAGAGTATGGTGCTTATAGGAGGTGAGTGGTGTTTATCAAGATTATTCATGGTATGTTAAGTTGTGTCTAGGCCATCTATATGATCTATGATGTTTTTAATGCATGTGAGAGTCTTGTGAACTATGCCATGACTAGGCATGATCTTCTTATTCCTAATGTGAACTCTATAAGCCTATAGGTGTTTGAAAATCTATGATGGTAGTTATCTTGAAGAAGATGCAATATCTTAAATGCTTATTGAGGTTGGGCAAGTGATAATTCAAGTGGAGAATATAGTGAATAGGTATGTCAATCTTACTTGTATCCAAAGATGTCTCACTATCGACACTCGGTCGAGAGATGATGGTACAAAGTGGTTATAGATCTTGCCTGGTTTGTAAATAATTTTCATGTCGGGGAGTCCATGATTTTACTCCATGAATATGTTCTAGGTGTTTTCACATGAATGAGCTAAGAAAAGAAAGGTTTTTGATTATATGTAACTGATTTGATGGTAAGGATGATGACTTGTTGATGGGTAGTGTATTGTTATATGCAAAATTTTCTTCTATAGGTGCACGATGTGGTGTATGAGCTCAAACAAAACAAGGGGAGCATGAGGTTTGGCTTCTTTATGGTGGTATATATGATCTTATGTTCTTATAAGGTATGGTGGAGGTGTTTTATCCAATATTAAGTTTTTTTAGTCTTGATCACATTATTTCACCCATTATGATTGTTAAGAACTAAGAAAGTTGTTTAGGACTAAGTATAAGTGCCTAAAGTGATTTCAATCCATATGAGGAAGGTAAGAAGCTCATTTTCATATGTATCTACTTGATATAGTGGTATTGAGTCTACGAGGAGTGATGTAATGTTGATTCATGACTTGAACAATTTCTTAGAGCTCATCAAATTTGGTCTTAAATGCACTAAGATGATTTTTTAGGGATATGAGTCCTTAAGTTAGTTTGAAGACAAGAATGATAAATGAAAATATAAATATGTTCATATTCAATAAATGCAATCCTAGAAATTAATTTAATAAGGTTCTTTCATCTCTTGTGCATCATTTTTGGCATGATCATGAAGAATATGGTATAGGTGCAGTGCAGTATAGTGTTTTCTTGAAGGAAAAAACAAAGTTTGGTAGGAAAATTACTAAGTTGTGCATACCTAGAAGGAGGATGATGGTTTTTGGATCAAACCAAGGTATGATGTTACTTTCTTCATGATTTATTGACAATATCAAATGATGTATGTGTTATTCCTAGGGGGCGCTTTATGTTTCCATACTTGAAAAGATGCTAAAATTAGTTTTGAGTGAAATTTCAAGTTTTTGAGCTTATTTGAGACCTTTGGTTGATGTTTCTAACTAAGAGGTGATCCTATGAAGTTGAAAAATGTGAATAATATGCATGTACATCTATCCTTTCTTGTTAATGTAAAAAGGAGGAGAATTTCATGTGGTTTTACATCAATGATAAAGGGGGAGATTGTTGGCATGTTGCTTGCATAGGTGTTGTCATTAATGAAAAACCTCATTAATGACAAAGTGGATGGTGGATTATGGGAATATGATTCTCATAGTGATTATGGCATGGAGATTCGGGGATGTTCATTGTTGTACAAGTTGATTTAGTGAGGATTACTTGTTCTTGCAAGCCTATTCAAGTGACCTAGCTAGCCTAGGTGATGGTGCATGGAGTTTAGATCTTATTGGTTACTTGATAATAATTTTATCATGATTTAAATCATGTTTAGAGAACACTTGGGAACTTATATGAGCTTCGGTGGTGTAGATACATGTTGGTGACCATGTTTTAGGTGTTCATTTAGAGCAGGTATGGATGCTAGGAAGTATGAGATTGACATATGGAGCTATATGAGCTGATGGATGCATGGAGTAAGTTTATTTAGGATGTACCAGGTATTTTAGGACCTTTTGGACTTTTTTATGGTTATGAGGTTATTTCAGTTTACCCTATCTTCTACAAAGTGTAAAACCCTAAGGGATAGTTATGCAAGTCTCAGTGGATGGAAATATTGAGAGGTGATTATGAAATTATGATGATTATATATGTTATTATGGTGTTTCCTTGTGTTGTGGGAAAAAATTCAGGTTTCCATGATGTGAATTTTTCAATATATGAGGTTTTTGGTGAAACAGGGTCAAGAACAAGTGTATTTCCATTTCTCGGGTTGAACTTCGATGCTCACCCTAAATTGTGTGATTTTCATGGGACCTTGTGAATTTCAAGGATGTTTATAAATTGAGTTTATAATTTTTCAAAAAAATAATTAGCTCATTTCATTTTCATATTTTTTGAACAAATGTTAAAAAGGTAAACAACTATTTATGTGTTTAAAACACTAACTTGAAAGAGGTTTGAGAGATTTACTTCCTAAGTGACTAGAATTACTTTCTTATTACATGGATGATTATTGGAACATGTAGAATACTCCTCAATATTTATAGAAAGGTATGGTAGAGGTTACGATGATGAGTGGATCCCACTCAAAAAGGTCAATCTCTGAAGAAGTTTGGTTTGGGAAAAGGTTATCCAAAAGAGTTACATACTAGATGGATATTTTGTGTTTATGTGAATTTTTATTGATTTCCAAAGAGGTTTAAGGTCATGAGGATGCATAAAAATGGAAAATTGTGCCCTATTTAGATTGACTAGTCAAAGGGTAGTTAAAAGCAGTCTTTAGTAAAATGGACATTTTAGGAGCTACAGGAGGAGTTAGGAGGTGATTCAAGTTGTGTTGGAAATATAATTCAGATATATTTATATTTATATTTATATAATTTTTTTTTCATTATGATGATTTTTCTATGGTTTCCAGGTCATTTTGTGGACAATAATATTTTTGGCTATCTAGGACATAATTGTATTTTTGAAAGATTGAGTTGGTTGGAGAATGAGATGGATTGGGTGATGCTTTATATCACATGGAATGTGAATAGGTATTAATTTTTCATCCGAATGAATTAATTTAGATCTCTTGAAAGTTTCAGGAAGGGTGCTAACCAATTGCTTTTTGGAAACTTTTTTTTGGGCATCTTGATTTAGTGAAGGAAAACATTGATATAGTTTGAACCAGTGAATGTTTTATGAGATCTAAATTGTTTACAAGTGTTATACAGGTTTTGGAATTTACATAAAGTTGTCATGTTCATATTTTAGGTGTTCTTGGGTGATCTTGAAGCCAAAAGGTGAAGTCAGGGTGTTGGAAACAAGTGTTTTATGAAGGCAATTAGTTACAAGGCCCATTAAATAAAATAATATGATTGGTTTAGGTAAATTGAGACCATGTATGATGTTTAAATGCCATTTTCAACATATGTGGTGATTTTTAAAGCATGGATAAAAATAGTTTTTATGTTAGAATATTTTTGGCATTCCAATGCATGGGTTTTGAGGATTTTTGGTGCATGGAAGAAGGGTTTTACCTAGGCCGACCCATATGGGTCACTTTTAGCTATTATGAAAATTATATGGGATGTTTTTATGATGTATTTGTCATGAAAAATTAGGGGAAATTTTTGGTTTGAATTTGAATTAAGATGGAGCTTATAAAAGCATAGTTTTGGGTGCTTTTGTGAGCTAGCGGTGTGTGTGCAAGAAATGAGACCTAGCTATGAGAGGTTTTCAGGTGTATGATAATGAATTAAGATAACATAATGTTTGTGACAAGTGAAGGAATATCATAAATCATGTGTGCACATGTTTAGAGCTATAACAAGTTGAAGAATAAGAAGATAACAAGAATGAAGACCTTGGGTATGATCTATGGTTTGTGAGTTGAATATGTGATCTCCATCAAATGTGGAAATAGTAAAATCATAGATAAAACATTATTATGTGGTTGAGTTGGTTCTTAGTCATCCTTTCAGGTTTTATCCTACTTTTGGAGTTTTTCCTTCACTAAATTAGGGGTTGGTGCTTTTTGTAGGGTTAGTGCTCTACTAAACTAGGGGTTGATGCTACTTGTGAAGTTAGTGCTTCACAAAATTTCTTTGTTGTGAGTAATATAAAAAAAATTAGTGGGTTTTCTTCCCCTTGAGGGTTTCCCACATATATTTGGTGTTCTTTTTTTACTCTCTTTCTCTTATTCTTGTGTATGGTTTATTCAATACTTAACTAAACACACATATTATTGGTGTATAGTTGAATGATTATTTGATTGGTAATGAATGATGAATGGAAATGGTTTAAAGTTTAAATACACTGATTCACCCCCCCAGTCTCTTGTGCTTCCAACATATTAGAATCTCATAAATTTATCACATATGTCAAATATGAAATAAAAACATCATCCATAGTCATTAATTATGTTGCACCAGTCAAATTCTTCATAACTCACTCAAGAAGGCTCATATCCTTCACCAAACAGTTGTTTCCAAGAACCAGTCTTCATCTATGACCCTCAAGACCACACAAAACCACTTGAATGTAGAAATTCATTTGAATCCTCATGACCTATATATCACATTGATGTTTGTTATAGCTCATTAAAAATCCATACATGCAAACCACGCCAACTTTCCTCTTTGCCAAATTGAGCTTCCCACAAAGTAGTTTTAGAAACTTAATTAGTTTTCACTCTTTCTGTAACTTTAAAGTTCTATAAATTATTTCACTAGGAATAAATTCATCCCTCTTCACTCTCCAACTAATATCAAGCATCATCTAATCCAAAAATTCATCATCAAATCCAAAACATGCATCATCTAGCACAATATTTAAGCTTGAGTGATTACGTCACGAAAATAAGAAACCTTCTTATCCAAAAATTGAGATGGTTGACCTATCAAATCTCATCATCATGAGACAAACCACACATCATTGGAAATCTATCAGAATCCTCATTTCAGAACACCTTACATTTCCTCCAAGTGGAAGGCATTCAACCAAGTATATCACCTCCAAAAAAACTTTCAAGCTTAACCAAATCATGGAACACCCTTATACATGTTTTCTAATCACTCGGAAACCTTCAACTAGTTTGAAGAAGCTCAAAACAATCACCTTACCTCATGAAGCAACTTAAGACCCTGCTTAACTAAGAATCCTTCATATTTGACCCTCAAAGAATAGGTCATAACTTCTTCATACCTTATCAATAATAAAATTTTGATATTTAATTTTAAATCTCTCTAAACCAGGATAAAAAAACTTGAACCAAGTCCTAATTCCGCTTGTAGCTCATGTAATTCCTCTTTCACCATAAACTGATCCAAACTAACCCAAAACCCATTCCTAATAAATAGGGTGCACTTTTCCATTTAGTACCTCAATCATGATCTGAAACTATCATGTACATGTAGAAAAAATCCCAGGATAAAAACAATGTCAATTTATTTATCACCTTCTTTGGAAAACTTTCCTCACTTTGAATTTCTTCAGAAACAAACATTTTAAGGTGGGGCCCACATACATTCACATTCTATAATATACCATTTTAGAAATCTAGAGGATTCCTCTATAATGTAAAATAATCACTTTAGAAAAAGGAATCAAATCAGACTCATTATACTCATTTTCCTCAAGTCTCTTTAAGCTAGGGTTTATCTAGGGTTTCAAAAACTTATCTTCTTAACAATCGTTGACAAAAACATAACCATCAAACCACCAGATTATTTTTTATAAAAATTTCAAGTTCCATGGAAAAAATCCCCAAAAATATCTAGGTCCCATGCAAATCATACAATTCACGAGTATCAGAAGGTCAACTTTTACCTCAAATATTCATTCTAGAAAACCTGGTTTTACCAAAAATGACATATATTTCAATTCCTTCTTCACTTTGACCTGAAAATTGTCATGAAGCATCATGAAAACACCATATAATTTTTCATTCTCACAATCTATCTCAAATAATACTGGATCTATACACTAATACTTACATATGCTAACTTGTTTGTTCTTCACCTTCTTACTTCCAAGGGACCATGAAACACTACCAAACCTATGAGAAATGACGTGAAACTCACCATACACTTCATATAAAATGTCATTATGCTAATACCATGCTCAAACAAGACTGATCACCTCTAAATATCATGCCTTTATACCAATCTGCATGCTCCATGGCTAGGAATATGCCTGAAATGACCCGACTCAACCATGAAATCACATGAACTGATCTTGCTAACCTCATGTAGAATATTAGACACATGTAACAAACCTCACATATAATGATGGAACTCATACTAACCATTTGAACTCATACAATGACCATCCAAGCTTGGACTATGCCTTAAACCACACCTAGACTCCATGAAAACTTAACCAAATCTTGACACTACCAATCAACCTTCATGTTTAACCATTAACTAACCTCTCATAGAGTCTTAGATGACCTCATGAAACCTTTTTCCATCAATAAAATTGTCATCAATGACAACACTAACACACAATGGCCAACAATTGGATTGTCTCCAACATCTATGCTCCTAATTCCCCTATTGAAAGAAGGGAGTTATGGGATGAGCTTTTGGCCTTCGAAAATCAAACTATAAAGAGATGGATTGGTTAATAGGAGGGGATTTCAATACTCCTATACCAGAGAGTTTTTACTTTTTGAATTTAACTTTAAAAATGAAATAACAAATACAAACTAAACTCAAAATATGGCGGGGTTTATTGATACCTACGATGTTGGATTTAAATTGATGTTGGATGAAGCTCCTTCTTCTTTTGATGACAACGAAACCCACAGATCAAATACATTCAAACAATATAAAAGTAGATAGATGGGTAAACGAGTTACTCAACAAAAGGTCAATTCCTAGAATCCAAAGGGAATTCCTTGGGGATGTCACTTCTTGCTATTAGATAATTAAGTAGGTTTCCAAAGATAATGATAAGATATGTAATAGAAAATGATAAATAGATAGTAGATGAGAAGCTCTAGAACTCAAGGTTGAAGGGTAAGTCATGTGCAGATTCAAAGGTGGTTGACGCACCCAAATTTACACATGTTACATTGTCAAAAAAATGGTTACAAAACATCCCCAATGATGATTCATATATTTTCCAAAGGTGTTTGAGCTCTTAATCCTACTTACAACTTGTATTTGTATCCTAGTATGCCTTACTTAGCCTTTGCATGATTTTTCTTGGCTTGCCACTTATTTTTCTTTTGTTTTGGACTTTAGTGTAAAACGCTACCCCGCATGGGTGGCGGTTTTGTAACTACCACACAGTGAGGCAACGGTTTTTAACCACCACCCGTGGCATGGCAGCGGTCCTATAACCACCGCTCTACACAGTAAACAGCAGTCTTGTGTGCTATTTCCGAATGTTCCAACGTGATTTGAGACACGTGTTGTTTCACTTAACTTCACTTTGAATGCACGTTTCTTACCCGTTTTAGTTGATTTCAAGCTTGATTTCTTTATGACATCCCCTCTTCACTTGTAATTTTTAATTGAATATGATAGATAGTTCAAAATCCCTCTTCATTATTGATGTGGCACCATGTGGATGCCAAGTGTTGTATTGCACAATCCATCCAACCTTCCATAAATTGATTTTTTGTTCTCAAGAAAAAGGCTAGATATCATTTTTGAATATTCTTTCAATTGTTAAGCATCCTCTTTCTTGTTGGAAACTGCATAACCAAGATCAGGTTCCCTTTTGTTATCTTTCTTCCACTTGCATTGTTTCTAGATTTCCAATTCAAGCTTCTATTGCTCTATTGTATTCTCTTTGTTTCTCTCACTAGGATTTCCAAAACTCTTGGACTCACGTCGACATAGGAGGACAAAAGCTAACCCAAGGGGACCAAGTACCACACAACTAGATTTTCATTGTTACGTATTTTAGGTTGGATCTATTGCTTTTTCTTCTTCATTTCTTTAACTTTTATTATTTCTGAATCATATGCACATTATCAAATAGAGTAGAGAATCATTTCCATAGTTATAATCATTCAAAGTTATAGTAGATTATTTGTTTCAAACCCAAATCTTTCTTAGGAAATATTGCTTCTCTTGCCTATCTCTGTAGGTTTGCAAGGAAGTAAATCTGGAAGAAAGCTTCTGTGGATTTTAGAAGTAAACACAAGCATCAATCCATATAGAAAAATCCTCTATTATTTTTGGGGAAGTTGTAGAGAAGAAAATATTCCAAGAAGCTCTGATTTCTTCTTCTACCTTTGAGATAGAATAGAGGTTAGATTTACATTCATAGTTAGTGAAGCTTTCATTTAAAATAAAATAGATTTCCTCTCTGCATAGATAAACAACCACATCTGGTTTTTTATTTGTTTTAGGATTTAATTAATTAGGGTAGAATCTTTATTGTTATTTCTTCATTTAAATAGAAAAGAACAAAAATATTTACTTTGTTAGATTAATAGCTTTGTACTTGTTTATTCCATTAAGTTCTTGAAAATACAAAAACATAGATAGTTTCAATTCAATTAACTATTATTTATTTAATTAGATTAGATATTTTAAATTCATGACCATCAATTGTCCCAAACAAGATCGAACATATGGAAGCGATCCATGGGTACCACAACCAAATGGTCCCGAGTTACTCATGAGATATAGATATAGGACTTTGTCTTCTTGTCTTTAAAACATTGGCTCGATATGCCGAGAAAATCCAACAACTCAATGTATTAAATATTGCATTTAATAAGGCCTAGGAGTTCTTGACTACACTGACAATATATTTTTACCATGCAAGGGCCTCGGTAACCAAGGACATATAATAGTGATCCTAGAGTCCCACAACCAAACGTGAATGAATTACTCACTGATATTGACACAAGTTAGTGCATGATGGTTTTCCACACATCACTATTACCTCCCGACATCATATCAAAATTAAACATTCTGAATGAGGAAGCTCACTGAACCCTTGCATTTTGGACCACTCCCATAAATCGGATCTAATTTTGTGAAACTAAGCCTCCTTCACTCATTCCATGACCCTGTTTGGACATATTTATGAGTCCCCCATTGGTTTCCCATGAATTATATAACTGGTAGAAAGGATATCCACAGAGCTCAATATTGACTGGAGTCTCCTGTTACCATCCTTTCCAATCCATCCATCCGACCCATCCAGGTTAGAGAGGCTTTCATTGCGCTTGACGAGCAGATCCCATTATTGTGAGTTGAAGACATTGTATTACCTTGATAACCTATCCATACCGCTTACAAACAATTTCGATCACTTCCATATTCCAATACCATATATCCATCCATACTTCCACATCACTACTTCACATGACCTCGAGGAGTCAAGTGCGGTTGAAGGTCGTGTGTCAATTTTAATTTGTACAAATTTTTTATCCCAACATGAAGAGATAGTATTTTTTCACTTCCATTTATCTCATCCACCTTCCCTCTCTCCCACTATTTTGTGGGTATTCATATACCCATCGAATATGTTAATATAATATGGATACGATAGATGGTCTATAGGTATGCTACTATCAAATGGGTAGAAAATAACAATTGCCCTCGGTATTTGTGTGGATGGACAATTATTCCACCCATCTTCACGCCTCTCAAACTCCTCCTCCTCAGGGGACCAATAATGGTTCCTTGATTAGGATTGAGGAAATTGATCAACTTACACAACATCCTAAAATTTCAAGCTCTAATAATATGACTTTCACTTTGAAGATTCAGGGTCATCTCCTTGGGTTTTGTTGGAACGCAGATTAGTATGTAGTCTAATCAACTTTCGTTATTAGATGAGGAGTACTTAGTGTGTTATGCCCAAAGTGAGAAATTCTTCTAAAACATAATTCAACCTTTATATAGGGTGCAAGGACATGCATATGTATTACTTCAAAACAACACCACTACCCTCCCATAGTAGAAACATTGCTAATGAGGGGTAGAAAAATAATGAAAATTTATAGCAGGATATCATACTCCTTTACCACCTACCAAGGTTCAACAACATACACTAAACAAAACACAATGCCATCATTAGGTGAGATTATCTTGATGTTGGTAGATAGGGTTAGATAGTTAGAACTTTCCCAAGCTACTCATGCTTCATCTATTCTTTATGCAAGGGAAGATTCTTCATCATTCATGAACTATGGCCAAATTCCTATTGTGCCAAATCCTCTAGTTTACGAGGGCATTCCTAGACCTAGGTATCTTCTTCTTTGGGTCGGGAACCTTGGGTATGCCCCCCATGCTACATATAGATATCCACAATAGGCATCATCTGAAATTACATTCTCAAATGCCATCCCAACTAGAAATGCAACATTCCCTGGATTTGTGCCTCTAAATTTGTACCAAAGTAGTGTTCCCCCATACGTACACATGTATTCTAAGTCACCACAGGGGGACATGTACTCTTACCCTGGCCCATATGGTTAGCCATAGGGGATTCCTTATGCCCCAACAAATGTATATGTTACACCATATCAACAACCAATTCCACCTCCACCTCCCCAACAAGGATCATCAATGGTCGAGTCTTATGCAGTAGGGACCTACTCTGAATATCTCAAGGATCCCTCGACTTCTCCATATGGAGTTTCATGCTCCCAAGGCCTCTTCCAAACCTTCCAAAATTTAAATGGGAGGGAGATCCAAATGTGCACATCAAGGCGTATACAACTTTTGTTCGAGAGTTGCTCCCATGGGATGTAGTCATTGCAAAGATATTTCCTAAGACTTTAGAATGTATTTCTCTCTAATGGTATTATAAAATATATGAGGCTTCGATACACTCTTTTAAAAAACTCATGTCTGAGTTTATTAAATATTTTGACATGAACAAATTGCTAAGGACATGAATCGGGAATTCTTGCACATAAAACAAGAGCACAACGATTCTACCACACACTTCATCTAGAGGTGGCGGAAAGTCCTATAATATTTAGCAAGAACTCCTAACATGGATTAGATGGAGCTCTACAACCTATTCTTGCATTATCTTAATCAGTAAATGAAGGAAGAATTCTAGAATTTCCCTCTAAGGAGCTACGAGGAATTATTAGAAGGAGCCCTCTCGCATTGATCGGTGGGGATAGAAAATTATCAAAATATCTACAACTCTAATGGGATATTGATCACTCCCATTTAGGGTAGTTCAAGCTACCCTAATAACCAAAAAAAACCAAGGACCTAAGGTCCTCAACAAAAACCATGGTGTTACCAATCAAATAAATAATCCCAATGTTATTAATACCCCGATTACAAATAACGCTAACAATAGCAATAACGGTAACAATAAAATCCATAAAAATTGTGCTCCTATGATAAATGTGGTGGACTTCAATCATCCTCCACCCTAATAAAAACAACAATAACAACAACAAATTTAGACTCAAGGCCCCAACCAATACCCAAGTAGGTACCCAAACCAATATCCAAATCAAGGGCAATGACCTCCAAATTTCAACTACAATAACCACCAGCTGAATAATAATTGGAACTTTGGACCACAACAAAGTGCAATCTAAAGGCCTCGGTGTGGCTTTCATAGAGTGTGAATATACAATGCCGTAACCTATTGGGATTATAACAAGTTCTTACAATACTTACTTAAAGACCAAAGACAACTCTTTATTGACATGTTTTTGACAAATCCTACGGTACCAACCCAAAATACTTGCATGGGATATGTGTCCCCCCAAAATACACCACTCAGGATCTTTAACAATCCACTCAAACACTTCCCAATAATGATAAGTGGACCCAAATGGATCAATCTAGGGAATCCTGGTGGGGAAACAATGATCATGAAGCTTCGACTTCATCAAACCCATCGGTGGCACCTCCGTTGCTAAGATAGTGGCTCTTGTAGAGCTAGATATTGAGCCCTAGATAAATGCTACCACTAAAACTAGAGAGTACTCTTTGCATCCTATTCCATTGTATCTGTCTATATCAAATGATATTTGTGAGATGCTTGCAAAGCTAGTAGGGGCTTATGACTTGATCAATGACCTATCAAAGACATTTAATCACATCTCCTTCTTGGATTTGTTGAATAACTCCCCTACTCATAGAGCTACTTTATTGGAAGCATTAGGTCTTAGACATTTGATCAATGTCACTCCTCCTCTGGAGGCATAAATAAACCATATAGAATTCAATGTATATCCTCCTGGGAAGCTAGAAAGAGATGTCAGATTTGTATTTGAAATCGTAAGATGTTGATAGATGTTGAAATAGAATGCGAGGTGATCTGGACATGTATCTACAGGTTTGGATTTACAATAACTATGTAAAGTGCGTGATGATTAATGATGGGGTAACAATCAACATTGTCCCCTTTTCTTTTCTCTAGAAGTTAGGTTATGGAGAAACCAATTGCTCTTCAATGAGAAACACACTGAGAGGTTATGATAGCCTTAAAGAAAAATCAATTGGAACCATAGTGCTTCTAGTTACCCTAGGACCCAAGATGGTTCTCACATAATTTTATATTATAGACTAGGAAACCAACTATAATATGATCCTCAACTGTCCTTAGATACATCGCATGAAGGAAATTCCCTCCACTTTGTTTCAGGAGGTAATATTCCTACACTTGGGGAAGGTCTTCATTGCATAGGGTGACCCAAGCCCTTTGACATACACCTAGCTAATCTAAAGAAGAAACCGGGGGTGCATTCTGAGTTTGATCTCCTTGCAAACCAATTAAACAAACCAACTAGCTCAACACTGAAACAAAATTAATTCCTGCAACGGAATTAGAAACTACTGGTTTGATTGAGGGGATTCCTATGGTTAAGGAAGAAATGGCTATCATGGAGACAGTGTCAATAGAAACCATAGAAAATATTGTCGAGTTGTTGGAGAATGATTTACATATTCTCCTTCCATTTGATTCCATGGGCATAGGACATGCTTTGGGACTTGGCTCTCTTCCAGCTAATGAGATTTACATGGTTGAAGTGTCAGAAGAAAAGGAAGAGGATACAAATAATGATCCAACATCAATATTCCTAAGCAATTGTTAGACTCTTCACTTTGACGGAGAAAAGTATCGCTTTACTTTGGGGTAGGTGTGATCCTCACTTCTCTAGAAGGGAAGGTCATTCCTTTTTCCTTCAAATTGGATTTCAAATGCAAAAATAATGGTGTAGAATATGAGGCTCTCCTTCTTGGTCTCATAGTAGCCAAAAGGATTGGCACTTGTAACATTAGAGTGTTGGGTGATTTGCAACTAGTCACCAATCAGGTTTCAGAAGTATATGAGACTAGGGCGGAACACCTACAACTCTACAAAACTACGATGCTTAATTTGAAAAAGGTTTTGAATTCATCTCAATCAAAGCCATTCCACGAGAGTAAAAACTTCTCACAAATTCCATATCTAATTCTTCTTCCCTCTTTTATCGTATCAAAGAGTTAGAAGAAACCATCTTAACAGTTTTGGTTCATGCAGAACCCTTAGTACACAAAGTGAAAACAAGCCCAATTTTGGCATATGTTGAGGCCGAGAATGAACCCACAACTCTATGTTATGTGGAAAATGATGAAGCTATCTTAGGATACCATAAATATTACATGTTTTACTTCACACGCATCATAAGAGAGGCTTTGATCTTGTTCCTCACTCTTCCTCCTATTTCTAAGATCACGCGATGGACCCTTCCTCCTCGAAAAGCCTTGAAGTTTGAAGAGGGTAATTCCTCTTTGATCGAAGGGATAATCAACATTAACATCGGGATGAAGGAAGACCCAAAAATTTTAAAGTTAGGTTCTTTGCTAACTCCTGAAGAAGTAGAGATACACACAAAAATCCTTAAGGAGCATTCAAAATCCTTTGCGTTTAACTACAAAGAAATGAAAAGAATTTATCCTCATGTGGCAGTTCATAACCTAGTGATAAATTCTAATACTAATCCCATCGTGAAAAATTCCACACCAATGAAACCATAGGTGACACTCGATGGTCAAAGAGGAAGTTATGAAAATCCTACAAGTGGGGTTCATTAAACCAGTTGATTACTCAATGTGGGTATCCAACATCGTCCCTGTTCTCAAAAAGAACAAAAATTTGTATCTGCATTGACTTTCGGGATATCAACAAAGCATGTCCCAAGGATGATTTCCCACTGCCATCCATTGATGTCATCATTGACACAACAACTGGTTATGAGTTGTTGTCCCTTATGGATGGGTTTTCTAGGTACAATCAAATTAAGATCTCTCGAGGAAGATCGATGAAGACTATGTTTATCACTCCTTGGGAACCTATTGTTACGCAGTCATGTCATTCGGTCTCAAGAACGCTGGTGCCACTTACCAATGGGAAATGAATTACATATTCCATGATCTCATTCATAATATTTTGGAATCTTACATTGATGACCTTATAGCTAAGGCCAAAAATGTTGCGATCACCTTGAGGTGCTTTGCATTATCCTCTCTCATCTAATCCAATACAATGTTACATTAAATCCAAAAAAATAAAATTGGTGTGACGGGAGGGAATTTACTGGGATACATCATCTCTTTATGAGGGATTGATGTAGATCTAGCCAAAATTTGAGCAGTTCTAGAAATGATCCCACCATTAGACGAGTTAGGCATAAGGTCCTTTATCGAAAAGCTTGATGTGATCCGAAGGTTCATTCTTGATTTGAACTTTTTCATTAATCGATAAACAATATATTAAAAAGTGTTGCTATAACATTTGGATGGAAGAGTGTCATGAGGCTTTTGAATCGGTCAAACGATTCCTACTTTTTCCTCCCATGCTCATGCCTCCTAAATCAGATTTCCCTCTCATTATATATTCACGGGCTACAGACGTCTCATTATCTTGCATTCTAGCTCAAGAAGGTGATGAAAAACAAGAGCATGTAGTTTACTTCATTAGTCGAACGTTTCTTGACTATGAGACATGCTATATGCAGGAAGATAAATAATGCCTTGTTATAGTTTTCACAATGAATCGGTTAAGGAACTACATGCTTAACCACAAAACAAGATTCATTGTTAGGACAAATCACTTATGAACATTTCTAACACAAGGTTTGTTATCCAAGAAAGCTGGATGTTTCATGACTCAAATGGGTGAGTTCAAATTAATGTTCGTTAACCAAAATTTTGTCAAAGGAAAAATCATCACATACTGGTTAGCTGACAACCCATTAGATGGAGGAAATTTAGTCAACCTGGACTTTCCTGACAAATGCATATACTACATTGAAACCAAGCACCCCATTTCTATGTGCCCATGGTATAAAAATATTATTAACTTCATATCCACTAAATATGTAATCATAGAGCAAGTGCTCTATCACAAAGCCTTCAATGCAATTTTGTTGAGATGTGTTGATGAGGAATAATCCGAGAAGATTATCTATGAATCCCATAGTAGAGTATGTGAAGATTATTTCAGAGGTCATGCCACCACTTGGAAAATACATCAGATGGGCTATTTTTTTCCTACATTAGAACATGACACAGTAAAGTATGTTCACAAGTGTCATAAGTGTTAAGAGTTCTCTCATGAGATCTACATATCTATCTAAGCACTCGTAACCAATTGCAACACCATGGCCCTTTTCCACTTGGGGCCTACATTTGATAGGTAAGTTCTCTCTGTCATCAATAGATGGCCAAAGCTTCATAATCATGGCCAAGGAATACTTCACAAAGTGGGTAGAGGCCATGCCTCTTACCATCGTACCAGGATGTGTCATCACAAATTTCATTTTAAACCAAGTTATTTGTAGGTATGGTGTACCACAAGTCATTATATCTGATAATGGAATGCCTTTAAAAAATGAGGAAGTACGTGACCTATGTGAAAAATTCAAAATAATTTACCACACGACTTCTCTCTATTACCCTCAGGCCAATGGATAGGCTGAGGTGATGAACAATACATTGAATTCCATTCTCTTGAAAACGGTCAAGGAGAACAAACAAGATTGGCACTTAAAGTTATTTCTCCCCTTGTGGGCCTATCAAATATCGGTAAGAACGCCGATGGGGACAACCCCCTATTATTTGGTATTCGGTTCAGAAGCGGTTTTTCCACTTGAAGTTAAATTACCTAGTCTTTGTATCTCATTACAAGGAATTTTGGGAGGATAAGGCTATCGAGAGGCATGTATCTCTTAGTTGGAAATCCTTGATGAATCTCGGCTTAATTTTGATCAATTACATAGATCTTACATTGATCGAATGTGCCATCAATATAACAAGAAAGTCTATGAACGTGAAATATGTGACAGAGATCACAGTAATAAGACTCGACGGCTAAATAGACAAAAAAAAAACGGTGAGGGAAGGAAGTTTTGGCACAAGTGGTTGGGCCTATATCGAATGATGGAGGACTATAAAAATGGGCCATATCACCTATGTATGCTAGAAGGTGAGGAATTTAATGAATTCGTTAACTCTCTTCTCCTAAAACGACAATACACATGATCCATCAATATTTTCATATGTATATTATTGCATTCCACATTGCACTATCATTTTTCAGCTCATTCTCAGAAATTTTTAATCAAGGAACTTATTTTCAGTAACTCTCAAAAGCTTATGAAAACATTGGAAATTATTCAAATCATATCTCTTCAAACATACATCAACATTTCTTATTACTTCATTAGTTCAAAAACAAGATGAACTTTTGACACTAATCCTATCAAATCCTACACACTCGCTTATTCTTATATATTTATTCTAGCACAGTTGTCTTTTCCCATAGTTAGTTCTAGAAGCTTTATGATGTCATATCTTTCCCTAGAAAAACCTCTTTGGTACAAAAAATTCTAAACATTTTCACCTAGGACGCTTGTTCACCTATCTCAACCTTCGATGTTGAGCCCTCACATCTTACTAGTTGTGTGGGGTTGAGGCTAGGGGCAAGCTTTCCTTCCCAAAATAACAAATTAAATTTCAAAAACAAAAAAAGTATATATCTCAAACCAAAATCAATCAAAATTTTGATTTACACACTTCATTGCCCCACCAACTTTCAGTGTTAATCTCGTGCCTTTTACAAGTGGCATGAGGTTGGGAAAGGAGGGAAGTTATCTTATTCACCTATGTCTTGTCCCTTGGTGATGAGCCCATGTTTCCTACTGGTAGCATGGGGAAAGGTGTAGGGGTCTCTACAAATAAGTTAATAAGTCAAAAACAATTTCATTCAATAAAAGTGCTTTGAAAATCTGAAAGTCCCAAGAAAAATGAATTAGATGTGTATGTTCCTAAAGATATTTTAAACCTTAAAACCATATAAGAGGCCATCGACAGGATCTAAGTCTAGATAAAATTTGAGGGAAATCACATTCTAGGTTGTGTAGTAAATTGTATACAAAGTTAAGTTGTAGGTTCCTAATTGGGTTTATGTCAAAATATTTTCTTTCTCTCACCATTTCCATCTCTATCAAAACCATACAATTCACATCCCTCCTAGCTCCCATGGTGTTAATCCCTCGCATCTTATTGGTTACGTGGGGTTAGTAGTGGAGCATGTTCATTTTATTATCATATCATTATTCATCACACATTGCCAAAATAAGGAAGTACTAAACATTACTTGGAAAGCTAAAGTTCAACATTACAATGTGTCTACATAATCATGTCATATCAACATTACAAAACAACAAAAAGAATCATTTTGTTAGCATTCATCATTCATTGCATACAATCTAGAAAGCATATAAAATTGGAAATTTGAAGAATCTAGAGTACACATGTGAAACAAACCACAAATAAAGTCAACTCTAACGTGAAATATATTCAAACCAGAAAGAGGTATATGTATATATATATATCATAATAAACCAAATTTGGTACAATTCCATCACATGCTAGGTGTGGTCAAAATGCTCGTAATGAGCACAAAAATCCAAAAAAAATAATATATGCACCTCAAAAAATGGCTATGAATTAATAATGGCTCAATGACCTATCAATCCTTGTGGGACCTCTAAGATGGTGTATGGTTATGGTTAGGAATCTGTTGTGGATCCTACATCTTGAGTGCACTGAGTGGTGAGAGTGGCCATGAGAACAACCACAAGTCATGGTCCCACCGCATGAATCGGTCCACCTCACCAATCTCTCAATCACCTCATACCTCACAATCCTCGTGTTTTGAGCAAGGAGGATCTCTGCCCCCTTCCAAAGATGCACGAAAACATTGGTGTGATGGCTAGCCTACAAAGGCTATCCCACATCCTCCAACAGATCTTCTTTGGTTTTCCTCGTAGGGAGAAGTAAGGTATCAATGTAAATCCAGTGAATAATATCTCACCATCCGGAATTAGTGATTGTAAAATAAAGACAACAATGAGTTAGAAAACCATAAAAACAAAAAAAAAAGAAACACAAGGTGCATAGTTATTAACATTTCTAGCTAGCAAGGTTCAAAAATAATATCTACTTACTCGGATCTCTAGGCATCCTTGTGGGATCAACTAGTGCAGCTATTAGTGGTGGTGCTCCTTTAGGAACCTGTTGTGCCTCCCCTACCCCTCCTGCAGCATGATACCCCATGACTGACTCCTCATCCCCAATTTCCTCATGAGGAAGTGTCTCCTCAGAAACTAGGGTCACGTCCTCTATCTCCCACCATGGAGGTCTCCTCGGTGACCTTCCACTCTGGGTCACTCTCCTCCTCCTCCTCTGCATGAGTCTCCCCACCTAACTCCTCTCCCATATCCTCACCTACCTCCTCCTCAATCTCCTCACCAGCCTCTCCTCCCCATCTCTCGCCTCGGTCCTCGAGTCTATATCAATAGGTATTTGTTGTAGACACCAGTTTTTGGTGTAACTCCTTTCCTTCATCCCACATTTGTTCTCCTTCATTCAACTTTCCCTCTTGCTATTATTTTTCTTAAAATTAAGTAAATTCCACCTATTTACTCACCCTTAATTAATTAATTATCAAATAAGCTCCATGTGGAACCATTTGATAATTAGAATTTGGCATTATCTCACATATCCTAAATTTATTCAATTCATGGGCAATAATATACCCATCCGACACCCCACTCCTAAATTAAAAATAGGATGCATTATTGCACCTAACCATGTCCATCATGTTCCCCACTCCTTATCATTTAACCTCATAATTCAAATCGTGAGCCCCACATGATCACATCATGTCTCTTAATCAGGGTTAATTTATCCAACCCTGGTTACCTAATAACCCCAATATAACCTCGCCTCCAAGCTATAAATATGGGTCTTCCCCCCTCTTTCAAAGGGAGAAAAAGCAATATGAAATCTCTACTTATTTTTGAAGCTTGAATTTTTAGGAGGAGAATAGGTTGAATTTTTGGAAGAATGTTGTTTGTACATTTTTAGTCTCTTATTTATCATAGTATCCTCATAATGTCCTTAGTAATGACACTAGAATCCCCATGATACTCTACTCATGATTTTGGTGTTAACTTAGCATGGTTCATGTTGCATGTTGTGTTTGGATCAGATTAGTAGCTCCATCTACATACCAACATCTTCAGGTTTCTTTGTTCATCAACTTGCATGTTATCTATTTATCTTGCATTTTATCATTATTCTTTATCACACGGGGTTGACAGACCACCGAGGAAGTGAACGCTTCTCGGGTCCACTTTGTCGAAATCCCCACATAAAATATCTAAGCAATTTTTCTCTAGTGTCTTTGAGTTGTAGGTTTGTTGAGATCGCAGCAAGAAGAGCTCATCATCTACTTTGCACCCATATCAATCATCACCATCTCTAAGGTACTAAGCCCTTGCATATTCGACATTGTTTTGTGTTTATTGATTTCTCGTACACTAATCTGGACAAAAGAGGAAACTCTGATCAACATTTGGCATTTTCTGGGACTTCATGTATTTTTGTCTTAAGTGTCAATGGTTTTCCATTATCTGTTTCATAGTTCTTTCAATTTAGATATATTTTGCAAACATTTTATTTTTTTGATTCACTTGTTTACTCATTTAGGGCTTAAAGTGTCTCCACCATGGTGTGTGTCCTTTATACATATAGTTGTTTTTTTCATCGTCAAGGTAAGTTCGTTTTGTTGTTTTGAAGGGGTTTATAATTGGTATAAAATTTTCATGTTATTGTTATTATTTAAAAATAAAAATAAAATTATAATTATTATTACATAAAATTAAATTAAATTATAAAAAAAAAATTTTAGAATCCTAACTAAACCATCTCCTCACTCCCCTCAACCCACTCCATATCTCTCCACTTCCTACTCTACTCTACCCAACTCCCATCTCTCATCCCTCACCACCCAGGTACTTACGCATTTTCAACTCCCCTCATCCCCAAGCTCATACCCTTCCTAACCACTCCACACTCCCTCTTCTACCCTTCACGTTCCCATCTCCCCATCCTCGAGTCAGAACCATCGACACTCATTCCCTATCCACACTCCCTCCCACTTCCTCTCTTCTCACCATGACATAATCGATCATTTTAATTTCTTAGCTCTATAGGCCAATACATCACACCCGAGCCATAGCTCGACCCTCCATTCCTACCCACCCCTTACCAATCCTTACCTGCACCCCCTATAATCGAGCCATCCATCACCTTCCTTTCTCACCGCTCCCCCCATTCGCATCTCTCCTTACCCGAGCTATCTCCCATCCACCCGAGCCCATGTATGACCTCCACGATAGTCTGGATAAAGCGGAGAAAGTGAATATCCATGTAGACACAATATTCTAATTCTTACTTCTTTCACCTATTTCTAGCGTGGTTTCAAATTCATGCAAAAGCTTTGTGGGTCATGAGTATGAATTCTTTTGTTTAAACAATTATCAATCCTTTTCACCACGTTTATAAAAATGCACATAAGCACCATGGTCATTTATACTTTTCTCGTTTAGATTTTCTCACATTCTCATTATGTCATCATGCGTTCATGTAAGAGCCCCATCCATGTTCATATGACTGAAACCGCAAAGAAATTTTAGTGAAGAAATTCTAGTAAGATATTCTCACTTCTTCACACAATTCCTACCTATCACAACTGTCCACTACTCGATCCTAGTCCGGTTATTCTTCCCACCGAACTCGGCTCTCTCCCACTCACTCATCTCTTAGCTCGGTTCTTCCCATCTTCCACCCAACTCTATCCTATCTTCCTCCTCGTAGATCACTACACTCGCAAGAGTCTTATGCACTTCTTGCACCGAGCTATATCCATGTCCATTCCTCGAGCTTTTGATCTATCTCTCTCATCTCTTTTTCCAATTCCCACGGCCCACGTCTTTTCCCAACTCTCATGGATCTCTCTGCTCCCATTGTCTTAGAAAATCTGAAATCTCGAGCCTCAATTAGACACTCGATTTCACACACAATGGAATGTTAGAGAACTCCAAAAATAGATCGCACAGAACTTTGCATTCGACTTGGATATCTTACAGGGAGCCCGGGATGGATTTAAGTACCCTTGTCCATATGTATGACTAATCCAAACCTACTCTTCCATTGGTTCAACGTCATCTCGTATGGAGTAATCACTTTGGAATTTTAATTTCCCGGTCTTATCCTCGCATGTAAAGTCTATCATTTTGGCCTCGACCCATTCCTCACTCTAATCATGTCTCACATAGACTCCTCATCTCTCAATATTCTTCTCTGTATGGACTCTGGTTTGGTCTAAGGTTGTGCATTTGTAAGGAATACACTTTCAATACCCTACATGTATCAACATCCCTCACCGAATCTCCAGTTCATTCTTCTATATACCTCGACTCAAAATTTCACCGATACATATACCGACCCACATGGAATCCTCCTTCTATATGCATGCTTTCCCCAACCATGTGGATCCCCCCATGTGAGCTCCACATAGCTCGACCACACACACGTTGACTTTCAAAAAAAACATCTTAGATCAAAACACCACATTTTCAACACATCACATTCACAAATCATATTAGGATAACATAATTTAATTTTGAGTCATATGAACCATTTATTTAGACTATAGTATTATTTATTTAGTTAAGAAATTTGTTTATATTAACACTTCATGTTTAGTTATTTTTCATTTTTCTAACCTTGATTAATGTTAGTGGGTAAATCTAATTTCATTATTGACTTATTTGATTTTTTATTTTTTTATTTAGTTTCATCGCCTCATGAATTGATTTATACGCTTTATCAATGTTTAGTTAGGATTATTCTATTAATTCCATTGTGATAATTAAATTCATCATTTCAACTCACTTAGATCCCTCTATTTCCCTCCGTATGTGATTCATCCCAAATACACATTTAGGCGTTTTTCGAAACATAATTTTTATTAGTTAATTAGAATAATTATTTTGTTATTATTATTTAATTAAGCTTTGTTTTTAATACATAACAATATTAGACTTTGGAATTATTTTTCTTATTTTTTCGACCACGTCCACTAATTGTCTTATTTGATTTTTAGGTGAATTCCACAACGTTGTGACCACAACATTACACTGTCAAAGCCAATTATTGAAACATAAACACACCACAAATCCTTTCACCGACCCTCTTGCAATTGTGAATGGTGGTGCACTTTAAGGGTACCTGAATTCCCTTCGCCCGACCATCGCTTTCAAATACAACATTATCAAGTACAATCAAATAATAGGGGAAAGTGTTCTCCAGGTATTCCTCATTTTTTCCTATTTTCTCCTTTCTGCATTGTAATTTCCCTTTCCTGGGTGATTTTCTGCATCGAACTTCATATTTCAAATTTGGTCTAAAATGAACCCCATGCATCCTACCTTCACTCATATAGCTTAAATAGGGGTTTAACTCTCTGCATCACACATTTTACCACACACTTCCTAAAACCTCACAAATTAATCAACACACCAAAACATTCCTTTCACTTGGTTCACTGATTGGGATTTGATCACCCAACAGAAACCGTTTCAGACATTTCTACCACAACTTACTGGAAACCAAACATAGTTTACCTTCTTCTAGGTCCTCTTACAACCATTTTCTTTTTCTTCTCACACGTGTTCTTCATCAAAACAAAAACAAACACATAAAAATAATTGTTTTCTTAACTTGTCTATTTCAAATGGCACAAAACTTCACCCTAAACAGTTCTTGTATGTACCAATCACCACAATTTACCAACATTCACACTTCTTGTATGTACCAACAATCAAATATGTTAATCCAACCGCAAGAATCCTATCAAACATCTCCTCCAACTTTAACATACCAAACTTCCTCATATCCTTATCTATCCACTCCTTGTGTTGTACAACCAAGACCATCTTATACTTATCCTACACACACACCAACCATAACTACAGCCTTCATGCCTATCACATCAATTACTACTACTCCTTGACAACTAGCATGATCAATACCTCATGTTTGTCTCCATCTAGCCCCCTTTACAAATACTTTCACCATAACTCTAGTTCTCAACCACAGAGTTTACTTTATCCCCATCACCTTATGCCAATGCTACACCTACTTCATTTACCACACTTCATGTACCTCAACAATCTCATCCATCCTACTATGTCCCTACTTCCCAACATTACACAACCTCCCAACCAATTCGATCTCAACTCCTAGATATCTTCCAACAAACCTACCCAAATCCACCATCAGAAAATCCATTTCTACCTTCCACACCACACGATTTTGATTCTTATTCAATTAATACTATACATCTAGCACCTCTTTCAATACCCATACCCACATCCACCATTGATTCCACATCTGAATATACCTCATACACTCCATCATCCACATCTATTCCATCTTTACCCATAATGCCAACCATAGATCCAATCCCAATTCTTGCACCTACCACATCAGTCATTGAGACCACATCCACATCATCTTCCCCTCCTACATCATTTACCACACTTCATGTACCTCAACAATCTCATCCATCCCACTATGTCCCTACTTCCCAACATTACACAACCTCCCAACCAATTTGATCTCAACTCCTAGATATCTTCCAACAAACCTACCCAAATCCACCATTGTCAAATCCATTTCTACCTTCCACACCACACAAGTTTGATTCTTATTCAATTAATATTGTACATCTAGCACCTCTTTCAATACCCATACCCACATCCACCATTGATTCCACACCTGAATATACCTCATCCACTCCATCATCCACATCTATTCCATCTTTACCCATAATACCAACCATAGATCCAATCCCAGTTCCTGCACCTACCACATCAGTCATTGAGACCACATCCACATCATCCTCCCCTCCTACATCATTTGAAGAACCTTTGAAATAACTTCAAATTACTTCAAATTCAAATAATCCTTCTACCTCATCAGTGTAACCAAATCAATTTCCACCTTCCTTAGATTCCAATGAACAAATATTCCTTCCTACACCTATATCAGTACCACCTCTGGATCCTCCTAGTGAAATTATTTTCATTCCTCCCAAGGACGCAACCTCTCAAATATTGCCTCAAAATCCCTTATATAGGAAATTAATATTCCTTCTTCTAAACAATCCAACCCCACACCCCTTCAACTAAAACCAAAATCATCCAACACTATGAAAATCAAACTGGCTTCCAGCCATCAAGACATAAACATGCTTAAACTTTTTCCTCAACATCCGAATTATCTCAAACATCCACTCCTTCTCCAAAGACCAAGATATTTTTCACAAAAAAGAACCTCCTAACACTTTAGGTTGAATCATGTACGGAGGTCTTCCGACACTTGTTACAAATTTCTGCAATCACACTTCCGCCTATTAGGGCCTTTGACCCCAAGTAAGAAGCCATCATGGTTTAATTCCAGCCTTTTTGCGCATATCATCATACCCTAGACATGATATTAAACATTGCAGAGCATTTCAAGCCATTATTCATGACTTCATTAAGGAAGGATACATCCTTCCCAAATCAAACCAATCTCTTCCTTCCACTTCAATATTTGCACCTTTGACCTCATCTATCCAAATGTAAATGTCCCCTCATTCTTCAAAAACTTCCACAACCATGTCACCTCCAAATGAAGAATCTTTTAAAGAGGATCCTTCATTGTCCATCAAATTTATTCAAGAATCTATACTGATTCATACATCGACATCCTAGACTTCCACGTCTAAATCCAAGCCAAAACATCATCTTAAAACCCATAAGAGTTATCTTATTTTTGACACTTCGATCGGGTCCTACATAGATATCCTTCAACATCTAATTCAAACTTTTGCGATCATGCTTCCTCCCATTAGACATTGGGATCCTTATAGTAGGAAACCTCCATGGTTCAATCCCAATTGCATTTGCACCTATCATCATGTTCTGGGACATGACCTTGAGCATTGTAGGGCCTTTCAGACCATCATCCATGACCTTATTGAGGAAGATGATTTCCTCATTCAGGGGGAACATCCTTCCCCTTCCACAACCAATACAACTCATATTTCTACATCCCCATCCATCAGGTTTCCTAAGACTCCCCCATCCACATCTATTCCACCTTTACCTATCATACCATCTATTGATTCTATCTCAGTTCCTCTTTCCACACTTCTACTTGTGCCAACCACATCAACTAGTGTGACTGTTACCACATCATCCTCTCCTTCCACATCATTTGAAGAATATTGGAAAGCACTTCAACTTACAAAAACTTCAAATAACCCTCTCATCTCATCTATAGATGCTTCCACAACAAACCAACCTTCATCGGACATCACCATGAAAACACTAATCTTTCCACCCATATCAACTATGACACAACCTTTAGACCCTCTGACTGAAATCAATATCATCCCTTCCAAGAATGATCCTTCGTAATCCAAATCCAAGATCCTTGGTACACTTCCACAACAATCTCTTGTGATCCCCAAAATAAGATAGGAATTTTTCCAACAAATGCATCATCTATTTTGGGGCAACATCAATCTCCATCTAAGGCATCACAATCACTCCACCAACCAAAATCAAAAACATCCAACATTCCTTTGAGATTTGAATCTTCCTCTAAATCTTCAAGTGTCACTAAAGCAGAATTAAAACTATGGAATGACATGATGCAATCCTCCAAGACAGCTCATACAACCACATCCCAAGAATTTATCTCCCAATCCAAGTCTAAAGAGTCCAAATAAAATACATATACTAACATATCAATTAAATCTTATATGGAAGACCTTCAACACTTATTACAAATTTCCGCCATCATGCTCCCACCTGTCAAGGCATTTAACCCAAATAGTAAGAAGTCATCATGGTTTGATCCCCACCTCATTTGTGCCTACCATCGTACCCTAGGTCATGGCACTGAGTGTTGTAAGGCCCTTCAAACTATCATCCATGATCTCATTGAAAGAGATGACCTTTTTGAGGATTGTCCCTCTACCATTTTATCTCACAACTAACTCCACATCTATCAAAGTCTCTAATTCTTCTCCTCCATCCTCCATTAACATCTCTCCTTCGCATATTATTCCTCATACAGAAGGTCCTCCCTTATTCATCAACATTTTTTTCCTATGATCCCCAACTCATCTACCTAATCCAAATCTAAGGTTATCATCATCCAATCTCTTTAACTTATCCACATCTAATTTTCCTACAATGATATAATATCTTTTGTTGGGGGAGTAGCCTCCTCGTCCTTAAGCATATCATTTGTATTAACTCATTTCATATCTAAACAACTCTCCTTTCGATGCTGGGGATTTACTCCTTGATATTGTTTTATTTACCTCATCCAAATCCATCCAATCTAAAATTCATCTCATTTTAATCCCACTTTTGTGGCCATATGCATTTAT
The DNA here is from genome assembly GCA_018340775.1 of Taxus wallichiana var. yunnanensis. Lineage (NCBI taxonomy): Eukaryota > Viridiplantae > Streptophyta > Pinopsida > Cupressales > Taxaceae > Taxus > Taxus wallichiana. The sequence goes on along the minus strand of CM031234.1, from coordinate 816,343,571 downwards.
CCCTTCGAAGACCATTTATTTTCATCTTAAGCCCACTATTGTGGCCATGTTTTTCCTTCTATTAAGGGACCATATTTCTATCTTTTTCATTAAATTCCACCTTTGTGGTGATAATTATGTCATCAAAGTCCTCCTTTGAGGCCATGTTTTTCCTTTCATTAAGGGACCATATTTCTATCTTTTTCATTAAAGTCCACCTTTGTGGCCATAATTGTGTCTTCAAAGTCCTCCTTTAAGGCTATGTTTGTCCTTCTAATAAGGGACCATATTTCTATCTTTTTCATTAAAGTCCACCTTTGTGGCCATGATTGTGTCATCAAAGTCCTCCTTTGAGGCCATGTTTGTCCTTCCAATAAGGGACCATTTATGTTCATCAAAGTCCTCTTTTGAGGCCATATTTGTCCTTCCATTGAGGGACCATATTTTTCACCAAAGTCCACCTTTGTGGCCATGATTGTGTCTCTCTTAAGCCCACCCTTATGGCCATGTTTCGTCTCGATGTGACACATATATTTTTCTTGTTTATTCACTTTTAAAAGAAACACATAGATTCCATCTCATCTATCTCATGGTGTTCTATCTAATCCATTCCATCTTATCCAAAATCCACCATTGTGGTCATAATTACCCCTCCTTGAGCACCATCTATTCGTCTCGTTAGGGACGCATATTTTCACTTCATTAAAGGGTAGCGCATAGTCATTTTTTCCTTCACTCATCTATCTCATTATATCCCATCCTACCAAGTTCTTATCTTGTTTCAAATGTGACGTTAATCAGGGAGCCAACAGGGAAATTTTTCTCCCAACTGGATCGGACCATCTATCGCTTGGCTTCCCTTAATGGTAAACCAGAAATTGGACCTCTTAATACATTGCACTTATAACCATTCTTTTGTTAGTACATGCACCTATAGGCATAGTCATATCTTTAGACCATTTCTCCATCATTAGCCCCTTCCATCTATCATGGTAATGATATGAATTATGTGGTCTACCGTCACTGCTTTGATATGACCTTGAATATGAGTACCATGGCTCTACTCATAGCATATTCATTGTGGATAAGTTCTCCCATTTGGTGAGAATCCCATAATCATTACATCCATCACCCTCTCATTCTCCTACTACAATCATGCAAAGGGTCCAAGGGTGTCTCTTGTACATTTATCATCCCCTCCTAAGTGGTCTATTTAGCTATTCCCAGCTCTCCCCCATGTAAATCTAAAATTCATGCATGTAACAATTAAAATCAAAGTTATTAAGAAATAGATTGATCCTCGAAGGACAATCTGTTTATGAAATAAAAATTAAAAAAAAGCATGCAAAATCAAATTCAAAGGAAAAATCATAATAAATAGACTCGATCCATCAAGGACGTCTATCATACATATTATTCTTGCCATCCATATTATGTATAAAGTATACCATACCTAGAACGATGGCTACTCTGTTATTATGGAATTCGGAAGGTTTCCCACATTGATCAGCCTTCCTTTTATCAACATTCCCGAAAGCTTCCCGCATTGATCAACTTTCGTCTATTATGTTCTTCCCTTTTCCCGCAGTTGGGGCATAGACTTAAGGATTACCACCTTTGGAAAGCCCTCTTCCCACATACAAGTTACATCTCAAACCCCTTTGTCATGTCAACATTAGCTTTATGAGCATATTTCATCCATATTTCCCTCATGGTCTTTTGGTATAACTAACTATCGTTGGTTATGTGTTAACACCTACTATTGGCTATAAGTGCAATGCCTTGACAAGTACCTTTTCTTTTTACCTCCAATCTGGTTCTCCGAGCATGGTTTCCCTGTATTCCCTTGCTATGACTATGTTTCATTCATCTCATCAAGGTCATATTTTATCAAAATCACATCGAATTTCACACTATGAATTCTATATCTATCCATAATATCCATGAACGCTCTCACAAATACACTTTTCAGTTTGTGAATTCTACTTGATCTCCGTTGTAGTTTGTGAATCCTAAGTGAGGATCCCTCTCAAGGTGAGTTAATTATCCTATAGCTTCTAATCCCCAACATGTTCAATAATTTCTTTGATCCATTTCTCTTCTCTCCTCATTTCTACTCATCAACACTTATCCATGCATCATAATTTTCACCTTTATGTCCCCTTTCATTACTTTGTGTGTCTTCCTTTCATTTCCTCCTCACTTTCCACTTTTCCTCTTCCACTTGAAATTCTTGCATCATCACTCCCACCACATGACCATACCGATTAAATATTTCCCTTATGTTCCTTCATCTACTCATGTCACACTCCTTTTTTCCTTATTATCACGTTGTTATCACCTCCTTTCACCTTTTGTTTCATTTTAGCATACACCACTCACTCTTTTCTCATCTTTCCTGGTATCCATATTTTTCTTGGTCATCTTACTTACATACTTTTTCAGTATGGAAAATTTACTTGAGGGTTCCCCTTTAGTCCATCTTGTCATACCCTCTTCTCGTCAACTCTTTCAATGATTATTTCTTCTCATCATTCTTCTTCTTCTTCGGCTTGGTGATCCTACTTAACCATCCCCATCGCATGCCAATCTTACTTAAGAGTCCCTCTTAAGGTTTTTTTTTCATCTAACCCTTCCACATCCCATCATATTTCCCTCATCGTAATCATCTGCTCTTCTAGCCCACCATTCCACACTGTACTCTAATACAATGTTATCTTTCTCCTTCCATATCGTCATGACCGGTTTGGTGATCTTACTTAACTCCTCTTGCGGCCTAACAATCTCACTTAAGAGTTCCTCTTAGGGATAATATTTTTCCTTTCATTTCCACATTGCTCCACATTCCCACCATTAACATTTTCTCTTCATTCCACATCATCACATCCTCTCACCTCCTCTTCCATTCTCACAAACACCACTTCCTAATTATCTCCATCATCCCTCACATGTTAATCTTACTTAACTATTGCTTCCCCATTCATTTTGTGTCTTTTTTTTTTCATCTTTCTCTCATTCATTCTCATCCACTACGTCCTCTCCTCACCTTCATCTTCGCACACATTGTTATCCCTCCTTTCTTTACTCTTTCCACTCCATCTTCTAGAGTTCTCCCACATATCTACCCCCATACTTACATGTCATTTTCATTTATCGTCTTCCATTTCCGTGCTAATAATTATCGATGGACTTCTCCTAAAAATCACTCATCCCCATTCTACATATCCTAGATCCTTCTCTTTGACCCCCTCCATTCTATCTTCATTCCTTCCTTCCTTTATGCCCTCTGATCATTATCGGGGGACTTCTCCTAACGTCCCTTCCATTCCTCATTTAATTTCCTGGTCTTCTCACCTTTTTCCCATCCTTCCCTATTGATCATTATCGGTGGATTTCTCCTAACATTCATTCACTGGCATTCCCTCTTCTATCCCTTCCTCTCTTTTTCTTCGCCACCTCTCCATCTTCCATTCTTCCTTGCCAATTTATTTACTGTCTTCATCATACACCCTCTCTCTATTTTCTTGTCATCAAATTATCCTCATCTCATGCATCTCCACATATTTTCCAATCTATGTCATTTCTCCCCTCCATCTTCTCTTTTGCATTTCGATACTGCTCACTCTTTACCAAATATCTCCATTTTTAGCTCCTTCTTTCTACATAATGTCCTCCATTGTCCTCTCCTCCTTTCTACCCCGGTTTTATTTGACTTCTCATGTATTTTCTTCTTCCCCATTCTACCTCGTGCTTCCTTCTTACTTCCCCATTAATAACATGGCTCTTCAACGTTGTCCCATATTTTTATCATCTCACCATCCACATGCATTTCCATGTGGTTATTTCCATATTCTTTGCCTTGGATTTCCTAACTATGATTTGGTTCCTTTAATTCTCTCCACTCTATCATCTCTTTCATTTTCCATTACCTCTCTCCCTTCATCTGCTTCATCCTCCTTCACACCTTTCATTTTAAATAACTCTCTCCCTTTTCATAATTTCACCCTCTCGCTCTTTCATTTTTTTCATTCATCATTTTTTTCTTCGGAAATCTCCCTATTTATTATATATGTTTCTTATTTACTATGACACATCTCTATTTCTCTTTTATGTGTTCACTATCTCCTCTAATCTCTTCCTTTTTCTCATCTCACCTTCTTATAGTTCTTCCTCCTTCCATTCTTCTCCTATTCTCTTTCTCTATTTTCTTTTTCTACATGTCCATCATTCCTTCTCTATTTCTTCTCCTCTTATCTTTTCCCACTACCTTTATATTACATATATTTCACCCTCTTTTATGGTATTTCATCTATCTTCTCACCTCTCTTATCATCCTTCTATATTATTCGCTTCTTCTTCTTTCCATGAAAATCAAACACAACTCACACTCCTCATCATCCGTGGATGATATTTTCTCCGTCTTATTGCGCCTCATCCCCTTTATTCTATTTCATTTTCTTCTCCTTCACCACCATGTCCTCTCTACTCCATTCAATGTCCTCTTCCTCTTATCTCTATCATCTATCATCTACATCCCTCATCCCATATTCCTTTGACATTTTTGTCTTAGAGGATACCATAATGACCATCACCTATCTGATCTTGTTCTCTTCCACGAATGTTTGTTCTACTTTTTCACAAAAGTATCTTGACTCCTTTTCCTATTTGTTGAAGAAGTGGGACTGCTTTCCTTTTTCTTTGCCCCATTATTCATCTACCTTCAACTGCAAACCTTTCTTAAGAAACATGTTTGAAACATCCTATTTAACACCCTCTTGGGGAATTTTATCCAATCTTCTCTTCATATCCGCATTTGTGGCCATACTCTACATTACCTTGGGGATATTTTATTTAAACATCCATCTTCCACTATGTCATTTTCATGTCCTATGTTGGGTCACCCTTTCATCCTCGTGCTTGTAAATGCATATAACTCAATTTTTGTCCTTCTCGTGCCTCTGTGTTGGTGCATCATTATTTTCATCCTCGTATCTCTTGCGAACACATAATTTTTCACTCGATTCCTCACAGATGAAGGATTTCACATACTCTTCACATTTAGTTGTGCATATTTTGATGTTTTCCTATGACCCATTGGTCATTGTGGTTTACATATATATTGCAATGGTCTCCACCCACTCACTAGTCTCAGACGTTGTCACATGTCTCCATTGAGACTGCAATTTTCCTCTACCGATGTGATATTAGAATCACCACCATATTTTTCATTGTTATTACGATCCTTTTTTCACCTGGGGCATCGTGCCTTTGTTCATGTTTTTATCCATCCCCATCCCTTTTACGGACACATATTTCATCCAACCATTTTTGTTTTTGTCTCGTGGCTTGCTATCGCAAACCACTCAACAAAAAGGGGAAAATGTAGACACCATTTTTGGTGTAACTCCTCTCCTTCATTCAACTTTCTCACTTTTATTTTTCTTAAAATTAAGTAAATTCCACCTATTTACTCACCCTTAATTAATTAATTATCAAATAAGCTCCATGTGGACCCATTTGATAATTAGAATTTGGCATTATCTCACATATCCTAAATTTATTCAATTCATGGGAAATAATATACCAATCTAACACCCCACTCCTAAATTCAAAAATAGGATGCATTATTACACCTAACCATGTCCATCATGCACCCCACTCCTTATCACATCCTTATCTCTTTAACTTCATAATTCAAATCGTGAGCCCCATGTGATCACATCATGTCTCTTAACCAGGTTTAATTTATCAAACCCTAGTTACCCATTAACCATAATCTAACTTCACCTCCAAGCTATAAATATGGGTCTTCCCCCTCTTTCAAAGGGAGAAAATCAATATGAAATATCTACTTATTTTTTAAGCTTAAAATTTTTAGGAGGAGAATAGGTCGAAATTTTTGGGAGAATGTTGTTTTGAATTTTTTAGTCTCTTATTTATCAGAGTATCCTCATAATGTCCTTGTAATGACACTAGAATCCCCACGATACTCTACTCATGATTTATTGGTTCACTTAGCATGGTTCATGTTACATGTTGTGTCTGGATCAGATCAGTAGCTCCATCTACATACCAGCATCTTCGGTTTCTTTGTTCATCAGCTTGCATGTTATCTATTTATCTTACATTTTATCATTATTCTTTATCACACAAGGGTTGACATCCACCAAGCAAGTGAACTCTTCTCGTGCACGCTTTGTCGCAGCCCCCTGTATAAAATATCTAAGCAATTTTTCTCTGGTGTCTTTGAGTTGTAGGTTTTTTGAGATCGTAGTGAGAAGCTCATCATTTACTTTGCACCCATATCAGTCATTACCATCTCAAAGTTACTAAGAACTTAAATAATTGATTTTGTTTTGTGTTTATTGATTTCTCATAAACTAATCTAGATAGAAGTAGGAAACTCCGATCAACACCTCGCTCTTCCTCGTTGTGAGGAGGTGCGGCCTCAATCTGAAGAAGGGTCATGAATAATTCACTTGTCAAGTACATACAACTTGTATAAGTGCAATAGGAACCCTTGGAGTCATGATAGTCCAACCGTGGTCACCCCTAGGGCCGTCTCGAGCCTCCCTAATGCTCTTATATACAAGTGTCATCGGAGGAAGAACAACAATATAAGACAAAACAAATTGTTGAGGTACCCTATCAAATGGGTCACTCTCCACCGTCCCCGATCTATCCACTAATTATCTGGTAGTAGCACAAGCTATCATGGTAGTCCCATCCTGACCCCATACTCCACCATATCCTAATAGGTTGTATCAACGAAATCAATTATAGTCAGGTGGCCACCTTTGGCTGATGTGGCACTCTAAGAACTAACATGTCGGTCCATCTCATGGCCCCGATGGACCTTGGGTCTTGTAGCTCGACTCCCCTCTAATAGGAGACGATCCTCTCGTACACCCAACCCATCACCAATGTGGCATGACTGAAAGATTGTCCCTGTAACCTCACCACCCTGTACAAATCATGGTATGTGGTCCCCAAGATATATACTCCCTAGGAAAAATTATACCCATGTTGCTCAATCTTCATAATAATCGTGGCCCAAGATAATACAATAACTTGTCCTTGCCCTTAGCCCCTATCAACCGTAAAGCCAAAATACCCATGATGGCCTTATAGAGAGTAGGGATAGGAGCGCGAGGCAATAGAATGGACCCACATAACCACCTTGGTACCGATGGCACCCCATCATCTCCTATATAAGTGGCTCACTTCCTAGCTCTAGTTTGTAGTCCATATAGTCTCAAGAGTCAAATGCCTCCCAAGATAGGAATTCCAAGTAGCATGCATGTCCTCGAGAGTGATGGTACACTCTCCTCTAAAACCTCGTAAGCTAAAAATTATTCTGGTCACTATCCTAATAAGAGAAAAGGTTGCATGCATATGACTATCCAGTGTAATGTGTGGCACCGTGCGATCCTCCATATCCCTACCCGGTGCAACAACTATATCTCATTCTCGGTCAATTGGTCAAGGATAGGCGGGAGCCAATCACACACTCTCTCTCCACTCCAACGGATGTAATCCTCCTTCGCATCCACCAAAATAGAAAAAAGAGTGAGTCAAGTAACATATTTCAATAGGAAAGTGTTATCCAATTTTGCACACCTGGCAAGATTGGACAACGGGGTCCTATCACATTCAAAATAAAATAATAGTCCCAGGAACCCACCTTCGGTTATTATCGAAATGCAATAATTAAAAATAATTCCTAAATTGCATATGAAGAGATCACCTAGCATCGAAAGGCACCCAGTTGATCTCAACTCAGTGGAGAGTTCAGGGTCGAGTTGATAAAGAACCCGGTGTCAAATTGATAATCATCTCAGAAATCATCTCAGTGGAGACTCTCAGTTGTAAGAGCTCGACGAGGTCTTGTTAATGCAAAATATAGCTCGTTGAAAATTGACGAATGAAAGGAACTGTACAAGGATCCCGGTGGAGATCGATGCAAAAAGATCTGAAGGCCGAGTCAAGGAAAGCTAAGTTAACATGAGGCCAGGTCTAATCCATTAGACAGTGCTCGACCAACCACTTGGGAAAATTATCTTGTTTGACCAAGATGATATGAGATTATGCAGATATGACGATGAGGTCATCTGGTAGTGTTTGAATGAAAAAATGTTTGCAACCAAGCAACCAAATACATCTCAATCAAAATCTCGTAGCACTCTATGGAGAGGGTCGCTTGAAGGAGGCACTACACGTTCTTCTTACAACACATAATCCATCTGTAAATTCTTTAACATATCTTCATCTACTACAGGCTTGCATTACTAAGAAAGCCCTTGCGGAGGCCAAGCAAATCCACTCTCACATCAATAATAGGGGACACACATTTGGAAGACTCACGCTATTACCAAATAAACTTATCTACATGTATGACAAGTGTGGAAGTTTGATGGATGCTCGTAAAGTCTTCAACTGCATGACTGATCCAGATCTCTTCTCATGGAATATGGTAATTGTAGCTTACAGAAGGCATGGACATCCTATACATGCATTCAAACTATTTCATGAAATGCAATGAACACCTGATCACCCCGATCACCTGAACATTCGTGTATGGCTTGGCCAATGGAAAAGAATCGATCATTTGAGGATGGAGCTCAGACGTGGTAGCATTGGCTCACTCAGTCGAGCCTGACAAGGTCGTGAGCATCCAGAGTTTTGTTTGGTTCGATTGTAAGTCGAGAAGGAAAAGTTGGGGTTCAAATCCGTGCTAAGGCATTGGCTTGGGAGATTTTCATCCCTTTTGTCGGGTTGGACTTTGATGATGGCAAGCCATTGTAAGATTCCCACATGGGAAATATTTCAGTATATTGCCAAGGTCATAAATTTGATGATGGCAAGCCAAATCAGTATTTCCCCACATAGGATATCTTCATCCCGATTTACATGGTGGAAAATTTGCAGTGGAAAGCCAACACAAGGTTTTCACGTAAAGGGGGTCCCGAGTTTCATCTTGCCAAGGGACGTGGGAAATAAGGCAAGCAATGCCAGGGAAATGACGTGATGTCAAGCCAAAGAAGAAATCCGGGCGTGGGAGAAGTTTGAGTCTCTTTGCCAAAAAATGGGAGAAATCCGGTCAAAGCTGCCAGAAGTGGAAATATTGGTTTGGCAAACCATGACCGAAATTCCACGCGTGGGAGATTTGGAGCAACAACGCTACCAAGCGTGGAGATTTGACGATGGCAATCAACATCGACTTCCGCATGAACCATGTAAATGAAATCCGCGCGTGCTTGGGTGGTCCGAGTCTTTGTGCGAGTCGCGGGAAGATTAATGAGGCAGGTTGTGAATTGGAGTGGGTAATGGAGAAAACAACGCGAGGCGTGATACCGATTTCAGCGGAGACTCTACACATTCACTTACCACGCATAGCATTCGGTGGTCGCGGCAAAATCACGCATATGCACAGGCATGCTGCAGTATAATAGAAGCCGTTTTTAGCGCTCCCACGCACAGCAGTGCGAGAAACAAATATTCAACTGCTTTGTATACGATGGATTGGAGTCATGTCATTCAAGGCTTCATGAAATTTTCCGGGTCGGAGATGAAGGTTTATTACGGTGCAGAATGAAACGATTCGTATTGCTCAAAGCATTTCTTTCCTAGAAACAATTGAATGTGAAGGTCAGCTCTGAAAATACCCGGTCGGCCGTTTTGCTTTGCATCCTTGTTACGTGTAAATGGTCTCTTTGAAAAACTCGTGGGGCGATGCGCAATATTTATACCTTTCCATTATGTCGTCCAATCGATAATAAAGTATTCCTTTACCATGGTTCGAGAAACTTGTTTTAACAAATGGACGATTATCTTGTAGTTTCAAGCGATTTTATCTAGCTTATTTCTATTAGCTTTGATCCACGACTAAGGGAGAATTCATATGGTTGTTACCGGTACATTTTTCCAAGGTCCTCTTGGCTGCCCGATTGTTCAACGTATTTTTCGAACGGCTTATTTTATGTGTTGCAAATTGTAACATAAAGGATCTTTTTAGTTCTCGAAAAAATGAGTATATTGTGTAGCTCACAGCTACCTATGCCATACTAAGATCCCAATAGTGGCATAATTGTTGATTGGAGCCGAGATTGCAGTGCACTTTGCCAAAATACCGAAGGGCTCTTTGGCCAAAAATCAGTTTCAAGGGTGTCTATCGACATGTTATGGGCATGAGCCTAGGTCATCATCATGGCAGCATTAGGTCTTTATTGTTAATGGCATTTTCTCATCGTTTGGAGGGTACAATTGTGCTTATTATGGCCAAGCTAAAACATTCTTACTGCAAGTGTTATATGATAAGGAAGAACCGTGAGCATTGTGGTAAAACCATTCTTTTCAGAAATGTTGGGTTAAGCTCGACATTCAAGTGAGTTTGAGCCCAGGAAAGGTAAGATCGTTTGCTGGATGAAGAACTCGGTGACTTCGCAAGGAGCTCGTGGTGATGTTTCATGAAGTTTGAACGAGGAATGCGTAAATGGCCTCGAGTTAACAGAGGAAAATGATAAGAATCGAGTTTGATAGCTCACCATTCGAAGGACTCAATGCAAAAGAGCGCGATTACCAAAGCAAGGAAAGAGTTAGTGCAGGGTCAAAAATCGAGTGCAACACCGAGTTAGAGGATTCGAAGCTCATCGAATTTGGCTATGTGCAGATTCTATCCACATGGACCCCCCTCCTCTTCAAGTCAAACGGGTCAACGGGGGGGTCCCAACATTATGTTAATTAAATTAATATTTTTATTTAAATATTTTAATAATAATATTTATTATTATTATTTAAATATTCTTTTAATTAAATGAGAAGACTTGGTCATCAGGCAATTAATGACCCATGATGGAACCTTCTCAGGTAGTTCAACTAACTGTAATAAATACATCATGGGCCTTCATTTTAGGAATGTAATTATGACCATTTCCTCTTCTTTCTCACATATTCTTCTATAAATGTAAGTTGGAAGCTCATTTCAAAGGGTTCCAGCCGATTCGGATAAGTTGGACAGATTAGATATCTCGGGCAAGAGTGTATACTTTTCAAGGGTCCTCTCTCTTACTGCAAGTTGTTCTTGTGTGTTGAGAGAACTTTCAAGCCTCCTCTTGAAGGCTATGTAATGGCAACTATTGCCTCTTCTGAATGTATGATGCATTGTGCATGTTATTGAAGCAATAAAAGTGTGTGTTTTGTGACTAATCTCGGTCCTTTCATCCTTCTATGCTTCTTTGTGCCTTTCTCATACTTGCAGGTACACTTGTGTGCGAAGTTTAAGTTTCTATTGCGAGTTCTTGGAGTTTCAGTGCTTATCGAGTGGTGAAGTATTGCATGCAGTTGAGTTGTGGTGTCTGTTCACCCTTCTTGAGTTCATCCTTCTTCATTGGGAAACTGGTATATTTCTCGGTCTGATAAAGTTTAACAAAAGGAACGCGTGTCTCTTAGCTTTGTGGTATCCTGTACCCTCTCTAAGTTGCAGTAGGTGAAGTTGACCTGTGGTGCACACACCCTCTTCAAATTAACCCTTCCTAAATCTGAAGACACCCTTTATTCGGTGCATCACCATCCCTAGTATAGTTTCATTTACGTAAAACTCTTTCCTAAAACCCCATGAAAATGTTAGCATAGGACTAGATAATCGTTTTTGTTACACTAGGAGTAGTACTGACACTTAGTTTAGGAAGAGGAAGCCGGCCTTCTCCGGAGGTTCACCTCGAGCCCAAGTCCCACATAGCTTGAGAGGTGATCCCATGTGTCCCAATCACACCGAGCGTCCTATTCACATCACGGCCATTCGGAGGGTCCACGTGATTTGTGATTTGGCGGCAATTTTTTGCACGCCGGTGGGACATCACAGAAGTAAGAGTTTCACCTTTCAGAGGTGTCTCATTATCAAACAGGAAATCTTAAGCCACCGTGCGACCACACACAACAGTTTTTGGCACGCCCGGTGGGACATCACAGACATCACAGAAGTTAGAGTTCCATCTTTCAGAGGTGTCTCATTATCAAACACAAAATCTTAAGCCACCGTGCGACCACACACAACAGTTTTTGGCACGCCCGGTGGGACAGAGTTGGTACTTCTCTTCTCACTTAACAAGTCAAAGTACCTGGCGACTCTATATCTCTGGATTCCGAATCTCAGTGCAGTAACTTATGCGAAGAATTCAGACAAGAGCTTCTTCAAAGAAAGGAAATTATCAGCATACCGAACTTTCCTTGTCTCCTCCAAAGAGAAGAAGAAGAGGCATTTCCACATCCCCAGTTGCAGATTTACCTAGTAGGGGTCATTCAACTCCTCCTTACGGAAGATTTCCTCCACCCAGGAACAATCAACCTTTCGTTGCTATGGCGAGGAACCAAGTTTTTCCCCCTTTCAATGCAAGCAGTCCTCTTATGTTGGCTCAACGTGATCCGATACCTGTTGCGGCACTCAAAAGTTTACCCTTCTACACGGGGGAAACTCACGTTACTCCAGTGGAGCATATCTTTGATGTAGCCAGCATCTGCGCAGTACATAATATCACCGAAGACAATGTTGCAGTTAGACTTCTTGCTACCTCTTTCAAGGGAAAAGCACTTCAATGGTTTCGTGGGTTAGGTGTTGGCACTATAACCACTTGGGACGAGTTGGGAGAAAAGCTATGTAAACAATTTGAAGACAAAAGTGATCACCTATCACTTTTGGAACAACTTACTACCATAAAGAGAGCTTCCCAAGAATACATGAGTGATTTCAACTTCCGATTCCACAGGACTTGGAATAGGATTCCGGCGCTCGTAAAGCCTTCTGCACATAATGCATTCTTGTACTATTTGTGAGCCTTGAATAGCGATGTAGCAATTATGATCCAGTCCATGGGAGGGACTACACTTCTGATGCTTACGAAGTTGCCATAAGTGCAGAGAATTCTTTGATTCAGGCTGGAAAGATAGCTCCACGACCACCAATGCCCTTTTCTCCAGATCTTACGAATCATCAGCCTATCATTGCTCCTATTCCAGTGGACTCTAAGCAACCATCTCAATCTTCCCCTGCCTCTTCAAATGACCTATTTGAAGTCAAATCACTACTGCAAAATTTTGGAAATGAGCTCGTTGCACTCAAAAGGCAACAATTTCAATACAATCATCCGTATCAACCACAAAATCAGCAGTATCAGGCTAACCGTCCTCCTTTTCAAGGAAACAATCAGCCTCAAAATCAAACTACGAGTCAAGTTGCAAATGTCAGGCCCTTGAACTTCCGGAACCCTCTTGCAGCTAGCTCATCTAGAGCTATAGTACCTGTTCAAAATAATCTAGTTCAAGACTACGAATGGTGTTATCCTTGCTCTCAACCTCACAATCAAAATCTTTGTCCCAATGGGGTTCTTAGCCAGGCCCTTATGGTTCAAAGTGTATCTGCCCCTTCAGAGTTAACAAACAATTCATCTACGCAAGAAGCAGCAGATCAACCGCAGGCACCTGAAGAATCCACGTTACTAAACTGGCAAGAAGAAGATTTTTGCGGATTGAATATAGATTCTTCATCAGTGGCAGCAAACACTCGTTCCAAAAAGAGAGCAATGGAGCCTCAACCTCTCGAAGCTGATCTAGCGTCCACTTCTCAACCTGGGTTTCAAATGGCAGTTGACAAAAATGCGGGAAAGAAATCACCAGAAACACTGGCTAGCCACACCGCAGGGAAAGATGGTTCTCCAGGCATCACGGTACCCAACAAACATTTTCCAAAGGAGGACCCCAATGCCCAAAAAAGCATCATCAAAGTTGGAGCAATTCCCTTCAGCATAGTAGAACAAATGAAGAAAACCAATCTGAGCGTTACCATGTGGGACGCACTCTCGATCCCTTCCCAAAGAAACCTGCTGCGAGAAGCTCTGAACAGTTTTAGTACAACCAGCGCATCACCAAGCCATGGAGTGACAAATGCTACAAATTTGTGTCAACCGGAAGGGAAGATCATTCCTACGGCAAACAAACCACCGCCATTCTACATTTCCCTGATCATTGGCGACCACAGTACATAATTGCATGATCGATTACGTGCCGATAGCTCTGTCATGCCGAAACAAATTGCAGATGTACTAGGCATACAATATGCGCCGATTGCTGAGGGGTTGTTCAATTTGGATGGCACAATTTGTTAAGACTGTTGGGGTTATCAAAGGACTTCAACTTACCATTCATGCATGCCCAAGTTTGTCATTCACCCAAGACATATCAGTCATCGATCTCCCTCCCCTCTTTGCCATCTGCCTATCACGGGATTTCACTGCCAAGATGGGCGGTTACCTATCAGCCGATTGGTCGCATATGATTCTCAGGACTCGATACGGAACCAAAGTAACTATAAGGGCAGAACCAATCTGCCATAATCATGTAGAACCCTACACTTCTAGTCCCATAAATGGAAATTACACCATTGGCGATCCAGAAGAGGAAGGTGCCGATCATGAACCAACCACCCTTGTTGAAGAAGTCCCTGATACTTTGCTGGATGAAGTAAGTAGAGATCATCAGTACGATCCCTACGCTGATGTATTGGCAGAAGAAGAAGCTGGTTTGCTGGTCTTGGAAGAAAGCGAGGATTAGGTACCTCTTTGTATCCATGAAGAAGATACAGTCATACCACAACTTGTCAAAATGCCAAGTGATTCTAAAGGACTATGGCAATTGTTCTTCGATGGCTCAAGAAGTAAGAATGGATCCGGTGCTGGTGTTATGTTAATTTCTCCAGAGGGAGATAAGTACTTCTCATCTTTCGGTTGCGATTCGATTGCACTAACATATTTGCTTGAATACGAGGCTCTTGTGCAAGGAATTCAGCTAGCCCAAAGGAAGGGAATCAAGGCCCTAACTATTTTTGGAGACAGTGAGTTAGTTGTTCATCAAGTTTCAGCACGTAGTGCATCCAAAAATGATCTTTTAAGATCATACAAGAACCGAGTCTGGGACCTGATTGAAGATTTCGAAGCTTTTGGGATCCATGCAATCCCTAGAGATCAAAATCAAGATGCAGACAGGCTTGCTACAATTGGTTCACAATACAACATACCAGTTGATATCATGAAAGAAGGGCAGCAATTTGTTAAAATGGTGGTTCGACCAGTAGTCCCTGATAATGTGAGTAGTTGGCAAGTGTTCGATAGTGACAACCAAATTGTCCTCTTCCTACAAGAAGAGGCGGAGTTTGTTTACTGAAATCAAGATAAGTTCTGAAGAGTCATATGGTGAACAAATTATCCAATTGAAAAGCAACAAGTTACCAAAAGGTTTAGTCACTTTGGAATCCATTTTCAATTCAGATGACCAAGCCAAAAGACAAAGCCCTAACATGGTGGTCAAAGAAGAATATTTTGAGGAAGTCGAAGTATCAAATGAAAAATTTCTTAAGATCGGAAAAGTGTGTACTTCTGAGGAGAAAGAAGCTTTCATCAAACTTTGTCAAGAGTATCATGACATCTTTGCATGGAGCTATAAAGATCTGCGTGGTTTTGATCCAGTTCTTGCACAACATACCATCGAACTGGATCCTAATGCTAAGCGATTAAATCGAAACAGACCAATTAATCCCAAAATTGAGCCACTAATGAGAAAGGAGCTAACCAAGCTCATCGAGGCTTGTATAATTTTTCCCATCAAGCATTCCTCATGGGTAGCCAATTTGGTGCCCGTGAGGAAGAAGAACGGAGAGATCCGGTTATGCGTAGATTTCAGGGATTTGAATCGTGCGTCATTGAAAGACCATTATCCTCTTCCATCGATGGAGCAGATCCTTCAAACGGTGGCAGGAGCTCAAAGATTTTCTTTGCTCGATGGATATTCGGGTTACAATCAAATCCTAGTCCAAGAATCTGACCAATTCAAAATGGCTTTCACTACCAAGTGGGGCACATATGCCTACAATAAAATGCCATTCGGATTGTCCAATGCCGGGGCTACTTTCCAAAGAGCCATGGACATGGCATTTAAGGGACTGATCAACGATATTATTTTGGTTTACCTTGATGATATAACTGTATACTCTAAGCATGCAGAAGATCACATCACACATCTAAGGAAAGTTTTCCAAAGGTGTAGGGAATTTGGGGTTTCACTTAACCCCAAGAAATGTATTTTCGCAGTGCACGAGGGAAAATTGTTGGGGCATGTTGTTTCAGCGGAAGGATTATCAATCGATCCAGCCAGGATTCATTCAATTATGTCCTTATCTCTCCCGAGTCACAAGAAGGGCCTCCAGAGCTTCCTGGGAACCATAAATTTCGTGCGGAGATTCATCCCCCAATTCGCGACATTGGCTAAACCACTGACAGCCATGCTAAGGAAAAACATGCCATTCTCATGGACAAAGGAAGGACGAGAAAGCTTCGAAGCCATCAAAACAGCCATTTCCCAAGCTCCCACGCTTGTGAACCCCAGGTTTGACAAAGATTTTATCCTTTATGCTTTTGCAGGTCAAGAGAGCATTTCAGGGATCCTCACCCAACAAAACGATAACCTGATGGAGCAACCAATCGCTTTCTTCAGTCAATCCCTCAAAGACTACGAGTTCAAATACTCATTCATTGAAAAGCAAGTCTTTGCGGTTATTCGAGCTTTGAAGAAATTCAAGCACATGTTGTCAACAACAAGATTCATCGATGGTGTCTCATCCAGTGTCGAGGAGTTTTTCTTTGAACAAAGAAATGAGCGAAAAGCGTCTTTGGATGGATCACGAAGGTAATGGAGTATGACGTGCATATCAAAGTCACTAAACTTGTCGAGGTAAGGGTTTATGTGAGCAACTTGCTGCGAGACATGGAATCAAAAGGTAATGAGGACATGACACTCCTAAATGCGATGAGGATGTTGATCAAGGTTTGTGGTTATCCAAAATGAAGAATTTCATCTTCTCGGGAGCATACCGTGAAACATGGATAAAAACCAAAGGCAGAACTTTCCGTCTTCAATCTATCCCATATGTTTTGGTAGATAGCATTCTCTTTCGAAAAGATTTGAACGGCGTTCTCCTTGGTGCATAGGACCGAGCAGGTAAGTAAGATACTAGAAGAATTTCATAATGGCCTATCTGGAGGACATTATTCCGCCTGAACAACAAATTACCAAGATCATGCGAGCCGGCTACTATTGGCGGATTTATTCAAGGATGCCCATCTCTGGGTAAGGAAATGTAAGGAATGTGCCTTTTTCACGAGTAGCGAGAAGTGGCAGCTCTTCCACTTGCATCGTTCAAGTGGATCAACCCTTTGTTGATGGGGTTGGACTTCATTGGAATGATTAATCCTCCATCCAGTGACGGACATAAGTGGGTCCTTACCGCAACAGACTATTTTACTCGATGGACAGAGGCGGTAGCATTAAAAGAGAGCAATGAAAAGGCAGTTCTAGATTTTTTGGAGGGTATAATGACGAGGTTCGGTGTTCCATTTACAGTCATTTCAGACAACGCGCTGGCTTTTCTTGGTATGAAATTGAGTGAATGGGCTGTTAAAAATGGGGTATACCTCAAAACTTCATCCAATTACTATCCATAAGGAAACGGATTGGCTGAGTCTAGCAACAAAAACCTCATAAGGATTATTAAGCGCCTGATGGAGACTAACAAGAGGACTTGGCATACACAACTTAAGACCGCCTTATGGGCAGATCGAATCACACCTAAAAGGGCCATCGGAAATTCTCCTTTCGTTCTTGTATATGGAAGAGAGGCAAAACTCCCGCTCTCATTGGAGTTACCTTCTTTGGAGTTAGCTCATCAACTTGAAGTTATAGAGAGTGATCCTCTGACGGTAAGGTTTGCTGAACTCATGGAGTTACAGGAAGTACGAGATAAGGCTATGAAAACTTTGGAGCAGCATCAGGCTCAAGTTAAGAAATATTTTGACAAGAAGGCGTCCGACAGACATTTTCAAGAGGGAGATTTAGTTCTCAAATGGGATGAAGACAGGGCCAAACCAGGCAAGCATGCCAAGTTTGACGCTCTTTGGAGTGGACCATACATCATCACAAGTTGCAAAGAGGCAAATTCATTTCGTCTATCTAGGCTCAATGGAGAAGAACTGCCCATTCATGTGAATGGGATACATCTCAAAGCTTGTTTTTGAGAAGCGTTCCACCCCCTGTACAGTTAAAATTAGGTGTTTTCCTCCAAGTGCTTATGCACATTGTTGTCTGTTGTTGTTTTTCTTTCCTCGTTGTTGTGTTTTGTGTTGTTCTGCACATTGTTTCATCATTGGAAGGTGTCAAGGAGAAGAAAGGTTCAAGGTTTCCATAACAGTTCAAAATCTGCTTCATTCAAATTTTTTGCAGTGTTCCATGGATGTCAAGCATTCAACAGATTCAGTATACTTCATGCTTAGCATTCCAGGGAGGCCCAGGATATCAGAAATGTTCAAGGAGATTTCGGGATGTGTCAAAGAAAATCATACTACTTTCAGGATTCCAACATAGACTCCATGCCCAATGGATGACTTAAGGCTACTGGAATCATGCTTAGCAGGCAATCATCCCGAGAGAGTCGCCAAAAATGTTATCCAATTTTACACACATGCAAGATTGGACAACGATCTATCACATTCAAAATAAAATAATAGTCCCAGAACCCACCTTCGGTTATTATCGAAATGCAATAATTAAAAATAATTCCTAAATTGGAAGAGATCACCTAGCATCGAAAGGCACCCGGTTGATCTCAACTCGGTGGAGAGTTCGGGTCGAGTTGATAAAGAACCCGGTGTCAAATTGATAATCATCTCGAAATCATCTCGGTGGAGACTCTCGGTTGTAAGAGCTCGGCGAGGTCTTGTTAATGCAAAATATAGCTCGTTGAAAATTGTGAATGAAAAGGAACTGTCAAGAGATCCGGTGGAGATCGATGCAAAAAGATCGAAGGCCGAGTCAAGGAAAGCTAAGTTAACATGAGGCCGAGTCTAATCCATTAGACGATTGCTCGACCACCACTTGGGAAAATTATCTTGTTTGACCAAGATGATATGAGATTATGCAGATATGACGATGAGGTCATCTGGTAGTGTTTGAATGAAAAAATGTTTGCAACCAAGCAACCAAATACATCTCAATCAAAATCTCGTAGCACTCTATGGAGAGGGTCGCTTGAAGGAGGCACTACACGTTCTTCTTACAACACATAATCCATCTGTAAATTCTTTAACATATCTTCATCTACTACAGGCTTGCATTACTAAGAAAGCCCTTGCGGAGGCCAAGCAAATCCACTCTCACATCAATAATAGGGGACACACATTTGGAAGACTCACGCTATTACCAAATAAACTTATCTACATGTATGACAAGTGTGGAAGTTTGATGGATGCTCGTAAAGTCTTCAACTGCATGACTGATCCAGATCTCTTCTCATGGAATATGGTAATTGTAGCTTACAGAAGGCATGGACATCCTATACATGCATTCAAACTATTTCATGAAATGCAATGAACACCTGATCACCCCGATCACCTGAACATTCGTGTATGGCTTGGCCAATGGAAAAGAATCGATCATTTGAGGATGGAGCTCAGACGTGGTAGCATTGGCTCACTCAGTCGAGCTGACAAGGTCGTGAGCATCCAGAGTTTTGTTTGGTTCGATTGTAAGTCGAGAAGGAAAAGTTGGGGTTCAAATCCGTGCTAAGGCATTGGCTTGGGAGATTTTCATCCCTTTTGTCGGGTTGGACTTTGATGATGGCAAGCCATTGTAAGATTCCCACATGGGAAATATTTCAGTATATTGCCAAGGTCATAAATTTGATGATGGCAAGCCAAATCAGTATTTCCCCACATAGGATATCTTCATCCCGATTTACATGGTGGAAAATTTGCAGTGGAAAGCCAACACAAGGTTTTCACGTAAAGGGGGTCCCGAGTTTCATCTTGCCAAGGACGTGGGAAATAAGGCAAGCAATGCCAAGGGGAAATGACGTGATGTCAAGCCAAAGAAGAAATCCCGGGCGTGGGAGAAGTTTGAGTCTACTGCCAAAAAATGGGAGAAATCCGGTCAAACTGCCAGAAGTGGAAATATTGGTTTGGCAAACCATGACCGAAATTCCGCGCGTGGGAGATTTGGAGCAGCACTGCCAAGCGTGGAGATTTGACGATGGCAATCCAACATCAGACTTCCGCATGAACCATGTAAACGAAATCCGCGCAGCTTGGAGTGGTCCGAGTCTTTGTGCGAGTCGCCAGGAAGATTAATGAGACAGTTGTGAATTGGAGTGGGTAATGGAGAAAACAACGCGAGACGTGATACCGATTTCAGCGGAGACTCTACACATTCTGCTTACCACGCATAGCATTCAGTGGTCGCGGCAAAATCCCACGCATATGCACAGGCATGCTGCAGTATAATAGAAGCCGTTTTTAGCGCTCCCACGCACAGCTGCAGGAAACAAATATTCACTGCTGTATACGATGGATTGGAGTCATGTCATTCAAGGCTTCATGAAATTTTCCCGGGTCAGGAGATGAAGGTTTATTACGGTACAGAATGAAACGATTCGTATTGCTCAGCATTTCTTTCCTAGAAACGAATTGAATGTGAAGGTCAGCTCTGAAAATACCCGGTCGGCCGTTTTGCTGCATCCTTGTTACGTGTAAATGGTCTCTTTGAAAAACTCTGTGGGCAGTACGCAATATTTATACCTTTCCATTATGTGCGTCCAATCAGACAATAAAGTATTCCTTTACCATGGTTCAGAGAAACTTGTTTTAACAAATGGACGATTATACTGTAGTTTCAAGCGATTTTATCTAGCTTATTTCTATTAGCTTTGATCCACGACTAAGGGAGAATTCATATGGTTGTTACCGGTACATTTTTCCAAGGTCCTCTTGGCTGCCCCAGTTGTTCAACGTATTTTTCGAACGGCTTATTTTATGTGTTGCAAATTGTAACATAAAGGATCTTTTTAGTTCTCGAAAAAATGAGTATATTGTGTAGCTCACAGCTACCTATGCCATACTAAGATCCCAATAGTGGCATAATTGTTGATTGGAGCCGAGATTGCCGAGTGCACTGCCAAAATACCGAAGGGCTCTTTGGCCAAAAAATCAGTTTCAAGGGTGTCTATCGACATGTTATGGGCATAAGCCTAGGTCATCATCATGGCAGCATTAGGTCTTTATTGTTAATGGCATTTTCTCATCGTTTGGAGGGTACAATTGTGCTTATTATGGCCAAGCTAAAACATTCTTACTGCAAGTGTTATATGATAAGGAAGAACCGTGAGCATTGTGGTAAAACCATTCTTTTCAGAAATGTTGGGTTAAGCTCGACATTCAAGTGAGTTTGAGCCCAGGAAAGGTAAGATCGTTTGCTGGATGAAGAACTCGGTGACTTCGCAAGGAGCTCGTGGTGATGTTTCATGAAGTTTGAACGAGGAATGCGTAAATGGCCTCGAGTTAACAGAGGAAAATGATAAGAATCGAGTTTGATAGCTCACCATTCGAAGGACTCAATGCAAAAGAGCGCGATTACCAAAGCAAGGAAAGAGTTAGTGCGGGGTCAAAAATCGAGTGCAACAGAGTTAGAGGATTGAAGCTCATCGAATTTGGCTATGTGCGAGATTCTATCCACATGGACCCCCTCCTCTTCAAGTCAAGCGGGTCAACGGGGTCCCGACATTATGTTAATTAAATTAATATTTTTATTTAAATATTTTAATAATAATATTTATTATTATTATTTAAATATTTTATTTAAATATTCTTTTAATTAAATGAGAAGACTTGGTCATCAGGCAATTAATGACCCATGATGGAACCTTCTCGGGTAGTTGAACTAAGCTTGTAATAAATACATCATGGGCCTTCATTTTAGGAATGTAATTATGACCATTTCCTCTTCTTTCTCACATATTTTTCTATAAATGTAAGTTGGAAGCTCATTTCAAAGGGTTCCAACAGTTCAGACAAGTTGGACAGTTAGATATCTCAGGCAAGAGTGTATACTTTTCAAGGGTCCTCTCTCTTCTGCAAGTTGTTCTTGTGTGTTGAGAGAACTTTCAAGCCTCCTCTTCAAGACTATGTGCATGGCAACTATTGCCTCTTCTGAATGTATGATACATTGTGCATGTTATTGAAGCAATAAAAGTGTGTGTTTTGTGACTAATCTCGGTCCTTTCATCCTTCTATGCTTCTTTGTGCCTTTCTCATACTTGCAGGTACACTGTGCAAGTTTAAGTTTCTATTGCAAGTTCTTGGAGTTCTGTGCTTATCGAGTGGTGAAGTATTGCATGCAGTTGAGTTGTGGTGTCTGTTCACCCTTCTTGAGTTCATCCTTCTTCATTGGGAAACTGGTATATTTCTCGGTCTGATAAAGTTTAACAAAAGGAACGCGTGTCTCTTAGCCTGTGGTATCCTGTACCCTCTCTAAGTTGCAGTAGGTGAAGTTGACCTGTGGTGCACACACCCTCTTCAAATTAACCCTTCCTAAATCTGAAGACACCCTTTATTCGGTGCATCACCATCCCTAGTATAGTTTCATTTCTGTAAAACTCTTTCCCTAAAACCCCATGAAAATGTTAGCATAGGACTAGATAATTGTTTTTGTTACACTAGGAGTAGTACAGCACTTAGTTTAGGAAGAGGAAGCCGGCCTTCTCCGGAGGTTCACCTCGAGCCCAAGTCCCACAGCTTGAGAGGTGATCCCATGTGTCCCAATCACACCGAACGTCCTATTCACATCACGGCACCACCACCTGCGCAGCGGGCGGTGATCATGTCCGGAATGTACAACCCACCCCTTTTGACCCAAAAAATTGAAAAAAGATAAAAATAGCTCATTTTTGATAAAACAAAAGATTGAACTGCATGCATTACTCTCTAGGGATCATTTTAAAACAAGAAATTTCAAAAATGTCCCCCCTAGGTAATGATTTCCAACATTTTACATATTTAGGTCTCAAACAAACAACTATAAAATACTAACCATTGGGCACACTTCGGATCTCTCACTCATGGAGACATGACCATGACATCACATTGGTCGTTTTGGCTATACTCTCATTTGAAACAGTCACCATGGGCCCAAAGCTCAAAAATCACCAATAGGATATGTGCAAATGAATTGAAGAATGAGTTGTTTTGATATATATATGTGTGTGTGTGTTGTGTGTGTGTGTGTGTGTGTGTGTGTGTTTTTAACCTTGTTTTGAGTTTATGTGTCCAACCTTGTTTTGAGTTTATGTGTCCAGAGGGATGGAGCAGTTGTATATTCCCACCCCACGCAAATGGTAAGTGCTCTTGTTGTTTTGATTTAGCATTTATTTTTTGATATTTTATCTATCTACACTTGAGTTTTCCTTTCATCTTGTAGGTAGTGGGATCTTGGACAGTGACATTTCGGAACACGGGCATCTCATGTATAGCTTCTGACTACCCATTTCAGAACGTCATACTTGGACTCCATGTTTTACACCATTTCATGGCTAAAACACTTCTCCAAGGGGGAAATATGTATGCACCCAAATTTGTACATGCTACATTGTCAGAAAATAGTTACAAAAGGTCCCCAATGATGATTCATATCTTTTCCAAAGGTGTTTCGAGCTCCTAAACCTACTTGTAGCTTATATTTTTAGCCTAGTATGCCTTACTTAGCCTTTGCATGATTTTTCTTAGCTTATCGCATCTTTTTCCTTTAGTGTCAAACGCCACCCTACACAGGAGGAAGTTTTATAACCACCACCCAAGAAGGGAAGTAGTTTTGTAACCACTACCTAGGTAGGGCGGCGGTCCTGTAACCACCGTTTTACACAAGGCGCATGGTCCTGTGCACTTTTTTCATAATGTTCTAAAGTGATTTGAGACACATTTTGTTTCACTTAACTTTACTTTGAATGTATGTTTCTTACCCGTTTTATCTTATTTCAAGCTTGATTGCCTTATGGCATCCCCTTCTTCAGTTGTAATTTGTAATTGACTATGATTGATAGTTCAAACTTCCTCTTCAAGGTTGATGTGGCACCCCATGGCAGCCAAGTGTTATATTGCACAACCAAACCAACCTTCTATAAATTGATCACTTGTTCTCAAGAAAAAGGCCAGAGATAATTTTTAGTATTATTGCAATTGTTAAGATGCCTTTTCTTGCTAGAAACTACATAGCCAAGCTCAATTCCCTTGTGTTATCTATCTTCCACTTGCATTATTTGCATATTTCTAATTCAAGTTACAATTACTCCATCACATTCTCTCTAATTCTCTCACTACATTCCCAAACCTCTTGGACTCGCGTGGACAAAGGAGACTGAAAGCATAAACTAAGGGGACTAAGTACCACACAACCAGATTGCCATTGTTCTATCTTTCAAGTTAGAGTTTTTTTTTTAATTCTTCATTTCTTTAGATTTATTATTTATGAACCATATGCACATTATCAAATAGATTAGACAATAATTTCCATAGTTATAATCATTCAAAATTACAGTAGATTATTTTTTCAAACCCAAATCTTTCTTAGGAAAGATTGCTTCTCTTGCCTATCTTTGTAGTTTTGCAAGGAAGTAAATATGGAAGAAAGCTTCTGTGGCTTTTAGAAGTAAACACAAGCATCAATCCATATAGAAAAATCCTTTGTTATTTTTTCAGGGAAGTTGTAAAGAAGAAAAGCTTCCAAGAAGCTCTAATTTCTTCTTTTTCCTCTGAGACAGAATAGAGGTTAGATTTACATTCATAGTCAGTGAAGCGTTCATTTAAAATAAAATAGATTTCCTCTCTACACAGATAAACAACCACATCCATTTTTTTATTTGTTTTAGGATTTAATTAATTAGGGTAGAAGATTTATTTTTATTTCTTCATTTAAATAGAAAAAAATATTTACTTTATTAGATTACTATATTTGTACTTGTTTATTCCATTAAGTTCTTAAACTACAAAAATAGTATTTTCAATTCAATTAGTCATTATTTGTGTAATTAGAGTAGATATTTTAAATTCATGAACATCAACGGTCCCGAACAAGAAAAAACATACAAAAGCAATCCATGGGTACTAAATCGAATGGTCCCAAGTTACTCACGGATATAGATATGGGACTCTATCTTCTTGTCCTTAGAACACCAACTCGATATGCTCGAAAATCTAAAAACTCAACGCATTAAATATTACACTTTATAATTCCTACGATTTCTAGACTACATCTAGCAACATAGTTTAACCATATAAGGGACTCAACAACCAAGAATGTATGGTAGTAATCCTAGAGTCCCGTAACCAAACACACCTGAATTACTCACTGGTATTGACACAAGTCTATGCACATTGGTTTTACACACATCACCATTACCCCCTGACATCATATCATAATTGAATGTTTTGAATGAGGAAGCTCACCGAGACCTCACATTTTGGACCTCTCCAGATAACCGGATCTAATTTCATGAAACTAAGCCTCCTTCACTTGTTGCATGACCCTGTCTGGACATATTTACAAGGCCCCCATCAGTTTCCCATGAATTCTAAAATTGTTAGAAAGGATATCCGCATACCTTTATATTGAATGGATTCTCTACTTTTCCATCCATCCATCTGACCCATCTAGGTTAGAGAGTCTTTCATTGCACTTGACAAACAGATCCCATTATTACGAGTTAAAGACATTGTATTACACCTCGAATAGGCTATACATACCACTTACAAATAATTTCGATCACTTCCATATTCCACTACCATCTAGCCATCCATACTTCCACATCATCTACCTTGGCATGACATCGAGGAGTCGAGTGTGGTTGAAGGTCACGTGTTGATTTTCATCCGTATAGTTACCCAAGTAAAGTACATGGACTCAAGTATTCATACCAAAAATATTCAGTCTCTTGTTGAATGTAATAGAGGAACTCGATCTGTTCGTCACAATGTGTTCGATATCAATGAAAAAATGTACTGCACACAATGTTTACTCTTGGAGGATGTTGTATTATTCCTAAAATAAGGGTTATTAGACTATATGAAGGTTGTAAATGTTTGTGATTGGATGAGAATGGATAGGAACTGTCATCTAAAAGAAATCCATGCTTGCAAAGAACAATTTAAATGCAAAGAGATAGATAAAAATGATAATAATATGATAAATTGACAAAGAGATGTGTTTTGACAAGGATTATTGGTGATTCGGGCCTATCATTTGTGATTCAAGTAATCACTAGCAATTATTGTTAAAACGGACAATTTTACTAAAAATGATTAAAAAAGGCCTAATTTGATATTTTTGATTGTTTTTTATGTTTAATCAAAATGTAAATGACAAAATATAATATATGAATACATTTGGATGTGAGAAGGAGCTACAATATTCCTCAAATCATGAAACGAGGTTGATTGAAATCAATATTCTTAATGTTGTGATTAATGCAGATGGTTATTGGTGATTAATGCGGGATCTTGATGATATCTGGAATGACCTAAATTCACTAAAAATTCAAGAATTAAGTGAGGGAATAAGCAAAATAATTCTAAAGATCCCTGAGAGAGGAGGAAAAACTCTTATTTATAATCACTGGCAATTGGTTAGGATATCCAAGAATCCACATTTTTTGGGGAAAATTTTTGGGAAGTGGTTGAAACTACTTCTAAATAGGGTTTTTGGGTATTTTATTAGGGTAAACGGTTAAAAGGATGTTATGGACGAGGTGTGGGGGCTAAGGTGTGTTGATAAAATAGGTTTAAGTGGTTTAAAAATTTTTAATGTAGATTTAAAGTTGTTAGGTGGTTTTAAAAGGGGTAAAGTAGTATTTTATATAATGATATTTACGAGTGTGTGGTAATATTTACATGGAGTAAATATTATGGGAGAATATATCTTAGGATAAGGTTTTAATAGATCAAATAATGTGTGTGGTATGGAGTTAAGTGACATATTATATTTTGGAGCAGATCGGGAAATTTGGGTGTCTACATTTTCCCCTTTTGTCGAGTAATTTGGTATAGGAAAAGTGTTAGACAAAAACGATTTGTGATAGGGTGATTTTTTTATATGGGTTATCCCCCTCAAACTAGGGGTGATTATGATACGATGTGTAAGGATCACTAGTTTGACAAGTTGTTTTGGATAGGTTTGACATGTGTTTTACTCTTTGGAAGTTGCCCCAAGATGAGTTATCAAAACAATAGGTGCTACTGTGGAATCAAGTGATAGGGGAACCAAAGGGTTCGTTTTGTATAGACATATGATCAGTAAAGGTAAGATGCAAGGATTATGAAGTCAAGTGATATGGGAGCCAAAGGGTGCATGTCCTATGCACATATGACTTATATGTGCTAAGTTTGTATGTTGAATCTAAAGGGTGTTGTCTTTAGTTTGTAAGGATTTGGAATCCTCAAAATGAGGTAATTTTTTGAAAAATGTGGTAATGTGGTTGAAAATAGTTGTCGGTTTTGAAAAAAATAATGGTTCAAGATAGAAAGGATAGGATTGCTAGCGATTAGGGTGAATTTCTAACAATTACATGAATGTCGATTATTATAGCATGAAATTTCATGGGCTATAAATAGTAGACCGCTTGAGGGAATAGTTCATTTGTGTGATTTATTGTTTAGGAGAGTGAATTTGAGTGATAAAGAGTGATTTTAAATAAATGGAAGCGGTAGGATCATCCAAATGGGTAGAAGAGGCCTACGCAGTAGAGGTAGGTCGTTCATTTTGATTTTTTATTTTCTTTAGCTAGTTTCTAAGTTTTTCATATTTCACACCCATACGGAGGGATTATTTTTGGAATCACCGACGATCGTGTGGATCACCAATGATTTATAGGAATCATTAGTGATTCAATTGGATAGGTTACGATAAAGGGTAATTTCATTGTGATCTAATGTAGCCTAGAGTTTACAAGTAATAACCTGAGCACGCCGGCACATCACTTAGGCTAGGCTGAGTGCTCACCAAAAGCACACAAATTTATAAGGCCCCTCTTTAGGTTTTCTTATGGAGGATGTTAGCAAGATGAAGATTTAATGCATTCTGATCCATAAATAACATAACATTCTAATATTCTAGATCTAGATCTAACGGTACGGATTTAAATAATAACCATAATGAATTCAACCATGCAAGAACCAATTATACTCATGATTAAAACTTTGATTCATCCAATACACTCCATTATATTAAACACAATAAGTATAAAGAAAGATTATAACAATAGTAATACCATAAGCTCATGTGCGCATCGATGCAAAGATAGCTTCACAACAATTCATATCCAATCCTCGTATATATTCTCTATACTACGCATATCACTACATATTTATAAGATTGGGGACTTTCTCTTCACCGCTTACATAATTCCAAAAATAGGTTGCATGCTGAAAATAGTTATGTGCCTTTACAAAAAAATACACACATGTAAGTGCACTAACAATAGATCTCTTCTAGTTAATTGGCAGTAGTAATTCTATTATTAGCCTAAACCCATGCAAAGTGCTTAGTAGCCACTCTTCCAAAAATAGCCTATGTGTGTCATGCAAGTATTTATCCGGTTTGTGTGCTCTACACACTATCTCCAAAATAGACCATACATATGAAAATGGCTAAGTCTCGAATCTTCCCTTGTCTTTTGTGCATGTGTCCTTCCCTATCCTTCTGCCTTTGACTTGTGCTTTACTCCTATGCGTGAATCTTCTGTGTGCCTTCTCCTTAGTATCATACTCTTGTCCGCTCAACACAATCAATTTTTGTGATAAATGTTTCATGAAATTTTTGATGAAAATTGATTCTAATCTATTTTTTTATGTTGATTACAGGTGAAGGCCAAGTTGACTATCGAGATAGGCCTCCATTGATTCTAGTAGAGTACGGGATGATATATCATATTATTATTGGGAATGTGTGGAGGAGGTGGTCTTTTTATGGATGTTTGATTATATATGTATTCCTAGGTATCGATGATTTCTATTAGCATTGATGGAGATGTGGGATCCTGCCACCTATACTTTTTATTCTTGATGGGTGAGATCACCATCACCATCACCATGGAGGATATCCATAGGATTACTAGGTTTCCAATCTAGTGGGAGTGTATCTGTTTATTGATGATACTAAGAGGGAGGATGTTATGAGGAGGTTGTATGGGGAGGATTTTGAGGATGTGAGATACACCAAAAGTGGGTTTTATTATTAGCCTCTCTATTTTTTTTTTGAGAGGGAGGGTCATGTTCGAGTGACGATGATGATCATGGGGATTTCATTTTTCTCCTTTCCTAATTCTAGTGGTGGTATATTTCCTTGGATGATGACTCATGTGGTTGTAGATATGATGGATCATCGTAAAGTATTTACATGGTCCCCTGCATTACTAGTGCAAACTTACAAGGAGTTATGGGCTTGAAGGTTCCATAAGATATTTGGGATTGATGTTACATTTTTTCTATAGTGTTGGGATTTCGAGCATATTATTGAAATCATCCTCATGGTTTACCATGGGGAGGTGTGGATATGATTGGGGGATAAGATGAATTTATGAGATGGTGTGTTGATGTAGGGAGGTCTAGAGGAGTTCAGAAGGAGGCTCACTATAGAGAGATCCTCACAAGTTTACTGAGTTAGGGATATATTGTGTAGACTTTATATTAAATTTCTACTATGGTTAGGACTAGAGTGTGAGATCAATGTGACTCACCTGGAGCTATGGGTGTAGCGGTGATGAGGGGGAGAGTAGGATCTTGTCAAATTTAGTCATGTTAGATGGCAATTTTGTTTGATACGGGATGTTCCCGATGCTCCAAGATCTAGTAATGATGGGATGGGGAGATTTAGATACTCCTAAGGTGGTTGTGGGAGAACCTTTTGTTATGTCTAATGAGGAGGGAGACATGAGAATGGATGAACATGGGGACATGGAGCTAATAGATGATATTGGTGTGACTTCAAGTTATATGACATGGTGGATTGGGGCATATGCTAAGTGGGAGACAACGTGTATAGTTTAGAGAGGTAGGAGAGTGTGAACTTGAGTAGAGGAGGCCCATGAGGTGGTGATGTTAGTGACGAGGGAGGATGATAGAGATAGGACAATCTTAGAGGTTACCATTGCATAGTTGATGGCCAAAAATGCCACAACATAGATAGAGAGGGATAGTTTTGGGTAGAGCGGATTATCGATTGGAGTGAAAACTATCCTAATTAGAGATATGGATGGAATTATAGTTGAGTGTGATAGTTTGAGGTAGAAATTGGGATTTGCCATGGTTGATCAAGACAGATATAGAAATCACCGAGAGACCACGAAAATAGCTCTCATTATTATGAGAACATCGGTATCAAGTTCGAGTTGGAGGCTCACGCCCAAGCCGGTAGTCGGATGGGTGTGCCGGGTATAGTGAGCTTTGTTCATTACCAATCATTACGAGAGGAGTTAACGTACTATGAGGACTTGGTGATACAAAAATTTCCTACCACTCTTTGATATGTGAAGCATTAAGCTCGGTAGGGAGATGTTCCTAGTGCTAGTGCAATGAGTGTGGGGAAATCACCTCGAGGGCCGGATAGAGGAGATGGGGGTGACAGGTGGTGTAGAGAGTGCTGGTGGTCGGACTACGTAGGGGAGAATTATTCATGGTAGAGATTTCTTCGGTGCAAGTGCACTTAATTAGTGTGGCATCTGTCTCTGTTTCTTGAGAAAAATGCCCTCTGAGTCGTCTCCATTAAATAACTCTTGAATGAGTTCCTCCACCTTGGCACTATCTCCCATAGTTAAGCACTTTATGACCCTTAATGCTTCTTCTATTGGAGGATTATTAGAGAAATAGTCAAACGTATGGGTCATTACTGTAATCAAATCCTTCCAATGTCCAGTATCTCTATGAAGTTCTGCATATACATACCAAACACATGTGCATCCTTGTAAAGTGGAATAAAATTTGTGCACCCAAAGTGAAGGTGGTAAATCTTCCTACCCCTCCTGTCCCGAGTCTCTCACACTTTGTTGAACATGGTGTTGAATAGGTTGATTACCATGATAAGTGAATATTTTAGTAGATGAATTACTCTGGAAAACCTAGTAGAAAGAGCAATCCTAATTTCAGTCCATCTTACAAGATTATACTTGTGAACCACCCACCAGTAGCGATGTTGTCCCTTGCACATATATATGCTAGCATGTTCCATCTCTCCAACTAGTCTATCCATTATTCCTCCATGGCGTGCAAGAATACTATAGGGTATCCTTCTCTAGTGTATCGAGGTACCGACTTGTTACCTATTATCATGATATAATGAGGTCTATTGTTCCACGCAATTGTGCTTCTTACTTCGCACCCTACCAACTCATAAGTACCATAAGCCAAATTATCACAAGCAACACTTGTGGCATCACCGATCGACTATGTATCTTCCCACTAGATAATCCCATCCTTAGATGGCTGAAGGACCTATGGGTCTCGGATGGCATGCACATAGATCTGGTTGAAGTCTTCTTCACTTAAAAGTTCAACATAAGGCGTAGAGTTTCCGTCAGTTAACGGGATAATAACTCTTTCCTCCTTATTTTGAAATCTGATATATCCTTTTTTGAACCATAGATTAGCATTATTTTCATAGCACCAAGGGCACCCAAGTAGATTTGGAAAGCTATCTTCCTCTACAAGCGGTAAAACCTCAAAATCCCCAGTGAACTTGGCTCCATATATGGTAATGGATGCATCTTTTAAAACTCCAATGAGAGTGGCCTTAGTTCGGTTAGACATGAAGAGTACATTCAATGATGGATGTAATAGAGGTTTCCCCATTTTTACCCATGCATCTAAAGTAAGAACATTGAATTTTATGCATGTATCAATTAACATATTACTCAAAATCCATCCATCCCCAACACCATCGTAGTGATTTCCTTGTCGTAGTCTAAGATATGGGGGCAAGATTTGCATACGAGATTTTCTCGTCCGGTCTCAATACTTGTACATGAAGTGTTTCCCTTTAGCCAATTCCCTAACAAAGGAATGATATTATCCTGGTGCAACATTTTGCACACTTCCTTCAATTCATCAATATCATATTGGATCGTCTCTGCTATTTTCTTTTGTTCCATCTTCCATGATTTCTCCTTTAAATACTACATTTCACCACGAAAATTTCGAGTACCTCTATGGTTTCTGATAAACCTCCTCCTTAGTGATGGTGGGATTCTACTTGCAATGCTTCTTTGTCACGCACCACTTTAGTGTGGGTAGTGATCTTTATAGGAAATACCTCAAATTCTAGTTCCAACTTGGGCATCCACTGATTTTCCATAGCATGTTGTATCCTAACCATCCATGCACCCTTATTTTCTTATTTATGTTGCTTACTAAGATGCTCATATAAGTCTGGGCATTCCTCATAGTTATGAATCTTTCCACGAAGGAACAAGTATTATTCTAAGAACATTCGATCCTGTAGTGGTCAAGAGATCCACATGTATAACATGTTCCACGAGGAAACTCACCTTATCCACCACCACAACCTTGTCCTCCGAATCCACCATAGTATCCTCGACCTCTGCCATGACCTCCTTCAATATGTCCTTTAGGTTGATCATAGCGTGTGTGATTGTGATCCCAATACTGATGCTCATTTTTTCCTTTAGAGTTATCTGATACTCCTGTTTGTCGCACACCAATATCTATAACATCATGGATATGACCAATCAGCCAGTAGTCTTACATATCGTGAGTTGTGGACCTACAAATTTTACAGTAGCAAGAGACGTTCTTTCGTAATACACATTGTAATAATGGGCGTGGCTAGCATTATGGTTTAAGTGACATATCTCACGGTTTAGATGCAATGAATGTACTTGATCGTGGGGACAACTATCCTTCATGTGACCTTCCACTTCATAATTTATACACCAAATCCCCGTGCGTGGCTCATGTGTGGAGTTTTCTAATAGTTTCTCCAAAAAAATTTGCATCGCTACAATTTGTGCTTCCAAGAATGGGATGACTCTAGTTTCTATGCTTCCAACTTCCTCGGTAGCGTAAATCTACTTCAAGTTCTTCACGTGGATCAATGTATGTCTTATGTGACAAATCCCTTCTAAAAGGTGTAATCAGGACTCCAACGAACCATTATACACATTGGCTTGCGTGAATATCATAAGAAAACTTAGATAAAAGTGTTTTAAAATGATCATCATACTCCCTAACACTCCTTGTTGTGCCTTTCTTAATATCCTTGAGCACACTTATACTCTTCTGATCGAACTCAAGGATGTGAAACTCTCTAAGAAAAGCATCTTTTAATGCTGCATAATCTACATAAGTCGATCGTGGTCAAAATTTCTATACCAGGTTGTGTGCACATCCTTGTAATGTAGTGGAAAATTGACTTTCGTTGTGCTCGAAGCCATGATTCATTTTGCACACCACGGTATTTCACACATGTGCACATGTTCAAAGAATCTTCTATGCCCTTATATTCGGAAGATGAAAAGACATATCTATGTAATTATTTTGGGGTTGGTGTGGACCTTTCCCATATGATCCATAACCTCATGTGTTTCCTCTGCCTCCAAAACCACCAGATCCACCAGAACTAGAACCACCTATACCTTCTAATCCTCCACTTGTAGCAGAAGCGTACCCTCCGTGGATGTACTTTTTTCAGTGTCCCAACACTATTACTGGAATTGAACCCCTACAATGTGAAGTGTTACCACTCCCAGAAATGAGTCCAAAATTTTATGCACTCAAATTTTGTGCGGATGATGCACCTAAAAAGGTACCTCCAAATAACAATGAAGATGTTTTCCCTACCATTGATGTACTTGCTATGTGACTTACTCCTACTCTCCCACTACCTAAATTATCTTGTTGACTACTCGTCGTACTAGATACTAGAAAACCAAGCACAAGGGCTAGGTTACCAAGTAGATTCAGATGCATGCCTATGGCCCAGGTCATCTCTGTTGGCGTGCTTCCACGTGAGGCTAAGGGGGTTCCCTATCATGCTTTCCCAAATGGGGGAGTTCTTGATGCTCTGCTCTATGCCTTCTGCGTGAGCTCCAAATCCTTCACAATCCATCTCTCTTCTCAACACCATTCAATCTACAACATCCTATTGCTTATCTTTTTCCTCTTGCGTGCCTCATTATACTCAAGCCTCCTTTCTTCTCTCTTCCTTTCTTCTAGGTCTACCATCTTTCACCAAACCTACTCTTTCCCTCGTGCATGGTGGGGTTTAGTTATCCATCGGTTTGATTTCCAATTTCAAGGTTACCATTAAGATTTTGATTGCCATATGGAATACCTTATAGGTAAGTTCCCCTAGGATATCGTAAAAATTAATTCTACTACCTCTAGGAAAGAATAAGTAGAAATTGAGTACTCCATAATATACTTGTTCTAAACACCATGAAACCAAGTAACCACAACGCGTGTGCAAATCAGATCACCTTCATAGAGGGCCTAAAATTCTTCCTGCATCTATAAAAGTGCACGATACCTCCAATCCCTTTTATACGCATAAGCAATCATCCACTCATACATTTCTACTAGAAAAATAGTGAAGAATATCTCATACAAATTTTCATATAGATTTAGTTCCACCCATGTGTGTGCATTAAACTCAAATCCGGTGTTGAATCTCCATGCGTAATCTTCTTCTAGATCATGTATCCACTCCTCAACACTTGCTAGGGTTAACCGGTATGTCTTCATCGCGAACCATCTTGAAAACAACTGAAAAAGAGGTCCCAAAAATAGAACCAATGATGCATCCTAGAATTTACCACTAATAACCCAGCATGCTAACACATTACTCAAGCTATACTTGAGCACTCACCCGAAGCCTGCAAATGTATCAGGCCCCTCTTTAGGGTTTCTTGTGTAGGATGTTAGCAAGATGAAGAGTTAATGCATTCTGATCCATAAATAACATAACATTTTACAGAGCATATTCTAGATCTAGATCTAAGGGTACTAGATTTAAATAATAACCATAATGAATTCAACCATGTAAGAACCATTTATAAACTTTATTAACACAATGATTCATCTAATACACACCATTATATTAAACACAATAAGTACACAAAAGCTTCTTACAATAGTAACGCCATAAGATCATGCGCACATCGATATGATGTGAAGATAGTTTCACAACAATTCATATACATTCCTCATATATACTCTCTAAACTACATAGATCACTACATATTTATAAGAGTGGGGCCTTGCCCTTCACCACTTGCATAATTCCAAAATAGGTCACATGTAGAAAATAGTATGCACCTTTACAATAATAGACACACATGTAAATGCACTAACAATAGATATCTTCTATTTAACTAGCAGTAGAAATTTTATTATTAGCCCAAACCCATGCAAAGTGCTTAGTAGCCACTCTTCCAAAAATAGCCTATGTGTGTCATGTAATTCTTTATCTAATTTGTGTGCTTTGCATGCTATTTCAAAAATTAGACAGTACATGTGAAAACAACTAAGTCCCGAATCTTCCCTTGTCTTTTGTGCGTGTGCCCTTGCCTATCCTTCCACGCCTTTGAATGTGCTTTCCTCCTACACGTAAATCTTATATGTGCCTTCTCCTTAGTATCATGCTCTTTTCCGCTCAACATGATCGATTTTTGTGATAAATGTTTCATGAAATTTTTGATGAAAATTGATTCTAATCTATTTTTTTATGTTGATTGTAGGTGAAGGCCAAGTTGACTATCCGAGCTAGGACTCTATTGATTCTAGTAGAGGTGTGGGATGATATATCATATTATTATTGGGCACGTGTGGAGAAGGTGGTCTTTGTATGGATGTTTGATTATATATGTATTCATAGGTATCGAGGATTTCTATTAGCATTGATGGAGATGTGGGATCCTGCCACCTATAATTTTTGGTTACTAACGGGTGAGATCACCATCACCATCACCATCACCATGGAGGATATCCATAGGATTACGAGGTTTCCAATCCGGGGGAGGGTATCTATTGTATTGATGATACTAAGAGGGAGGAGGTTATAAGGACGTTGTATAGGGAGGATTTTAAAGATGCGTGATACACCACAAGTGGGTTTTATTATCAGCCTCTTTATTCATCGAGAGAGGGAGGTTCGTGTTCGAGTGACGATGATGATCATGGGGATTTCATTTTTCTCTTTTCCTGATTTTGAATGGTGTGGTTGTAGATATGATGGATCATCATACACTATTTACATGGTCCCCTACATTACTAGTGAAAACTTATAGGGAGTTATGGACTTGAAGGTTCCATAAGAGATTTGGGATTGATGTTGCATTTTTTTACAGTGTTGGGATTTCAAGCATATTGTTGTGAATCATCCTCATTGTTTACCATGGGGACGTGTGGATATGATTGGGGGTCGATGGATTTTTGAGATGGCATGTTGATGTAGGGATGTCTAGAGGAGTTCGAAGGAGGCTCACTATAGACAGATCCTCGTAGGTTTATAGGTCAGGGATGTATTGTGGAGACTTTATATTGATTTTCTAGTGTGGTTGGGAGAGCTTTGAGATCAATGCGACTCGATTGGAGATATGGGTATAGGGGTGATGAGGGGGAGAGTATAATCTTGTCAAATTTAGTTTTGTTAGATGGAAATTTGGTTAACACACGTAGGATTTGTGGAGAGAGAAGGATATCCTATCAATGGTTTCATAGATAGATGCCCCAAATATATATATTTTATTTTGACACAAACTGATCAATGTGGGAAGTTTTTTTATGAGAAATATAATCGATGAGGGAAGCTTTAGTAGGATGCTTTTGATATTTGAACTTTTTGAAGGTTGATTGATGTGGGAAGCCTTTTTACATGGGTAGCCATCCTTCAAGGGAGTGGTCTACTTACTTTGAATTTTTGATCTTTGGATATTTTTCCTTCGAGGATCGGTCTATGAATTTTAACGGGTAGTTTTTCTTCAAGAGATTAGTCTACTTTTCTTTTTGATAATATGATTTTTTTAATAGTTTTCCTTCAAGGGATCAATCTATACATTTTGTATAAGATCATCCATATATATTTTCTACTTTATTTTGAGCTGAGGGAAAACCCTACTAGACCATTCCAAGGAGTGGAAGAAATGTGTACACATATTACACATGTGTGCCCCATGCCATGTATTTGGTTTGTAAAAAAGGTGGTTGAGTGTAATTATTGTGGGGTCCCTGCTAGGGAATAAATTTTCCATATGAAATATGTGATGAACAAAGCATTGGTGCTCATCTTTAAGGTTTGTAAAGATAGTGACAAAAAACCACATACTTTCAAATCATTATTATGATAAAATGGTTGGTTAGATGAAGAGATAAGACCTTTGATGTGGATATTATCATGACAATCAAAATGTTAATATTAGAAATGCCACTTATGCAAGGCATTCGAGGTTCCTTTTCGGGTGTACCATCAGGAGGATAAACGCTATGCTCCTTACCCATACTTGTGAGTGATAATGTATGGACTGATCTAGTTAGGGTCAAACTTTCCACATTTACTTCATTCCAGAGTAGTGGAATTTTGATTTTATTTGAGAACAAGATCACCTATGATAAATTCATTCTCTTTTACATGTTTTTTGTACGTGTATTTCATGTGATATTAATCGACATGATGGTTTTCAAGATTTGTTAAAAAAAAATCATCTAGTAGTTCTAAATGTGCTGAGACGGTCTTGTTAATAATATTCATTGGGGATAAAGTTTTTGAGAGATACGCAAAGTGATTGGATTTAAAATTCAAGGATTATAACCACCTCATAGCCATATACTAGTGAAAAGGGTGTAGCATGTGCAAAAGTATGGATGCTAGTTCGATAAGCCCGGGGACAAAACGGGATTTGGAGATGTCAATTCCTACTTGCTTTGTCAATTGTTTTCATGAGGATTTTATTACGTTTTTGTTAGAAGCTTCAACTTGTCCATTTTATTGTGGATAATATGATGATGAAAAACTAAGTTTGATATTGAAAGATTCACAAAGTTTCTTAACATCCTTATTTTGTAAGGATTTACCATTATCCGTGACAATTTTTTGAGGAATACCAAATCAACATATGATGTATTATTTTCTTTAGTTTAAGTTAAGGGAATAACTTCAACCAATTTAGTGAAATATTCATTGATTGTGATTTTGTTGTAAAGAATGAGGGTTGATAGTGTTGATGAGGTTTAAACCCCATTGTGAGAAAGGCCATAGGCCTTAAGATGGTTATAAATCTTGACTAGGAATATGAGTGAGATTCAAATGTTTTGACATTTAACCCGTTTCTTAATGTATATTAATAATATTGGTTGATATTAGACTAATAATAGCTGAGCCAGAGGACACATTTAGTGATAGTGGTGCCATTAAAATGTCCACCACATATACCATCATGGACTTCTTGGATAGCTTTATTGGATTCATGGGATTTAAGACATCTTAGTAAGAGGCCATCAAATCTACGTTTATAAAGGATGTCACATATTATAACATAGTGGGTGACACGTTGGAGGAAATAACTTTTAGAATTTCTAGATAGATTATGGGGATTCTCAATTCGAGAGGTATTCAAATTTATGTGTATACCAAAGGTTATTTGGATTGTTTTCGATGATATTGATAGATGGGATTTCATTTTTTGAGATGGTTGATCCAATTTATGGATGAAAACGAAACGATTGGAATTATCAATGGATTCTTTAGTTGATAAAGGAATGAGATATCCTAATGAGTCCATGCTATCCACAAATTTATTAGAATATCATGGAATTTTTTGAATAGTGTAATGGTGGACTGAATCTTACCTTGGAGGCTACACAGTTACTTGAGGTTTGTCGAAGGATTCATTTTGATTATTTCTTTGATCTTTTTGGGTCTAATTCAATGCCTTGGATGGATATGATGAATCCTAAAATTTTACCACCGAGAACACTGAAAACACATTTAGCAGGTCAAGAGGAAGGAAATATTGAATAATATGAGTAAATATTGACTCCAAGATAGCTTGATGATGTTTGTGTCATTTATATTTTCCTATAAGGTCATCAACCTAGTCTTCTAGGGTTTTGTGGATAATATCATGGAAGATATATGTCATAGCACATTGATAAGTGGATCTTGCATTCTTGAGTCGAGAAGGGCATGACACGATAAAAAAAGTCTACCGAGGGTAATTAAGGATGTCTTGTATTGATCATCAAGGTTGATAAGGATTTGAACACAACTAATCAAACCATCCATAAGGGAAATTATCTCATGGTCGGTTGTTAGGTCAATGACTCCAGGTCAATGTTTGGAAGAGGGAATTCATCTTTAGGAAAAGTGAGATTGAGATCACGGAAGTTGGTACAAATTCATAACTCTCTTGAGGATTTGTTCATGGGTATGATATTAGATACCCATTGTGGATAGTCAATGGGTATGATGAAATTATCGAGAGATCATGTGTTGTAACTCTTCTTTGATGAGAAGATCAATGTGAGGGTGCATTCTATGTAGATTTTTCTTGATGGTTATTCATTAGGGTAGGTGATGATATTGTGTACAACGATGTTAGGATCGATACCGGCATAACACTATATGACCAGGAAAAGTCTTTATTAGACTTATGTAGGAAGGTGGTGAATTCATTTTACTCTGGATTCAAGGATTACTGGTTTTGATTATGGGACGTTCTTGTGTAGTTTCTATATTAATGTCGATAGTGGATTCATTAAGGAATGTTGATGTGTTAGGTGAGGCTTTATGAAGGAATTTTTCCTTTGCCCCCATGTGGGGAGAGTATCTTGATCATCTCGAAATTGAATAATGTTGATGATATGTGAGTCCTCTTTGATCATTTCAGGCTAGATGAGAGGAAGGGTTTTAGTATCGTGATTAGTTTCATAGATATATTGATCTAATGCAATAGTATTAAATAAAAACAAGTTAGAAGGGATGGATATTGTTTCATCAATGTCCATAGGATTTTGTGTGCGTCAAGGATGATGGTTCAAATTTGATGATCGGTGTAATGGTATTTGAAATCAGGGTTTGGAATTTGGTTTCTTGTAACCCAGTGTTGTATTTTTGTGTGGTTTGCAGAAATGTTTGATGATTAAATCATGGATTCCATGTTAATAACATTTAAATCTAAATCCTTACAGTACAAAGAATGGAGGCAAATTTGTGTGAAGACCTAGTTATATAATAATTTGAAGTCTAATACGAATGACATAGCATGACGCCGATAATTAGGTTGTAAAGAGGGGTGATTGATCCCTTTGTAGATGATATTCATTTTTAGATGTGGAGAGTTGTAAGAGATGATATATTCAATATCGGTTCATAAATGGTTTTTTTTTCTATTCTTCCATTAATATTGGGCATGGGAAGGAATTGAGCGTAAGGAGGCGATACTCCCTAGTGATAGGAGTTGCATAACGTCTTCAAGGAAGATTTGTCTAGTAGTTTAGATGATGGGATAGATGTGCTAGTAGATGCCTCATCAGAGGATCTTGAGCTTGATTTTGGAATAAGCACGTCATTTGGACCATATGTCATGTTACATGATCGAAGGGATTACGATTTGTGGAAACTATAAAGGTTTTACCCTTGTGTTCGTATTTAAGGCATCGATGGAGTGTTGAGGGGATACAATACATGGTACATATCCAGGGTCGGCCTAATAACATGTCGTACTAGAAATCTCCTTCTACAATATATAAGAGTTGAGGAAGAGTTTTGAAACTGACCTTTAAGTGGTAAGAAAATTGTACCAATGTGGAGGTGATCATATTGTTGAAGTCTCAAATTATAGTTGGTGTTTGAAACACAACGATATTCGAATCAGATTTGGTTGAAGGCATATGATGATATGATATTGATTGTGGAACCATTATTGATCATGACTCTTTTAACAAGGCCATTTTTGAATTTTATGATGATAAAGAGGGAATATCATGCTCTTACAATTGTAATGATGGTATTTTAGAAGTATCAAAAGAGATAGCAATGGATGTTTTGAGAGTGCCTACTAGGTTTGTGAAGAGTTGTGGGTCATACGATGGCACTGATATCGATTGGAGAGATTCAATCATGGCTTTTTTGTGTGAGGGTGAAGCCTAAACCATCTCATAATAGACATAATGACTAGTACTTGGTGTATTTTTTATGATGACAATTTTTTATCTTGTAGTGGTGGATTGTGTAGGAGGAGTGGTAAGGATGGTTACTTTAGGTTTGGAATGTGTGGTTGTTTGATCAGATTATTCAGGGCCAAGGGAATTGGAAACCTTGAAAAAAATTCTAGGGGTTTAGGCTCATGGGTACATGCCCAGAGTGGTAATATGAACTGCGTTGATTTGATGAGGAGGGGCATTGCTAGAATACTCCTTAGTAGTTTTAGATGGTGAAGTAGATACAATAACTGTGGATGTTTTTTTATTTTTGTAACTTTGAAGCAATGAGACCCTTGTCTACAAGTTTTTTGATGGCAGCATGGAGAGCTTTACAATCTCCATGGAGTTTCCTAGTGTTTGATGATAATCACAAAATGCTTCATAGTTATACCAGGAGGGCTTCCAACCTCGTGAGCTAGATGGCTTGAGTGGAGGAAGTGTTATGAGTGACTATTGAATAATTTTTTCAAGGGTTGATGTGTAATATCCTTTTGAAGTGGATGTGGAAGGAAATAATGTTTCATTTGGTTTGACAAGTGTGGGAGATGCTACTTTTGATGTAGTTTCTTTAGTCATGCATTCATGGATGATTTTTATCACGTAATGGTAATAGGTAATTTGGATGAAGGATGTGGCACTAAGGAGGGATAATATTTTTCCTTTTGATCCTTGGGATCTTCCACATCCTCTAGTTGTATAGGATATCCAGGCGTGCTCTCTTCAGAATCCTCCACCTCCTCATTCAACTTCAATTTTCTCTTTCTCTTCTCAGATGTCTCCTTTTGTGGAGAGATTTGTGGTGATCTTTGTATCGACTGTGGAGTACTTATGCGCTTAACTTCCATTTTTTCTATAGGATACCTCTGTCCTCTATGTACCAAGCCACCACTGTCTTCACGCTCTTCCTCCTCATCATCTACCTCTATAGGTTTGGTGGGATTTAGAGCTAGTACATTCTCCACTATATGATTTCCCTTAGGTGGCCTTGGGAGTGTGAACTCATTCTCCACATATTTGTTACCCTCCAACTTAGGCTTAAGTTGAAGGTATACTAATGCGGCTCCACTATCTCCAATCACCAAACTCACAGGCTTCATGCTTATCATGTCTGAAATTAGCCTCTCAATATAGGTAGTCTGACCTAGATATACATACATCTTCCACAACATGTGGTAGTCATAGTCTACCTTGTCTGCAAAAAAAATTAGGTGGCGTGCATCGGTAAAATAGTCGAATAATTCCTAGAATTTGTGCACTATGAAGGCATACAATAGTTTACACCATGGGCTCCAAGTCCAATCCTTCATTGTAAATCATGTGATGCAAAAGTGCTGGTACACCACAAACTGCACCCTTGCCCACCACCGAAGGTAACTCCTTGTGGATGCATTACTCCTCTTCAAATTCCACACAGCTAATCATACACATCTCTTCCCTCTGCTTGAATGGCCCACTCATTTACCTTTGCACAAGTACTTTTCAAATATTTCTGCAAGGGACTTGTTTTGCATGGGATACTCCTAGATCTTGTTTGGACCATTGGGAACTTTGATCTCCATAAATACAAGGGACAATAGGATAGCACCGAAACTGATTTTATCACCTATGTGCACTTCCTTGATGATAGTATCTGTAATGTATCCTAATATGTTATAAATTACTCCATGTGACATTATCCTGCAATGTGTAGCCACATTGTATTCACCTGTGACCATCTCTCTTGATCATTCAATTTGGTCACTAGATGTGTAGCTTCCTGTACCACTGGGTACTTATTCAATTTGTTGATATCCATTCTACGTGGACCCTTGGTATACCCTAACTCCTTCTATGTCTCCAGGATTTCTGCTTTATCTATCAAGTCACTATCCAGATCCACTCATGTGCCCTTTAATCATGTTATTGTTGAAATCAATGCGGTTGTAATCCTTACCCTTCATTCAACAAAATAGAAAAATTCTTCATGTACTCTGCTCATCAACCACAGTACAAAGGTTCATATTTTCCAAAATACGGAGCTCATACAACTGGTAGACTCCAATCTTCTTTAACAACTTCTCTCTAGCATCATCATACACTGGCATGTCCTCTATTGTGTGCTTGTTTGTCTTTGTACTCAATAGCGCGTCCAATTCCTTTTTATTATCGATGTGCGGTGGTTATAATCACTTATCTTGCACTTACGGATGTGAGAATCCCATTCTTGTCCCATTATCACACCTTATGGGTATCACATCTCTGATAAATTACTCTCGGGATCAATTTATATCTTTGCTTCTACTTTCTTCTTTCCTTTCCCTTGGCTCTACAAGCATGTGCTTTCTTTGGTGTCATCTATAAATCACAACTTTCTATCCTCTGTAGTGTGCAAATGCTTGCCTTCTATCTTCTGTAACAAGAAAGTCCAAACCCTAGCTCAAATCTATGTTCCCTAGTTGAAATCACATGCCCTAGCTATTTTGCAACACTCTACTTCACTCAAACCCTTCACCAATGGGGGCGTAAGCTTATCCTGCGCATAAATATCCTCTCCATGTCCGGTTTCACTCTCTCTGCACCTTAATATGATTTTCTCAACTCATTTTACACTTAGCTCATTTAAATTATCATGATTACAATGGTAAAAATGAACTTGCATCCCATCAATATATAGATTTTCAAAAATTTAGTGCATTTATTACTCCACCTACCAAAAATCCTCTTTTTAATTGACCATTTTCACAATTTCTATGTGGTACATCTTTGTGCCTCAAATTTATAAGATTTTAGTGTGCCTTCCTACCTTCTGGCTACAAAATTATCTTTAGCACACTTCCAAGAACCCGAGTACCTCACCATTATGCCTTCTCCTGGTAGTCTCCACGGTGCGTTGCTTACCACGCATTATGTTGTTCCTTTGTTTATCTCCATCTATGGTCCTTATTCGAAGCAATCTTCTGTCACATCACCACTCTCCAAACTTGAATAACACTTGTAGTAGTTTGTTCCTTTATGTACCCATTTTTCAATAACCACCCCACACAAATGGTATGTGTAGTC
This sequence comes from Taxus wallichiana var. yunnanensis, assembly GCA_018340775.1. Lineage (NCBI taxonomy): Eukaryota > Viridiplantae > Streptophyta > Pinopsida > Cupressales > Taxaceae > Taxus > Taxus wallichiana. Next base: position 816,299,436 of record CM031234.1, on the reverse strand, counting down.
CTCTACGCATAAAAATACTGCAAATGGTAATTAGCTTATGGCACGCAAATGTGCTTATTTCACAAAACACCAACTAAATTAACAAAGCATAGTGATGAAGAAGTAAATACATTAAGGAAATACATAATTGAAAACCTAACCTAAATGGAAACACTACCTTATTACAAATACCAAGAAGACTTATTTATAGTAGGGCTTCATCCTATTCTCGTTGAAGTAACTTAGTAACCGTATTCCATCAAGCACTTATAACCGACAAGCTCATGTTTCAAGTATGTATGTGCTAGAATATGGTCCTAACTAATGTACTTTGATTTTGCTTGGATGGTGCGAAAAACTTAGAATCTTAAAGAAGCACCATATGTGCTATCTTAAGCTTTTTGTCCCCGATGTCCCTATCATGCCATGCTTTACATGCCTGGTGTTTTCTTGCTTCGACTCTATTTTTCTATTGCTCATCGCTCATCCAGTTTAATTAAATTTTTAGTTCATTCTTCTAATGCTTTTTCATCAATTAGACCATTAGTGTGCATAATACACAAAGAAGGTAACATGAATTCCATAGGAAGGATTGCTTTTTCACCAAACACCAATTGAAAGGGTGTGGCCTGTTTAACCGCTTGTATGTTTGTTCTATATGCCCAAAGCAACTGCGCGAAGATTTATCATCCCAATCCTTTCTTCCAAAATCATAAATTTTTGTCAATATTTGGCTCAAAATCTTGTTGAAAGCCTCAACAATCCCATTTTCTTGAGGATGATATGGTGTAGTCTTATGGTGTGCAATCATGAACTCATCTAATAGAATTCTGATTATCTCATTCAGAAAATGTGTGCCCCTATCACTGGTCAAAATCAATGGGAATCCATACCTTGTAATAATATTTTCCCATAGAAACTTGGTTGTTGTAGCTGCTATATAATCCTTTGTAAGTGCTTCTTCTGCCCACCTTGTCAGATAATCTATGCAAGTGATGATATAGCACGATCCAAGCCTACATGTGGGTGGTGAAATAGGACCCACAAAATCTATAGCCCATTTCTCAAATGGTTATGCACTAGGAATAGGTCTTAAAGGCATTTCATCTCTTTGTCCTGGTTTGCCAAGGCACTAACAATGATCACAAGCCTTGCAATATACCTTACAATATTTATACAAGGTCTCCCATAATCCATTGAGTATAATATTACATGCATTGGCGTCACCTACATAGTGCCCACTTGCAATACCACCATGAGCCTCCTCCATGATATATGTACGCTCATGTTCCAATACACATCAGCGCAATACTTCATCTCGACCTAACTTGTACAAGTCACCACTAATCAACATAAATGGTGTCGCGCGAATGGCAAGTTGTTTCTTCTCTAAGGATTTCATCCCTTCTAGTGCCATACCTATACGTAGAAAGATAGCAATGTCCTCTAATTTTGATGGCGTGTGTTGTAACCTATATAACTATGCATTGAGTATGGTATCTTCAATTGCATGCGCTTCTTCTCCCAATTGTATTATGGATAGATGATCCGGTCTAGAATTACTTTTTCCTAGTTTTACCATAACTGTGAAAAAAATTCTTGGAATAAGAGTACCCATCGGCATATGCACCCCTATAAAATGGGATTTTTACCAAATACTTCAATGCCATGTGATCGGTATAGAATACAAATGGTGTTTCTAGCAGGTATTGTCTGAATTTATGTAGCGCATAGATCATTGACAAAGCTTCGTGCTCTATAGTTATATAATTATGCTCTACAGGAGTCAACTTTCTACTAGAAAAATAGATAGGATGATCTATAATACCTTCTCTAAGATGAGCCAATACCGTGCCAATGGCCATGTCGGAGGTTTCCACATGTACATGAAACAATTTTCCCTATGAGGAAAGCATAGAATAGGTGTTGTAGTAAGTTTCTCCTTGATGTCTCGAATGTGTGTTGTTGTGGTTCTCCCCAGTAGAAACGACCCTTTTCCTTTAAGTAAATCTTTCAAGGGTGTGGCAACGTTGGCATACCATTTTATAAATTTTCTATAATACCCAGTGTGACCTAAGAATCCATGAACCTCACTTTGACTGGTAGGCTCTTCCAGCTGATAATGACTACAACCTTAGCTGGATCAACCAATAAACCTTCCTTGCAGATGGTGTTCCCTAATAGTGTTCCAAATGGTGTAGCAAATACACATTTCTTGATGTTCAAAGAGATGCTTAACTGGTGACATCTTTCAAACATTAGGCTTAAATTGTCACAATGATCCTTAATAACTCCATACATCATCCAGTCATCTAAATAAACCTGCAAGAAGTGGGAGAAAAATAGAGGAGAGACTTAGAATTTTCACAAGGAAAAACAAGAATAAATCCATTTCTCTGGAGAAAACCACCTGAGAGTCATTTTCAATTCCATCTTTGTATCAGATTTCATCATGTTGAGTTGGTTTCAGTTGTAAATCCATCAACAAGCTCTGAGATTGTTCTCATGACTTTCCCCTGCTGATGTATCTAATCATTTTCTAGATTATCTGGTTCATTCTCTTGGAAAAGTTTGCATATACTTATGTTTCAAAATGTTTTCAGTTTATGTTTCTTGCTCATGTTGCAATCTTGTATTTAGGATCTCTATGATCATACAGGGTCTCATTTCTTGTTGATGTTTTAATGGCATTTGCAATCTCTTTTCAGACAAAAGGCATCACAATATAGGCAAAACTTCCCCATTCAGTAGTAAAAGTAGTATTTTCCTGATCCTCCTATGCAATCCTAACCTAATGATACCCAGAGAATCCATCTGTAAAGGAATAGATCTCACGCCTGTAATGCCTTCTAATATTTCCTTGGTGAATGGCATAGGAAAGGGATTAGCCACACATGTAGCATTCAACTCCATGTAGTCCACACAGATCCTAATCCAGCCATCTTTCTTTATATTGATCACCATTGGGCTAACCCATTCTGACTCATCCAGGGGCTTGATGATTCCAAACTTCAACATTTTGTTAATTTATTCTTTGACCTTTTCGCGCAAGTTGGGGTTCATTCTGTAGGGTCTCTTCCTGACCGGGAGCACACCTTCCTTAAGTTTTATCCTCATTTATCCTAATGATTCATGCACACCTTTTAGTTCACGGTATCCCTTAGGAAATAAGTCCTGATAATCTCATAGTAACTCAATGATTTTTTCCACTTCAGAGTCAGACCAATAGTCCCCGTTATGGCCTCCTTAGGCTCAACATCTGATCAAATATTCACTTTCTTTATTTTGATAGGTTCATAATAGGCACGCGTGGTCTGATCCACACTTTCCAAAACTTCACACCTACCTATCGAATGATCTACATCAATATTTTCCACTTCCTCATCATCCACTAAGTAGACCATATTTCCTTTTTCTTTTTCAAGAAAAGCGTGCTTAAGTAGTGTGGCATCTATCTCTATTTCTTCAAAAAAACATGCTCCTGAGTCATTTCCATCAAATAACTTCTGAATGACTTCCTCCGCCATGGCACTATCTCCCATATTTAAGCACTTTATGACCCTTAATGCTTCTTCTACTAGAGGCTTAGTAGAGAAATAGTCAAACATCTAGGTCATTCCTACAATCAAATCTTTCCAATGTTCAGGTCTCTCTATGGAGTTCCACATATATATACCAAGCATGTGCGCACCTTGTAAAGTGGAATAAAATTTATGCACCCAGTGAAGGTGGTAAAGCTTCTTGCCCCTCTATCCAAATTCTCTCACGCTTTGTTGAACGTGGTGCTTGAACAGGTTGATTACCATGATAAGTGTAGATTTGAGTAGATGTATTTTTCCTAGAAAACCGAGTAGAAAGAGAAAACCTGATTTCATTCCATCCTACAAGATTATACTTGTGAACCACCCACCAGTGCGTTGTTGTCCCGCACATGGTATATACTAGCAAATTCCATCTCTCCAACTGGTCTATCCACTATTCCTCCATGGTGCGCAGAATACCATAGGTCTCCTTATTCGATGTGTATCGAGGTACTGATTTGTTACCTATTCTCCACGATACGATGTCTATTGTTCCATGCAAATGTGTTTCTCACTTCATGCCCTACCAACTCATAATTACCATGAGCCTAATTATCACAAGAAATACTTGTGGTATCACTGACTGACTATGCATCTTCCCACTAGAGAATCCCTTCCTTAGATGGCTCAAGGACCTCTGGGTCTCGAATGGTGCACACATAGATCCAGTTCAAGTCTTCTTCACTTAAAGGTTCAACATAAGGTGTATATTTTCCATCTATTAACGGGATAATTACTCTTTCCTCCTTATTTTAAAAACATATTTATCCCTTTTTGAATGTAGATCAACATTATTTGCATAGCACAAAGGGTGCCCAAGTAGAGTTAGGAAGCTATCTGCCTCTGCAAGCGCTAAAACCTCAAAATCCCCAGTGAACTTGGCTCCATGTATGGTAATGGATGCATCTTTTAAAAATCTGATGGGAGTGGCCTTAGTTCGGTTAGCCATAAATAGTACATTCAATGATGGCTGTAGTAGAGGTTCCCCCATCTATACCCATGCATCTAAAGTAATAATGTTGACTTTTGTGCTTGTATCAATTAATATATTACTCAAAATACATCCATCCACAATAGCATTCAGAGTGATTTCCTTGTCATAGTCTAAACTATGGGGGAAGATTTGCATGTAGGATTTTCCATCCAATCTCAATACTTGTGCACAAAGTGTTTCCCTTTAGCCAATTCCCTAACAATGAAATGGTATTCTCTTGGCGCAACATGTCGCAAACTTCCTTCAATTCATCAATATCATATTGGATCATCTTTTCTATTTTCTTTTGTTCCATCTTTTGTGATTGCTCCTTTTGAATACTACATTTCACTCTGAAGATTTATGAGTACCTCCACGGTTTCCTGATACACCTCCTTCTGATGGACAAGATCTGGCTACCATGCATGTAGAACCTCCTCCTTATTGATGGTAGGCTTTTGGTGCAATGCTTCTTTGGTGCACTCCGCTTCAACACGGGTAGTGAAATTTACAGGAAATACCTCAGATTCTGGTTCCAACTTGGGAATCCACTTATTTTCCATAGTGCGTTGTATCCTAACCATCCTTGTGCCCTTTTTTTCTTGTTTATGCTTCTTACTAAGATGCTCATATAATTCTGAGCATTCCTCATAGCTATGATTCTTTCCACATAAGGAACAAGTAATATTCTAAGGACATTCGCACCTATAGTGGTCAAGAGATCTACATGTATAACATGTTCCGTGAGGAAACTCGACTCGTCCACCACCATGGCCTCGTCGCATGAATCGACCATGGTATCCTCGACCTATGCCATGACCTCCTTCAAAACGCCCTTCATTCTGATCATAGTGCACTTGATTGTGATCCTAATCCTTATGCTCATTCTTTCCTTTAGAGTTATCTAATACTCATGTCTATCATACACCAATATCTATAGCATCATGGATCTGACCAATCAGCCAACATTCTTCCATATCATTAGTTGTGGACCTACATATTTTATAGTAGCAAGAGATATTATTCCTTATTATGCATTGTAATAATGAGCGGTGGCTAGCATTATGGTTTAAGTGACGTATCTCATAGTCTAGCAATAATGAACGTATAATCTACGGGGTAAAACTATCCTTAGTATGACCCGCCACTTCACAATCTATACACCAAATCCTCGTGCATGTCGAATGTGCGATTTTTACGATAGTTTCTCTAACTATTTTTCCATAGCTGCAATTTATGCTTCTAAGAAGGGGGCTAACTCCAATGTCTATGCTTCCAACTTCCTCAATGCGAAAGCTACTTCAAGTGCTTCACGTGGATTAGTGTATGTCTTATGTGACAAAGCCCTTCTAAAAAGTGTAATCAGACCTCCAACAAACCATTATGCATGTTGGCTTGCGTGAATATCATAAAAAGCTTAGATAAAAGCATTTTGAAATGGGCATCATACTCCCTAACACTCTTAGTAGTGCCTTGCTTAATATCCTTGAGCACGCTTATACTCTTATGCTCAAACTCAAGGATGTGAAACTCTTTAAGGAAATCATCTTTTAATGTTGAATATTCTACGTAGGTCGATCGGGTCAAACTTTCTATACCAGTTGTGTGCACGCACTTCTAACGTAGTGGCACATTAATTTGTCATGCACTCGAAGTCGTGATTCCTTTTGTGTGCCATAGTATTTCACACATGTGCACATGTTCAACAACATCTTCTATGCCCCTATATTCTGGAAGAGGAAGAGACATCTCTATGTAAATATTCTTGGGTTGGTGTGGACTTGCCCACCGATCCAAACCTCCTTTTTTTCTTCTACTGGTAGAACCACAAAATCCACTAGAACTAGAACCACCTATACTTTATGATCCCCCACATGTAGCTTAAGTGGACCGGTGGATGTACTTCCCGTGTCCCAACATTAGTCTTGAATCGAACCCCTATAGTATAGTAAGTTTTACCACTCCCAGTGAGTCCAAAATTTTTGCACTTGAATTACGTGCGGATGATGAACTTTGAAAAGGTACCTCTAAACAATAATGAAGACATTTTCCCTACCATCGATGTACTTGCTATATGACTTACTCCTACTCTCCCACTACCTAAATTAGCTTGCTGACTACTTTTCGTACTAGATACAGAAAACCAAAGGCAAGAGGTAGGTTTCTAGGTAGATTCAGATGCATGCCCATGGCCTAGGTCATCTCTGCTGGCGTGCTTCCATGTGAGGCCAAAGGGGTTCCCTGTCATGCTTTCCCAAATGGGGAAGTTTCTGATGCTCTGGTTTCATGCCTTCATGCGACCTCCAAATCCTTTGCAATCCATCTCTCTCCTCAACTCCATTCACTCTGTAAGATCCCACTACTTCTCTATTTCCCTCTCATGCACATCATTATACTTAAGCTTCCTTTCTTCTCTCTGCCTTTCTATCACTAGGTCTGTCATCTTTCACCAAACCTACTCCTACCCCCACGCATGGTGGGGTTTAGTTAGCCATCGGTTTGCTTTCCAAGTTCAAGGTTACCATCAATATTTTGATCGTTAGTGGAATGCCTTACATGTAATTTCCTCTGGGATATCGTAAAAATTGAATTTTTCTACCTCTGGGAAAGAATAAGTGGAAATTGAGTACTCTAGAATATAGTTCTTTAGAACACCATGAAACCAAGTATCCACAACACATGTCCAAATTAGAGCAGCATCATGGAGCGACTAAAATTATTCCTACATCCAAACAAGTGCACGATACCTCCAATCCCTTTTAGATGCATAAGCAACCAACCACTCATACAGTTCTACCAAAAAAATAATGAAGAATCTCTCATACAAACTGTCATTAATATTTATTTCCACACATGTGCATGCATTAAACTCGATCCAAAGTGTTGAATCTCTATGCGTACTCTTCTTCTAGATCATGTATCCACTCCTCAATAATTACTAGGGTCAACCGGTATGTCTTCATTGCTAACCATCCTGAAAATAATCCGAAAAAGAGGTCCCGACAACGGAACCAATGACGCATCCTAGATTTTACTACTAATAACCTAGGCGCATTGGCACATCACTCGAGCTAGACTAAGTGCTCACCGAAGTGCGCAAAGGTACCAGGCCCCTCTTTAAGGTTGCTTGTGTAGGATGTTAGCAAGATGAAGAGTTAATGCATTCAGATCCATAAATAACATAACATTCTACAGAGCATATTCTAGATCTAGATCTAAGGGTAACAGATTTAAATAATAACCATAATGAATTCAACCATGCAAGAACCAATTATACTCATGATTAACACCTTGATTCAGCCAATACACTCCATTATATTAAACATAATAAATACATAGAAGCTTCTTACAATAGTAATACCATAAGCTCATACACGTATCGAACGTGACATAAGCTAGCTTCACAACAATTCATATCTAGTCCTCATATATATTCTCTATACTACGCAGATCACTACATATTTATAAGAGTGGGGACTTTCCCTTTACCACTTGCATAATTCCCAAAATAGGTCACATGTTGAAAATAGCTATGTGCCTTTACAATAATAGACATGCGTATAATTGTGCTAACAATAGGTCTCTTTTGGTTAACTAGTAGTAGAAATTCTATTATTAGCCCAAACCCATGCAAAGCGCTTAGTAGCCACACTTCCAAAAATAGCGTATACGTGTCATGTAAGTCTTTATCTGATTTGTGTGTTATGCACGTTATCTCTAAAAATAGACCGTATATGTGAAAACACTAAGTCCCAAATCTTCCCTTGTCTTTTGCGCGCATGTCTGTCCCTATCCTTCCACACCTTTGACTATGTTTTACTCCTGCACATGAATATTTTTTGTGCCTTCTCCTTAGTATCATACTCTTGTCATCGATCAACACAATCAATTTTTGTGATAAATGTTTCATGAAAAATTGATGAAAATTGATTCTAATCTATTTTTTTATGTTGATTGCGGTGAAGACCAAGTTGACTATCGAGATAGGCTTCCATTGATTCTAGTAGAGGTGTGGGATGATATATCAAATTATTATTGGGCACATGTGGAGGAGGTGGTATTTGTATGGATGTTTGATTATATATGTATTCATAGGTATCAAATATTTCTATTAGCATTGATGGAGATGTTGGATCTTGCCACCTATACTTTTGGTTATTGATGGGTGAGATCACCATCACCATCACCATGGAGGATGTCCACAGGGATTACTAGGTTTCCAATCCAGGGAGGTATCCATTGTATTGATGATACTAAGAGGGAGGAGGTTATGAGGAGGTTGTATGTGGAGGATTTTAAGGGTGCGAGATACACCAAAATGGGTTTTATTATCATCCTCTATATTCTTTCGAGAGGGAGGGTCATGTTTGGATGATGATGATGATCATGGGGATTTTATTTTTCTCTTTTCCTAATTCTAGTGGTGGTATATTTCCTTGGATGATGACTGGTGTGGTTGTAGATATGATGGATCATCGTACACTATTTACATGGTCCCCTGCATTACTAGTGCAAACTTACGGGGAGGTATGGGCTTGAACGTTTCATAAGAGATTTGGGATTGATGTTGCATTTTTTCTATAGTGTTGGGATTTCGAGCATATTGTTGTGAATCATCCTCATGGTTTACCATGGGGAGGTGTGGATATGATTTGGGGATCGATGGATTTTGAGATGGCGTGTTAATGTAGGGAGGTCTAGAGGATTTCGGAAAGAAGGCTCACTATAGACAGATCCTCACGGGTTTACTGAGTCAAGGATGTGTTGTGGAGACTTTATATTGATTTTCTAGTGAGGTTGGGACTAGAGCGTGAGATCAATGTGACTCACCTTAGCTCATTTGAAGCTATAGGTGTAGGGGTGACAAGGTGGAGGGTAGGATCTTGTCAAATTTAGTTGTGTTAGATGGTAATTTGGTTAGCACATGTAGGATTTGTGGAGAGAGAAGGATCTCCTATTAATGGTTTCATAGATAGATGCCCCATCTATGTAGTTTATTTTGAAGCAAACCAGATCAATTTGGGAAGTTTGTTTTTATGGGAAATATAATCGATGAGAAAATCTTTCCTAGGATGCCTTTGATATTTCAACTTTTTAAAGGTTGATTGATATGGGAAGCCTTTTTACATGGGTTAGCCATCCTTCAAGGAGTGGTCTAATTACTTTAAATTTTTATCTTTAGAAAGTTTTCCTTTGAGGGATTAGTCTATGAATTTTAACGGGTAGTTTTCCTTCAAGGATTAGTCTAATTTTCTTTTTGATAATATGATTTTGTTTATTAATAGTTTTCCTTCAAGGATCAGTCTATACATTTTTATAAGAGTATCCATATATATTTTTGAATTTCTTTTGAGTTGAGGGAAAACCCTACTAGACAATTCCAAGGAGTGGAAGAAATGTGTACACATACTACACATGTGTGCCCCATGACATGTATTTGGTTGGTAAAAAAATTGGGTGGGTGTAATGATTACGGGGCCCATGCTAGGGAATAACCCGTCCATATGAAATATGTGATGAACAAAGCATTGGTGCTCACCTTTAAGGTTTGTAAAGATAGTGACAAAAAAACCACATACTTTCAAATCATTATTATGATAAAATGGTTGGTTAGATGAAGAGATAAGACCTTTGATGTGGATACTATCATGACGTCAAAATTTTAATAGTAGAAATGCCACTTGTGCAAGGCATTCAGAGGTTCCTTTTCAGGTGTACCATCAAGGGATGATAAACACTACGCTCCTTACCCATACTTGTGAGTGATAACATATGGAATGATCCAGTTAAAGTCAAACTTTCCATGCTTACTTCATTCCAGAGTAGTGAATTTTGATTTTATTTGAGAACAAGATCACCTATCCTAAATTCATGCTCTTTTACATGTTTTTGTATGTGTATTTTATGCACTCTAAATAGACATGATGGTGTTCAAGATTTGTTAAACATTTTTCATCTAGTAGTTCTAAATGTGCTAGACAGTCTTGTCAATAATATTCATTGGGGATAAATTCTTTGAGAGATACGCAAAGTGATTGGATTTAAACTTCAAGGGTTAGAACCACCTCAGAGCCATAGACTAGTGAAAATGGTGTAGCACATGCAAGAGTTCGGATGCTAGTTCGATAAGCCCAAGGACAAAATAGGATTTGGAGATGTCAATTCCTACTTGCTTTGTCAATTGTTTTCATGAGGATTTTATTACGTTTTTTGTTAGAAGCTTCAACTTGTCCATTTTATTGTGGATAATATGATGATGAAAAGCTTAGTTTGATGTTGAAAGATTCAAAAATTTTCTTAACATCCTTATTTTTTAAGGATTTACCATTATCCATGACAATTTTTTTAGGAATACCAAATCAACATATGATGTATTATTTTCTTTAGTTTAAGTTAAGGGAATAACTTCAACCCATTTAGTGAAATATTCATTGATTGTGATGTTGTTGTAATGAATGAGGGTTGATAGTGTTGATGAGGTCTAACCCCCATTATGAGAAAGGCCATAGGCCTTAATATGGTTATAAATATTGACTAGGAATATGAGTGCAATTCAAATTTTTGACATTTAACATGTTTCTTAAGGTATATGCAATAATATTGGTTGATAGAAGGCTAATAATAACCGAGCGAGAGGACACATTTAGTGATAGGGGTGCCATTAAAATGTCGCCACATATACCATCATGGACTTCTTGGATAGCTTTAGTGGATTCATGGGATTTAAGACATCTTAGTAAGAGGCCATCAAATCTACGTTTATAAATAATGTTGCCTATTATAACATAGTGGGTGGCACATTTGAGGAAATACCTTTTATAATTTCTAGATAGATCGGGGGATTTTGGATTCTGAGAGGTATTCAAATTTATGTGTGTACCAAAGGTCGGTTGGATTGTTTTCGATGATGTTCATAGATGGGAGTTCATATTTTTGAGATGCTTGATCCAATCTATGGCCAAAAATGAAATGTTTGGAATTATAAGTGGATTCTTTAGTTGATAAAGGAATGAGATATCCTAATGAGGCCATGGTATCCACGAATTTATTAGAAGATCTAGGAATTCTCTAAATAATGTAATGGTTGAAATATTTGAGGAGGAATTCAACAATGTCTTTATATTTCTGTAGAATTTCATTCTTACATTGATAAATTCCTTTGACTTGATTAATGACAAGTTACAAGTCTCTGTAAATTTCTAAGATTTGAACACCTAACATAATGGTAGTTTGAAGACCCATTATTAAAGCTTCATATTCGAGCATGTTATTAGTACATTCGAAGTTAATTTTGAAAGATACAAGGGTAGGATTCCCCACAGGAGGTATTATGATGATGATACTAGCCCCTCCCCCTTTATGGCATTAAGATCCATCAAAAAAGAGGGTCATTTTAACAAGACTGAATTTTTGATCGTTGATGGTGTTAATAGATTCATCAGGAAATTGTTTGTGAGGAATTTGATTGTCAGGAAGAGGAGCTTTAACGAGATGATCTGCGATGGCATGTCCCTTAATATATTTCTAAAGTATAAACTCTATATCAAACTAGATCATTAGCATGAGCCACCAAGTGATGTAGTCACTTTGTGATATGGTTTAGAATGCATGGTTTTGAGTGGGTTAAAACTGGCTACGACATAAGTCTTATGGTTAAGTAAATAGTGGCATAGTTTGGGAATTGCAAAGTATAAGGAACAACACATTTCTCAATTTCAAGTATAACGGTCTCATATTCATGTAGAGTACAACTTATGTAATAAATGTAATTTTCATGACCTGCTCATCTCAATGGGTGAACATGGAACCTAAGGCATGATTTATGGCAGATATGTAGAGGTATTTAATGGTTCCCTCTCATGGGTAGGAATGAGCATAGGTGGCGATAAGATATATTATTTGAGATTGTTGAAAGATTTTTAACAATTGTGATCCCACTTAAAGTTAATATCTTTATGAAAGAGATGATGAAAAGGTTGTGACATTCGAAAGTTGTGATATAAAGCGAAGGATGGACTGAATCTTACCTTGGAGGCTACACAGTTACTTGAGGTTTGTCGAAGGATTCATTTTGATTATTGCTTTGATCTTTTTGGGTCTACTTCAATGCCTTGGATGGATATGATGAATCCTAAATTTTTACCAGTGAGAACACCGAAAACACATTTAAGCGGGGTCAAGACAAAGGAAATATTAAATAATATGAGTGAATATTGACTCCAAGATAGTTTGATGATGTTTTGCGTCATTTAGATTTTCCTAGAAGGTCATCAACCAAGTCTTCTAGGGTTTTGTGGATAATATCGTGGAAGATATATGTCATAGCGCATTGATAAGTGGATCTTGCATTCTTGAGTCGAAAGGGCATGACATGATAAAAAAAAAAAATTTCCGAGGGGTAATTAAGGATGTCTTGTGTTGATCGTCAAGGTTGATAAGGATTTGAACACAAATAATCAAACCATCCATAAGGAAATCATCTCATGGTCGGTTGTTAGGTCAATGGCACAGTCGATGTTTGGAAGAGGGAATTCATCTTTAGGAAAAGAGAGATTGAGATCACGGAAGTTGGTACAAATGCGTAACTTTCTTGAGGATTTGATCATGGGTATGATATTAGATACCCATTATGGATAGTCAATGGGTATGATGAAATTATCGGTGATAGGTGTTGTAACTCTTCTTTGATGAGAAGAGCAATGCGAGAATGCATTCTATGTAGATTTTTCTTGATTGGTTCTGCATTAGGGTAGGTGACGATATTGTGTACAACAATGTGAGGATCGATACCTGCATAACAATATATGATGAGGAAAACTCTTTATTATACTTATGTAGGAAGGTGGTGAATTCATTTAACTCATATGGATTCAAGGATTAACCAATTTTGATTATGGGAGTTTCATATGTAGTTCCTATATTAATATCAATAGTGGATTCATTAAGGAGCATTGATGTGTCGGTGAGGCTTTATGAAGCTAATTTCCTTTTCCCCATGTGGGAGAGAGTATCTTGATCATCTTGAAATTGAAGAATGTTGATGTTAGGTGAGTCCTCTTTCATCATTTCAGGCCGGACGAGAGGAAGGGTTTTAATATCATGATTAGTTTCATAGATCTATGGACCTAATGTAATAATATTAAATTAAAAAAGTTAGAAGGGATGGATGTTGTGTCGTCAATGTCCATAGGATTGTCATGTGTGGTCAAGGATGATGGTTCAAATTTGATGATCGGTGTATTGTTATTTGACATGGAGGGTTTGGAATTTGGTTTCTCATAACCCAAGCCGTATTTTTGTGTGATTTACAGAAATGTTGGATGATTTAATCATGTATTTCATGATCATAACATCTAAATCTAAAGCCTTTTAGGTTCAATGATGGAGATAAATTTGTGTGAAGACCTGGTTATATAATAATTTGAAGTCCGATACGAATGACATAGCATGACGCGGATAATTAGGTTAGTTGAAAGAGGAGTGATTGATCCCTTTGTAGATGAGATTCATTTTTAGATGTGGAGAGTTGTAAGAGACGATATCTCCGATATTAGGTTCATACATGGGTTGTTTTTATATTCTTCCATTAGTATTGGGTGTGGGAAGGAATTGAGCGTAAGGAGGCGATACTCCCCTAGTGATAGGAGTTACATAACGTCTTCAAGGGAAGAGTTGTCTAGTAGTTTGGATGATGGGATAGATGTGCTAGTAGATGCCTCATCAGAGGATCTTGAGCTTGATTTTGGAAATAGCACATCATTTGGACCATATGTCATGTTACATGATCTTAAGGGATTAGGATCTATGGAAAATATAAATGTTTTACCCTCGTGTTCATATTTAAGGCATCGATGTAGTGTTGAGGGGATACAATACACGATGCATATATAGATCGACCTAATAATATGTTGTACTAGAACTCTACTTCTATAAGATATAAGAGCTCAAGAAGAGTTTTGACACTAACTTTAAGTGGTAAGATGACTGTACCAATTTGGGGGTGATCATATTGTTTATGTCTCAAAGTATAGCTAGTGTTTTCAAGATAACATGATTCGGTAATCACAGTTGTTCGAAGGCATTTGATGATATGATATTGATTGTGGCACCATTATCAATCATGACTCTTTTTACAAGGACATTGTTGAATTTAGTGATGATAAAGAGGGAATATCATGCTCTTATGGATGTAATGATGGTATTTCAAAACTATCAAAAGAGATAGCAGTGGATGTTTTGAGAGTGCCTACTAGGTTTGTGAAGAGTTGTGGGTCGTACAATGGCACTGATATGGATTGGAGAGATTCAATCATGGCTTGCTTGTGTGAGGGTGAAGCTTGAACCAGCTCATAAGAGACATATTGAATGGTGCTTGGTGTATTTTTTTATTACAAGTTTTTATCTTTGTGGTGGTGGATTGTGTAGGAGGAGCGGTGAGGATGGTTACTTTAGCTTTGGATGTGTGGTTGTTTGATCGGATTATTCAAGAGCAAGGGGTATAGAAACCTTGAAATTGTTTATTCTAGAGGTTTAGGTTCATGGGTACATGCCTAAGTGGTAATATGAACTGCGTTGATTTGATGAAGAGTGGCCTTGCTAGAAGACTCATTAGTAGTTTTAGATGGTGAAGTAGATATAATAATTTGTGGATGTTTTTTTTTTTTTTGTAACTCAAGTGAGGAGACCCTTATCTGCAAGGTTTTTTATGGTAGTGTGGAGATATTTACAATCTTCCACAGTGTCCTAGTGTTGTATGATAATCACAAAAGGCTTCATAGTTATACCAAGAGTATTACTACCTCGTGAGCTAGATGGATTAAGTGGAGAAAGTGTTATGAGTGACTATTGAAGAATCTTCTCAAGGGATGATGTGCAATATCCTTTTGAAGTGGATGTGAAAGGAATTAATGATTCATTTGGTTTGATGAGAGTGGGAGATGCTACTTTTGATGTAGTTTCTTTATTCATGCATTCATGGATGCTTTTTTATCACATAATGATAATAGGTAATTTGGATGAAGGATGTGGCCCTAAAATGGAGGGATGATATTTTGGTTTTTGTGTCAACGAAGTAAGATGCTCATGGGATATGATTGTAAATTTTTTAGCTTGAGGTGGGATAGTATTATGAAGATTTTATGCATGGTATTGAGTTGTAAAGTCATCATACGAGCTTTTCATAATTTATAAAATGGTTTGTTTTTGTGACATTGGTGAAGAGCTCCTAGATAATATGGGTAAAGAGGGGATAGGTATAAATGAAGGAGGTTTGATTTTGGTGATAGGTTCTATGGATGCCACTTTGATTTATTATCTGGTATTCCTACATCATTATTGTTAGAGGAAGGTACGGAGGTGGATTCATTGGTAGGTAATTTTCATGAAATGTATTTATGGTATGATGGGCTTGAATATTAATTGTTTTTGGTTGGCTAGTTGATGGAGCATGGTTTGTAAATGGTTGTTTAAATATGTCGAGGTTCGATTTTGGGGTGCATTAGGATTTTCTAAATGTAATTCACCCTTATCGATCGAATCCTAAAGGACATATCATAATGAACAATACCTTTCAATGTCATGACCTTTGACCACATGGTATTTTCAACAATCATTTCTCTATTCCAAGATGGTTTTGAAATGGATGTACTGATAGGACAAATGGGTGGAAGAGTGATCATGTTAGCAGCCAGAAGTTTATTGAACACTATACTATATGATTCACCGATGGGAGTGTAATTGTGTTGAGGTCAAGAATGTTTAGTGGTTGAATGTTCTTTAGAGGAATATTTCATGACCACTTGTGTTGGCTAACAATTTGGATTTTTCTTGGTTGGAGGATGGTTTGGATGAAAATTTAGTCTTTGGTTTCTTTGGTCTAAGTTTGACTCTACCTTCTTCAAGAGCTCAGAGCTCGAGTTTTTTGGCCATTGTAATGGCTTCGTCAAACATGTGAAAGGATTACATTTAAAGTGTAGATGAGATATGTTTATCATAATAATAAGAGAATAATTCTATCAACTCTATTTGTGGGAGGGAAAATGACAATTGATTAATAATACCCCTCCAACGGGTAACAAAGTCTGCAATGAACTCATCTTTTAATTTTTTGATTACATACAGGTCGGTAATAGTGATTTTACAGGTGATATTGATTGAGAAGTGTTCGAGGAATAGTTGGGAAAGCTATGTAAATGGAAAGAGTGAGTATTGTGAGATGTTGTTATACCAATCTAGAGAAGGGCCTGCTAGAGACATGGGAAATGTACGAAGAATCAAGTCTTGATGATGAGCTACAAAATAACAATCATGATGAAAGTCTTGTATGTGTTGTTGAAGGTCTTCCTTACTATAAAACTTGGGAACTTAGGAAGCTCCCAATGATGAGGATATGCTTTATATGGCATGGATGGATGAATAGGATCATTGGATATTTTCTCATATGATAATTTATTCTTAAGACCCATAGAAGTGGATTCGAGGCTAGATATTTTGTTTGTTAAATCCTAAAGAGGGTCTGTTTGCATTTTTGTTGTGTATTGGATGAGGATGAACCAAGATGATTATATGAAAAATGATTAGGTTGTTGGTATGGTTGATATTGTTAAGGGATGTTCTAATGAAAGGGAATGTTCTATTGAGGAATATTTGTAGAAATATTATAAATGGGTTGTGAAGTTAACAATTGTGAATGCTAAATGTATTGATCTTGGATGTGCATAGATGTCTTAAGGAGGGGTTGTAATTTTTTTGGTTCATGTTGAAAGGAAATAGATGCATGGATAAAATTTTATGATTGTTGTGGAGTGTTTTGGAAGGGAAAAAAAAAAGTAAATGAGGGGTTGAGAGTATTGAGATGCATGTTGGAAGGGAACAAAAGTTTGAATAAGAGGTTATGGCTACTATGGAATGTGTTGGAAGGGAGAAGAATAGTGAATGAGGGGTTAAGATTGTTGTGGCATAGATTGAAAGGAAGTGGGGATAGTAGATGATTGTTGAGAGGATGGAAGAACGGTAGAAATAGAGCTAGCATTAATAAGTGGGGTTGACGTCAAAATGGACATGAACATATTTTTAAAAATGGGTGTAGGTTGTTGAGATGGGGTTGGTTGAGCTACACTTGATAGGATAGCTACAAAAATCAAGGGGGGATATATGGATGGCGGATGATACTAAAGGATTTAATATGGGTGAGGATGGGTTGGTGTTATTCTAAGGTGGGGTGGAGCCAGATGAAAGGTTTTGTGAAGAAGTAGATTGTTTATTATTGGTATCCTGTGAGAAAACTACATTAAGATCAAAAGTAAGGATGTGGGTTGAAGACACAACAATGAATGTTTTTGATTGACTATTGATGGGGCTCATTTTCTCTATATTGTTATGGATGATACTCTTTTTAGACTTTTTATAACAAAATGTGGAATGGAACTTCAAAAGGTTTGCTTATTTCTAATGGGTTAGAACCATTATCTCTCTAGAAATTTATTGATGATATGTTCCTCTTAGGAAGAGGTTTTGTTCCAAAATATCAAGATTTTAAAGATATCCTTCGAGATTATGCTTTGCGATGACAAGGTAACTCATTAATTTGAATAAAAGTTATATTTTCTTCCTAAATTTTGAATGGGAGGTTCAGATGAGAATTTCTCATATCTTGAATTTTCCTATTAAATCGCTCCCTACAGTTTATTTAGGTATGCCTCTTTTTAAATGAAGAATGGAGCTTGAAAGTGGAATCCTCTTCTTATCATGTTTCAAAACAAGTTGGCATCTTGGAAAGGAGATATTCTCTCTCAAGAAGGTACATTTTAGATTCTTCAAATTTATTTACAAAGCTTAGAAATTTATTTAATTCCTCTTGTTAAGATGCAGGAAAATAAGGATTAATATTGTTCGATTTAGAGAAGGTAAATTTGGTTTGGTGATTAACTAATCTATATAGTATGGGAATAGTTAATCTAAGATATGAATAGCTATAATGATGTCAATAATATTAGTAAAATAGTATGCAAATAAACTAAATAATTATGCAAAAGGAAATGTTAACCCTAGTGTGTAAGAAGGAAAGGGAAAGAACTCAACTAATAACATATTTTTGTCGGGCGGTGTCACACGAGTGATTCGATAATTACGAAGAAGGAGCGATTATGTGGGAGTGTAAAAGGGATGGAGTTGGAGGATCTAGCTAGACTAGAGCACTTGGAAGAGGACCAGGGCACCTCACGGGTGCTTTGATCTGCAATATGAGTGCCTTGGTCTGCGTAAAATCTCTGAATCAGATCTTCTCAAGGCCAAAGGGTGATCTGAAATACTCGTTGTCTTTCACATCAACTTTGTTGTCCTATGTCACGTGTTTCCAATAACTCAAGATGGAAGAAATACCTATAAGACCCCAAAAATAGCATCAAACCCTAAAAAAAAAAAACATATGAAGGGTTTGGGTGACCTTAGCTACCATAGTGGTGGACTTATTAATCGAGTGTTGCAGAAACATCTCATACATGATGTAGTTCTATGTATAAGTGTGTGTGAACATGCCCTAGGTTTCTCTTGTGTCAATCACACTTTGTGAAGTAGCAAGTAATAACTATGTGTAGAAAATGTAGTAGAATGTCTCCATGGAATAGAATAGAATCCCTCTCCCTATGAAGTGTGATGCAGATGTCCTATCCTTATAGCTTGATGATGGATCTATGTGGATGTGAGTGATCTCCAATGCAATAGATGGATCCAACTCTAGATGGAGTGATAGTAGTAATTGATTCTATGCCCTAATTATGGTCTCATAAATTTATATTTATAGGGTTCTTTTGGGAGTGTGTGTCACTTGGGTTGTCATTAATGTCAAGTCCATTGATGTCACAAAGGGTCTAGGTGGTGATATCGGAATGTTGGATAGGTGATCTAGGGGTCTCAAAGGTGCATATGAGTGGTTTGAGTCTCTCAAAATTGGTATGAAGGTAAAAAAAAAAAATCCATGAGGTGATTGAGATGTGTTAATGAATCTGTAACATGTCCACATGGTCTAGTCAAGTAATTATAGGCCTTGGCCTAATGCAAATACATGTTGTAAATCAAACAAACATGAGAATTCACACAAAATAAATCAAGGAAACCAATATTGGATCACTATTATGTGGCATAAGAGGTTTATAAATACCTATAAGAGACAAACCATATTTAAGATAAAAGCAGTCGGTATGGAGCTTTCTTAAGCCAATCCACAAGCAAGCAAGGTGTGAAATGTTGACCCAAGGTGTGATGATGAAAAAAAAATATGTGATCATGTAATGATGATATATAGTGTGTAAAATTACTCACATGTGTTTATTGAAGTGTTTTAGGCACTTCTACAAGTCAACATAGTTCAACTTGAGAATTAGAGACTAAAGGGAACCTAGATGAGATGGGATGGAAATATGTAGGATGAACCAGAGAAAAATATCAATTTGAGGTATTATATGGATGTGTCCTTAAGGTGTGAGAAAAATTCAGAAGCTGAGGATGGATATTTTTCAAGTTATGCAAGTATTTCCAAAACTAGGTTTTTCAAAGTATGCAAATTGAGCACCAAACTTCTTAGCAGTCAAGAGAAATTTTGGAGCCTCCTTCAGATAAGTCATAACATTAAAAAAATGGATTAAATTGGGATAAAATTATTATGTAAAAATTATTTTGGTGATTGGTTGATTATTTTAAAAGTTCTATCCATTTTTGTGAGCATGTTTGTAGCCCTCCAAAGCCCAGTTTGGACCAGTTTTAGAAACTTGTGTTGGATAGGTGTCCTAACTCAATTTTTTTTTAGAAGACTATTTTAACATGAAGAGGACTCCTTAGGGATAATTTCCATGTAATTTTGAGTTCATGATGCATGGTGGGCCCCACTAAAAAATAGGTATTTTGTGAATATTTCAGTGTACAAGAGAAAATTTCAAAAGAACCCCTACTAAAATTTGAAGTGGATGATTTTGGTAATTTTTTATTCAACTTAATGAATTCACTTGGGTTACTCATTTTTTTAAAATGGAATAATAGTTTCATATTTGAGCTTATCGACAAAAGGAGCTTTTTTTGAGAAGCTCGTGAAGAAGAATAAAGGTAACCATGTTGAATTACATTGAATTGATTATGTTTCTTGATTTTATCATTCTTTTCATGTGTTAAAATTCATGGTTAAGTTTGGAAAATTCATTTCTTGCTTAAAGGTGATTGAGCCAAAACTGCTTCTTTTAGGCCTATTTGAGAAACATGTCTGAATGGGTATGAAGGTGAGATTTTCTCCATTTTACCTATGGGTGTGAATTCTTGAACATGTTTCATACATCCAAGTTTAATTTTTATATGTTATAGAGATCTAGAAAAAAATGGACGTTTTTGACCACATTGTATGGAAGACTAATTTTTATGTCTTGAAGATCATCCAGATTTGACGAGTTATAGAGATTCAATTTTTTTGAAGCCTTATGAAATCAATTGGAGAAGTATTATAATTTTATGATATAGTATAATTCATGATATTTCCATTGATAGGTTACTTTCCTCATGATGAAGATATTTGAGGTATGTATCACCCAATTCTTGAAGACAAAATTCAGAGATGTTGAAACCATCCAGGAAAGTCTTGTAAAGTGGTGTTTCTTTATGTGTTAATCCTTGATTTTTCTCTTTATGATAAATTTTAATGAAATTATACATCCTAAGATTCATTTTAGTATATTACTTGGATCATGAAGATGAGTGGAAGTGGTCTAGTTAGATGTTTTTTAGGACTGTATTTGTAGAAGCTAATTTAGGCACATCTATGAACCTAAATGAATGTCTTGGATAATGTGGTGATTTTATAAGCATACAAGAGAATTATTTTACTTAGTGGGACCATGTACCACGTGAATAAAAATTTGGAATCCTTGTGGACAAGTTTGAGAGCTAGAAGACAAAACATGATATCATTCAGAGAAGAAGACAAAATTTGATTTCATTCAACTTCCAATTCGAATTCAAAGCTAGGAAGTTGAGGAGTCACGTGGAAAATGAAGTGTAAGATTGATATTTGTAAATGTTTTGTTCTTTAAAAGGGTGTTCCATGTTTATGTATATTCAATTTTGATAAAAACCCCTTTTCTCTTCTTTTGAAGAAAACCTTTGTTGCAAAGAAAAACCCCTTGGAAGTCTCTTCTAGGTTAGTAGCTGGTTGGAGTTTCATGAGGAGGATGTGAGTGAAGAAAAATGGTGAATTATCTATTAGCTGTAATCTAATTTAAAGAGTTTTAATGTGATTTCAAGAGTTGTAATAAAATTTTAATTCTAATAAAGAAGGTTTAAGTACATCTTGGGTTCTTGATATGTATGTGTTTCTTGATGAACTTTATCTAATTGTGATCAAACATTAATGCATGTGATTTATGAAAGTGTAAAATTATTGTTTTAAATAGAAAAGTGAAAAGTTTTATTACAGGATTGATTCACCCCCCCTCTCATTCCTTTATCATTTATAACAATTGGTATCACAGCCCGAAAGCCTTGGAAGCAACCTTAACAAGCTAGAGGGAGGTATTTAGTGAAAATGATGGGAGATATTTATCACATGAGATGGGGAGTAGAGTTCTATAAAGAGAAGATAGAAAAATTGATTCAATTACAAGAAGAATTTCTAAATTATGTACAGATTCAACTCAAGGAAGCCCTAGCTGAGAAAGAAGAACTGAAGAAAGAAAATGAAGAACTGAAGAAAGAGCTAAACATCATGACAAGTAAGGTATCATCTTTTTAAGAGAGCTCAAAAAAACTAAATAATATGTTAGGAAAACAAAAGGCATATGGTGATAGAACAGGTCTAGGTTTCATAGAAAATTCATGTAGTATAGAGAAAAATGAAGGTGAATCAAGTCAAGGATCAAATGACAAAATGCATTCAAGCAAGGGAAATAGTTTAAATCTTACATCTCATGGAAGATCATCTATCAAGAAGCCAAATGATTTTAGGCATGTTTATTTTCATGGTAATTGTAATAAGCGTGGTGTTTATGGACACATGGCTAGTATGTGTAATCCTAATAAGGAAAACAAAGAAGAAGAACTCAAGAACATCACTCTAAAGGGAAGAAGGAAGAGCAAAAATTAAAACAAAAATATGGATTTGATTGTTATCACTATCATGAGAAAGGACATCTTGCAAAGTATTACAAAAATGAGTCATCAAACACAAGAAGGTATGTAAGAAATTTCAATGGCTATTGCTATGCGTGTAATGAATTTGGACATAGGGCTTCGAATGTAAAGGAATAAAAATGGAGTGCTTTAGGTTTCACAAGGTAGGAAACATTGAAAGGTTCTGTGGTGTAGGTCATCTAAAGAAAGAGATTAAAAAACCTAAGAAACAAGTTCAGAAATACAAGAAGAAGGGAGAAGCCAGTCAAAGTGCTCAAAAGGATCCTAAGAAAGTTATTGAGAAAAGAAAGATTTTTCTGTGACAACTAAAGAGTTAGAGAAGAATGAACCAGTCAAGAATCTAAAATAAATCTTAAGACATTCTTAGGTCTCTTATCAATCTTCTCCATGGTATTGGTGTGAGGGGAAGGTGTTTTAGTCAAGGTGTGTGTTTGCTCCATGTTTTTCAAGTATTGGCAAGGTGTATTCTCAATGTTTGGTGACTTAGGATGTATATACGAGTTATGATGATAAGGTTATTGTGTTATGTTTTTATCCGAGCCTATATTAAACCACAAGAAAAATGTGTCAAAGTGAGCTCATATTACAAAGGTTCGAGCATCTCGAGTAGGTGAAATATATTCACTAGACAATAAGATCTCTTATAAAGAATTGCTCTTTCCTGAAATCAATTTTTTAGATCAACTGTGATAATCATTATGGACTATGTTTGCAATATTGAAAGATAGGTAGAGGAATTATCCATCATGTTTGAAGTTGTTATCTCACAAGATAATAATATGGGATATGAATTTGGTATTAAGATAGACTTTTTGAGTTTCATGAAACAAAAGCAACATTATCTTGTTTATCTATTCATCATGTCAACTCGGTTTACTCTCGAAGGGGTAAAACATTGTTAGATAATTTCAGTTTAAGAGGCATACTGATAAGGTTTTCTTCTCTTGAAAGATGATTTAGTCTTACGTGTGATAGTATTAAAGATGAGAAGTCTATTCTACTCAATAAAATAAATTCATTATCTAGAATGTAAGGTATAATATGAGGTATACAATGTTAGAAAAAGGAATGATCCTCGAGCCCTAATAAGATGTATGTGATGCTTGAAAGCTAAGGAAAGGGTATGAGAAATTCATGAGTGTGTACTCAGATTAGGAAGTCTGTGAAAAGTATTGGAAAATGAGAATGGAATAGACATCTAAGGGAAGTGTAGTACCATTATGGAAGTTGAGTAATGAATTGTTAAGAGCAATTGTTTAATCTAATTTCTAATGGGTCAAGATCTTAACTTTGAGGGAGTTATATGTTCATATGGAGCTTAGTTTTTAAATAAGAGTGGATAAACTATATATGTTTTGAAATGTGTATTATTTCTCTGGAATTCTCGGGATTAAATGGAATGGTTTCAAACTCTTTAAATGTTTGGTAGAGGATGTAAGGATAAGTAATGGAAAATCGGGATGAGTTGATATCTCTAACCCTTCAAAGTAAGTTTCCTAAATGCCAACATGTGCTATAAGCCTTAAATTAAGTTTTAAGGTGCTTATAGGTGCATGAAACTATAAAACAAGCTAGAAGGATTGTTCATTCTTGAAAAATAGTATACATTGACAGAACTTGTCTATACACATGATCAACGTGTGTTGTTGGGACTGTTTGTGATTGTTTAAAGTTAAAATGAGCCTTTGGTGAGCTAAAAAAATTTGGGAACACCTTTTGAAGTTGAAATCAAAGAGTCTCATCAAATGTTGAGTTGAAAAATCCATCTTCAAGTCTCTCGGTGGTGCAAGGCCTGTGAAACCCTAGGTCTATAGTTTTGGAAAAAGAAATACCTAAAACCCAATAAATATTCAACAATCATCTCTGAAAATTATTGTTCAACTCTACATTGATCTTCTCTACTCTTGATTCAAACCATTAGTTCATGACATCACCATTTCTATTGATATTTCCTATAGCATTCAACTCATGACAATGTGAGCGGGTATGGATGGTTCTCGATTATCTTTTGGATTTTTTGAAGAATATGTGGATATGTACATAGGTGCAAAAATTATAGGACTGATTAATCTCAATGTTGCATATTTTTTTGGTATTCAAAGAGAAGGTAAATGGTCATCCATTATAGACACCTATAATTTAGCTCCAACAATTTAAATACTTAAATTGCACTAATTATACTCTTTCCTGCAAATTGATGACATATCATCAATATTGCACATTTTCTCTGTTATCGTCGTTAACTAATTAACTCTTCTATCCAACAATTATGCCAATTAACGACCTTCCGTAAATCAGCTCCCCTTTATATCTATAGTAATTAATTAATTATAATTAAGTTCCCTTTTCTATCTAGATTAATTAATTAAGCTCCCTTTCTATCCGTAGATTAATTAATTATTTATAATTAATTAAGCTCTCCTTTCTATCTAGATTAATTAATTATTCTTAATTAGTTAATTTTGTCTTCTATTTAATCAATAAATTGTCATTTATTTGATTAAAATTCTCTCATAACATAAATCATACTAACTATTCCTCTAAAAAGCTTCTATAAGCTTGCACACCTATTAATTAATCACTTTGGTTAATTAATAAACCCCTCAATCCTCATGAGTCACTAGAGGATAAACTAAACTCTCCTAAAGTAAACTCAACCACTTCTAAACCATGTTTATCCATAACTAACCTAGCTTTTCTATTATCCCACATACAATAGGATGCAAAGCTTCTTCAAACCATTGGGTTATAAAAGGAACCCTCCTCTAACCTTTCTACTTACACCTAAATGAGCATGAAGTGTAGACTATAGCCATTTTATCATCTTAGAGTATTCTTCCATTAGAGGAGCTACCTATTTTCATTTCTTGCATTCATTCTTCCAAGTTTGAAGTCATATGGAGATATGTCAAATGGTCTTGTAGCCATGGATTGACAAGACTCCATTCTTGAAACCTTGGGATTCAAGCATACAATCAAACCCTTTGATTGCTAAGGATATAAATAGGTTCATTTCATTAGCATTCAATTAGAGATAGAGGTTAATTTGTTTAGCATGTTAGTTTGAATCTTCATTTCATGTTTTAATGCAAATATGTTAATAGATTAACTTTTCTTAAGCTCTAAGCATGATGGTATATTGATCTAGTTAGCATTGTATTGAAGCTATTAGGTGTTAGCTTTTATTTCCTTTGAATTGTTAACTAATTCATGTACACATTTGGCACGCCTAGTGGGACTTACTTCATTGTCCTTTGCACTTAATTTCAAGTTTTTGTAGTTAAGTTTCAATTTTGGTTACTAACCCTCTTTTGTACATGTTGATCTAACTTGTTTTTCTTAACTTGTTTTGTTGATTTTTCATGTGTTGAATATTTCTTGTAGGTATAAAAGAGGTGAAGTGCTGTCAAAATTGAATCTTGATGGGAAAATTTCAAGATTTATCCATGCTTTCATGTTTAGAGCTTCATTTTTCAACATTCAATGATCTAGTTTTTCAATTTCTTAAAAATATTAAATTATTGAGCATGTAGGTTAGTGTTTGATAGTGTTGAGTCTTCTATTTACATATTAATGTGGTGGGTTTTTGTCAAAATTGAATCTTGGTGAGAAAATTTCAATATTTCTCCATGTTTTCATTTTTAGAGCTTACTTTTTCATCATTCTACATGCTAGTTTTGTCAATTTCTTGAAAATGTTAAGTTTTTGATCGTGAATGTTAATGTTTGATAGCGTTGATTCTTCTATTCATATACTAATGTGATGGGTTGTTGTCAAAATTGAATCTTGGTTGGAAAAATTTGACCTTTTTGCAGATTAAGGGATGTTTTTTCACATTTTTTGAGTACATGTTAAGTGCATACCTGTGAGCATAAGAGCATATGCGTAACCCATCTTCCGAAGGCCATAAATTTTTCTCTTGAACTTGAAATGACTCCATTTGTTTTGTGTTGGAAAGGTATTAAAGTTAACTATGTAATACAAATATTAATTTGGGATTTATACTTACAAAAATTTGAGGGTTTTCCTTTATTGTAAAACTATTCATTTTCTAACATGTCTAATGTTTTGATGAATGTTATATTTCCATGTTTTACTTGATTTAGATCAAATATTTTGTATTTCTTCTCTTGCACCTTTTGGTAATCTTGAGAATCAAAAACAAATTTGATCTCTATCTTTTTAACATTTGGATTAACTTGGAAATTTGATTATTCATTTTGCTTAAGAGAATGAACCTTTTACAAAGCATTTTTTATGGTCCTCGATTTTAAGTTTTCCATTTATATCTAGTTGGGCTAAAGTTTGTGTATTCTCTTCTCTTACAACTTAGGGTGATCTTGAGAATCAAAAGTAACTTTAGTCTTCATTTTCTAACATTTGGTTGATTAGAAACTTCATCTTTCATTTTTGGCTTAAGAGAATGAACATTTATCAATATTTTTGTATGGTTCATTAATTGCAAAGTTTTCCTTTACTTTTTAGTTTTATTATTTGTTGTGTATGTATGCTTCTCTTGCATACTTGGATGATCTTGAGAATCAAAAGCAACTCTTAATCCTCTTTTAAATAATGTGATTTACTTGAGAACTACTAACACTTAAGTGTGGGACCTAAAAATGTTTGTCAAAGAAAGGAGTTTGAAACAAACTTTTCTAGCTACATGTGTGTTTCAGGTTACCAAATGGTGAATTAATAAACCACATTAAGTCTAAAAGATTAAAAAAAACACTACATTCAAAACACTTGATTTGCAGGTTTGGAAAAGGGTACGCCCCATTTGCCTAAAACTAGGACATAACCTCTTTGGCATAAGCCTTAAGCTACAACAATGAGGGTGGTCCTATCAACCCAAAAGTAGTGTACCCAAGAGATAACCTTTTGGACAAAATGGAAAATTCTCCGTACACCTACTTGACTAGTATACACATGAGATTTAGCTTTAAATTTATCTATATCGTGACCCTAGTGAGAGTACACGATGGATGTATTTATTTCCCACTATGCTTGAAGGGGGTAAAGTAAATCAGATAATCCTTAGAAACCTTGGAAATTCAAGCTCGCATCTAGATAACTTTTGACATATAGCCGAGTGAGCCACCTACGAAGCTATCTTTGACCAGAGAGCCAACTTTTACCATTCCAAACCAATTTGAGTTGAGATCCATTATTTATCACGAAAATGTGTGAAGCATTACTTTTTCTTAGTTTTTCACTCGCCCTAAGGCAAGGTGAAACTCTACCAAAGTGAGGCCAACATTTTTCAACCCCAATTGATCTAATTCCTTCAATTTCTTTTGACACTTTGTTGATCAAAAGAAGAGTGACTACCCTTGTGTTTCTAATTGATTGTATTCACCACTTTTGTGTCCATTTACGCTCATCCATGTTTGCGGCTGAGTTGTTAAACATATAAAGTGTGTGGAGACATTTTCATATCATTGGTATCCTTTTTTATCTTGATACCCAAGTCAAGATCATCATCGTAGTTAGGCTTGATTCATCACCTTGATTATTTTTTGAACTCATTAATTTGTGTATATCGTGTCACTATAATTTTGGTATTTACGTCATGTTTCTCGTAAAATTTTTCCTAAATATTTATATTGGATGTTACGTTATACATACTCTAATAATTCCTTGGTATACTCTAGCCTTAATTTTGATTTCAAACTACCTTGATTTTTAAAAGTGTTTAGTGTTACAATTTGTGCCCGTTATATCAATATCATCTTGATATTAATACCTTACTTTTTCAAAAGTTTGGTTAACATATCTTGGTGGTATTGTTGTGTTGTTCACAATCATAACTGCCACTTTTTGGGATATAGGTCTTGATTGGATTCAATCTCTCTTTTAGTATACTTTGTTTGGGGATCGCATTAACTTCTTGTTATTACTTATGTCTTGTTCATTTATTTGAACTTGACATAAGTGGTGACATTTTGTTAATCATCTTGAAACACCAACTACCATTTGGAAACAGACTTAGGAAGTACATCATTTGATTGATTGGTCTAGAACTAAACTTTGCATGATTGTGTCTCATTTATCACATCGAATTATCCATTTAGACAATCACTTTGATCCATTGATTCTTTATCATTCATTATTCTTTGGTCATTAATTTGGCTTTGTGTTTTGAACTCACGTGATTGTTCCTTATGTTTATACGCCTTATAAACTTGTTTCTAGGATAATCCTTTGGGTATTTGATCCTCTTGATCTTCTTTTTTTCCTAAGTTCATGATCATTTTTGAAAATATCTTTCAAACCTTGGCAAAAACATTTCTTATCAAGTATGTTTTGCATCAATCGAACATTAGAAATATTTCCTTTGTATCCTTTATGTTGCTAAAATTTTGATCAATAATTTGACATTTACGCCTCAAACCTTGTTGGATTATCAATCTTAAGTCATCACAATGTATTTTTTCCTTAGCTCCCCTCTTGGAAAATCACACAAGCATCCCCATCTTTACGAAATGTCTAGGTTGTTTTTGTTATGCAGCCCAAATCAACATGAAACCTTCTTCACTTTGAAGAAGTTTGATCATACAATCTAGGTCTAGACCTTTGAACCCAACACATGCTGAAAATGACTGATTATCACAAGGTCCCTTATACATACGAAAATAAGGAATCAAATTTTTGATGTTCACATCAAAATATTCCCATCATGACCAAACCTTGTTTGGTTCTTCACACTAGAGAACCCATCCGGGTAACCCATTCCCCACCTTCATCTCATAGTCGGTGGTATGGTTTGGACACTTCTGATCCAAATTATTATTCGAGTTCCCCCACTCTTCTTCTTATTCTAATCTAAACATTTCCTCTTCTTCTAAGGATTCCAATCCAAATATTTCCTCCGATTCTTCTGATGATTCAGATCCAAACTACTATTCAGATTCATCTAATTCAACTCCTAAGTCACAGTCCTCCCCTTCTTCACAAGACCTCTATTATCAGTCACCTTAATGATTCCTTTCTCCTTTGAAGATTTGTGTGACTCAAATTCCTTCTAGTCAATCATCTAAGTCGACTCCTATGTCACAATCTATGGAATTTGGATATAAAATCCTCCTATTCTTCCTCCACAACATCATCTTATAGGGAAACCTATACCAACCAATTCTAAATCCACATCTTCTTCTACTCATGAGACATATAGCCTTAAGTATACTTCGTCTCTTGAGTCATCTTCTTCTATCAATCATCATTAAACATCTTCTAAGTCTTCCACACCAGTTGGACCTTTTTCTTTTAATCAAACCCCTATGGTCGATAAACAACCCATGTTTTTCTATTTCTTTCAAAACAAAGGAGAAATCATGGCCTTTATAGGGGCACATGAAGATATCCCTCTAACAAGTTATGAGAAAGGATTCTCTTTAGACTTCATTGTGCCCACTTATTGTGAGGAAAAGATTGATTCCTTATATCAATAAATGCAGGAAAAGCCTCGAGATCATGCAACTTAATCCTCCTATTATTCTTCCATCTTCACATTCTTCATTACGTGATGAAAATCATGGGTCTTACATTGATCCATGGCCTATCTTCTCATCACCCAATCCCTCTTTGTCTATCACAATTCCTCAATCACAATCTCTTAAGGGCTCAATGCCAAGTAGCCCTTCATATTTTTCTAGGTGTGGGTCACCTTCTAATAGCCCTCCCTCTACTATTTGTGGGACATTTTCAAGTAGTCCACTATCTTCTATTTTTGGGGCACGTCCAACTATCCCCTTTTCTTCTATGTATGGTTCAACCTTAGGTAGTCCACCATCTTATATTCTTAGGCCACATCCTAGTAGCCCATCATCTTACATCTATGGGTCACATCCTAGAATCCCTTCTTCTTCTATTCTTGGGCCACATCCTAGTAGCCCTTCATATTCTATTCATGAATCACCTTCTGGTATCCCCTCGTATTCAATTCTCTGACCATGTCCTTTTTGACCATCACATTATTCTTCTATCAATGATTATGGAAAACCCACCATCATTCCTTCCATAAATTCTAAAGTTCCATGTTCTTCTCCCACATCTCGGGATTAGACAAGTCACACATTAAATTATAAGAAATCTAGACTAGTTATTTATCAAGCTAAGATCAAAACCTTGAAGAGCTTCAAAATCCCAACAACTCAAACTATTATAAAATTCAAAATCAAACATGATTCTAGAATGCACACCAATGTACCCATCAAGTATGGTGTAAAGTGCATAAACCTATGGATAGGGAACTCAATCTCCCACATATGAAATCCATGTTTTAAAACAAATCACAATCATTTGTTGAGTGTGAACTCACCACGATCATCAAGATCGGGGATAATATTACACTTGATAAGAAAACATGCTTAGTCTCTCTTATCAAGAAATCGCGAACATCATTTTTGGATCCTATCATGTAGAGTGACATGTTTCATTCCGATAACCATCAAAAAAATCAAAAAAATCATAAAATAGTTCAAAAATACAAAAAAAAAAGAAAAACATTAAAACATTACATAAACAAAATCAAATGTACAAATATCAAACATTAATCAGGTATTGCGTACACATGGATGTTCTTTCTTCCCTTTATTTCATATTCCTCTACAAGTCATCCACCATTTTCATCCCTTCGATGATATTTTGGTTAGCTTATTTCGTACACATTTTGTGACATTTATCTCTATGGTATTTGTTTGACCTTGGTCTTTCATAACCTTGGTAAATTAAAGAACGACTGACCTCTTAGAGATCCTATCACTATCTACATATGATAAAACTTATTGGGAAGAATTTTTGGGCATATTTGTTGATACTAGATAATGTCATCATCACAATCACTTCCACATCCTTCCATCAAGCCATCAGTGGTTATTAAACCCTTGTTAAACAAGAGAGCTGAAATAAGTTTTTAGAAAGCAAAAGAATCAAAATCAATCAATCAAAAATCAAAAGTAAAAAGCAAATTGATATATAACTATCTCTTGGGGTATTTCCAATAATCTCTACTAGGGCTATGGACACCTGGATGGAAGTAGAGAAATTTTTTGATTAGAATCAAATACATCTTCATCGGGCTATATGGAAGCCTTGGTGGCAATGGAGAAATATACGCCTCTCCTTCCATAATCCATTCACAAATCACCTTTCAAACTAAATCATTCCTACACATTGGCTAGTGTCTTCACTTGTTGTCTATCAAACTCTTTCCTTCAAGAGGTAATTCATTTCCATGTGCACATAAGGGATCTCAATGAGTAAACAGTATTAGTATGTTACCAAGTGTTACTTTTTAGACCTTGTTCAAACTCTTGCTTTAGCGCATGTCTTGTCTCATGATTTGTGCCTTGGGCTAATCACTTTTTCATTGACCTCCTTCTAAATATTTTCATAGCATCCTCTGTTTTCTTATAAATTCTTTTAGAACATCCATGTGTATTGGATGTCCTCTTTGCCATGTTTTTATACACACTTTTGTCCCCTTTTAATAAGACAATTTTCTACTTTCTTTCTCTCTCATGTGTTTATTGGCTAGCTTACGCTAGGGGCATCCTTGCTCCCTCATGATTGAAACTTTTTAAAATTGGCCTTGATCCCCCTTAAGCATGTGAAGAGTTTACTTTTGAATACTCCCACCTAATCATTGATTAATTTTCATCTTCGCTTTCTTGCATACGGGTGGCATTTTGCCCTTTTACATCCCTATCACTAGGGGAATCTGCACTTCTTTTTTCTTCGTGTACATAGCTTTTTAAAAAATCTATAAAATCAAAAAAACATTCAAATATGTTTTAAGAAAAATAAAAATCATCCTACAAAATGTCACTCTTTGGTTCTTGTTTGTTCTTGTGTGTGACTCACGGATCATCTTGATCTACCTCCATCAATAAAGTTGGTTTTCTTACTATGTCTGTACTCACGGGGCACAACAAGTTTACTTGGTATTGTTTCATAGGGCACAATTGATTTTCATAGGACCCAAGTGTCCTCCATTAATCTCCTTACATGTATCCTTGCTTGGGGTGCCACTTTTAGCCCTTATCGTTAATTTGCACAGTCGGAATCGAAGCTTGATAAAAAAACATTACATTATGTTTCTATGTTAGTTTATCTTATTTATTTTCTATTATTACATTACATTATGTATGTTGCACGTATTTAGACATATTTTACTTTCTCATATTGCATTGCATTTTGTATGTTGCATGGAGTAGGTGTTTTCAGCAATGGACATTGGTTCGTATTATGGATTTTCATGTTGTTCTACACTTTTTTCGTATGCTTACATTTTTAATAAGGACCGATGACGTAGATCTTTGGAAATATGATGATAAGAAAGTTGTTTTAAATACATAAATGTAATCTATCTCTTCCTGATCCATCTTCCTCCCTTTCTTCTATAATCAGTTTCCTATCAACATTATTCCTCTACTTCACTTAGGGCATCATGCCCCTTCCCATTCTTCTATCTATTTCTCTCACCTTTTTGATCGTCTATCACCTTCTTTCATCACCCCATCAACACTCGAGGGGGAATCCTTCACTTCTACTAATTTTTATTCTACCCCTTCAAAATTTTACCTATCTACTATCTTTGAAGTTACGTCACTTACGCCACCCCAAAGAGGGGCAAATGTAGACACCTATAATTTAGCACCTACAATTTAAATACTTAAATTACGATAATTATACTCTTTCTCACAAATTGATGACATATTGTCAATATCACACATTTTCTCTGTTATCATCATTAATTAATTACATTACGTTAGTCAATTAACTCTTCTATCCAACAACGATGCCAATTAACGACCTTCCGTTAATCATCTCCTCTTTCTATCTAGATTAATTAATTATTTATAATTAATTAAGCTCCCTTTTCTATCTAGATTAATTAATTATTTATAATTAATTAAGCTCCCCTTTCTATCTAAATTAATTAATTATTTATAATTAATTAAGCTCCCTTTCTATCTAGATTAATTAATTATTCTTAATTAATTAATTCTCTCTTCTATTTAATCAATAAATCATCATTTATTTGATTAAAATCCTCTCATAACATAAATCATACTAATTATTCCTCTAAAAACTTATATAAGCTTGCACACCTATTAATTAATCACTTTGGTTAATTAATAAACCCCCTCAATCCCCATGAGTCACTAGAGGACAAACTAAACTCTCCTAAAGTAAACTCAACCACTTCTAAACCATGTTTATCCATAACTAACCTATCTTTTCTATTATCCCACATACAATAGGATGCAAAGCTTCTTCAAACCATTGGGTTATAAAAGTAACCCTCCTCTAACCTTTATACTTACACCTAAATGAGCATAGAGCATAGACTATAGTCATTTTTCATCTTAGAGTATACTTCCATTATAGGAGCTAGCTATTTTCATTTCTTGCATTCATTCTTCCAAGTTTGAAGTCATATGGAGATATGTCAAATGGTCTTATAGCCATGGATTGACAAGACTCCATTCTTGAAACCTTGGGATTCAATCATACAATCAAACCCTTTGATTTATAAGGATCTAAATAGGTTCATTTCATTAGCATTCAATTAGAGATAGAGGTTAATATGTTTAGCATGCTAGTTTGAATCTTCATTTCATGTTCTAATACAAATATGTTAATAGATTATCTTTTCTTAAGCTCTAAGCATGATGGTATATTGATCTAGTTAGCATTGTATTGAAGCTATTAGGTGTTAGCTTTGATTTCCTTTGCATTGTTAACTAATTCATGTACACATCCACAAATGCAAAGTATATCGGAGCTTGTAGAAAATCTGTAGAGTCTCTCTCACCAAGGGAAGGTGATTAGTCAAAATGTAATGGTTATAAGCCTACAAAATGAAAACTTCTGCACATGACTACCTTTTCAGGGTGACTTTTGAAATATAATTGGTACAAGGAGTGGCAAGGAAGTTTGGAATATGTCACATGTATCCTAATGATCTTTTAAGCCCGATGAGAAATTGAAAACTTGTAGATGTGTCATGAGCCACATCTGCCAATATGTTAAAAAGAAAAGGAGTTTTAAATGTGAAAAATTAGATGCTTTGTCTTTTTGGAGCTAATGAAAGAGTTGAAGTTGAATAGTTCTAGTAAAATGTTGACATGTGCGGGGTATTGTAGTGAAAGAGACCACCAAGAATATGAAAATTTTTGGAGGGAATAGAATCAGCAAGGCACTTGTAAAGTTATAAGTTAATGCAATATGAAGTGATAAGATTATTTTTTGTGAGATGAGCTCAAGATTTGTATAGTTGAATGGTCCAGATGATATGTAGAATAAAAGATAAAGATACAACCAAAAGATTTTGAGCTCCCTAAAAATTGGTGTTTTTGAAGTCATAAAAAGGTTGAAGGATGATAAAATCTTTAAGATATCAAGTAGATTATGTAGATCATTAAAACATAAGGTTATGAAGTTAGGAGGCTTTGAGACCCCTAGGGCTAGACTAGGAGAAAAACATAGCGAGTTCTGATGGTGGCATGTAGATGTGCATGAT
The DNA here is from genome assembly GCA_018340775.1 of Taxus wallichiana var. yunnanensis. Classification (NCBI taxonomy): domain Eukaryota; kingdom Viridiplantae; phylum Streptophyta; class Pinopsida; order Cupressales; family Taxaceae; genus Taxus; species Taxus wallichiana. The sequence continues at coordinate 816,264,209 of CM031234.1, read as the reverse complement.
GACTGAAATTAGGATATCAAATGCATACTAAATAAGGAGCCTTCAAAGAAAAGGAAGCATGGAAATTGTTTATATGTGACCTAAATATTCTTCTCCAAACGTTCTTGTGAAGGTTTAATACAAGGCAATATTCTAAGATAAAATTTAGTGTGACGGTTTTGATTGAGTTTTGTAGGAGCAAATCAATGATCTCGGGACTTGGATGAACAAACTATAAGGAATTATAAAAGGGGAGGTATTTGATTTACCTCATAATATATACCTTGAAGCTTCTGTAACAACATGTCAATAAGATTAAAAGGAAAGGATACTCCATTTGGTGATGGTCTCTAACAATGGATAGAAAGGCAAACTATACAAGATCTTTATTAGAAAAAGGTCAAAACCCCAAAACAGAGGTATGATATTTGAATCAAGGAGTGATAATTTGAATTAATCATCTTGTAGCCCTCCTCATAGAGAATTAAAGGATATATATGCTCAATACATTAAGGAGCTGCTAAATCCTTGGCATTCTAAACAATAGTGAAGACACGACTAGGAGACCTAATCAAACTATAAGGAAATGTAATTTGAAGAAAATATTGAAAAGAAAGTACCTATGAAACTCCTTATACAGGTGAAGTAGAAAAAGGGTGTCAAGCTTCATGTGAATTTTTGAAGAGTGTACATCTTGTCAAAGTTGGTGAAGGTATGGATGGAATGTTATTCCAAAATGATGTGAGCATGTCTCATTGTCTCAGTCCAAGAAGTGTCTAGGTGGTCTATCATGAGAAAATTCATAGTTGTCCATGTGTCAACATCAATTTTTGTGCTCATTATGGTGTATCGGAAGCCTTAAGATATTATGAAGGAGGAGAAAAGTGGAATTAATCCATGAATGGAGAAGATTATGAAGAGCACCACTTTGATGAATGAAATATGCCTCCAAAAGCAGGTTGAAGTAATTATAAGAGTGTTTGCGAGTCTCGTGACACTTTTTACAATACATGCATCAAGGATATAGGACAATAAATGCACAAGGATGTCAAAGGTATGTCTAACTTAATATTTCAAGTATGCTCAATTATGGACCCAGATAATTTATGACAGTATGAGATGTTTAAAGATTGACCAAGGAAGGTTAAGAACTATGACATGATAATTAAACATCCTAAGTTAGAGATCTCTCTCTCAAAGTTTTGAGACAAAATATTTTTATAAAGGTACTTAAAAGAAGTGACAGAAGAGAGAACAAGGTCTCTAGGTTATCAACAAAATTGCAAACCCGTGTATAACCATGATGAGCTACAAAGGGTCTCAGACTCTTTAAAATGATGAAGAAGTGTATATTCAAGTTTGTAGGGTTGTGTTCTCGAGATAACATATTGAATGTGATCACAAAGTGGATGCCTTGAAGTTGAAGTAAGCTATATGGGACAAATAAAATCATGTTTAAAAGATGGTAAAGGTGAGTTGGACCTTTGGAGGATGTGTTCAAGCTTAAGAAAGGAAAACTACAAGTGTGCAAAGGTTGAGATGGTGTGAAGAGCTATCTTATTCTAGGAGAAGTCTGAAAATTTCAAGAAAATATGATTCGAGAGGATGCTACAGTTTGAAGTGGCATGTTTAAGCAAGAGGGAGTGCCTTATCTATTGACTAGGTGTAATTGAATCTTTGAAAACCTATAGGGAAGTGTAAGGTGTGTGAGTATTATTTTAGGAGAAATGGCTTGTGGAGTAATTGATTGTACAGAAAGGGATATGTTTGCATAAATTAAGAGAAAATCAATGAAATAATGCTTCAAAACACTAAAATAAGTGACTTGAGTTGCTACTGTGCATGTAAACAAGGTAAGGACTTGATTTCTTTCATTCTTAGTGATATTAGGATTGAATAGGACTAAGGGAGCACTTGAAGATTGTTTTATGTTAAGATTGAGATTTTAGAGCTTCAAGAAGTTTGAATTACATGCATTGCAAAAATTTCTAGGGACATTGGCTCAAAGTGTGAATTTTATGGTTTAAAGGAAAATTTGGTGTTTCCAAGCATGGATTAGACCTAGACAAGGGTGTAAAACATGAATGAATGCAAATGAAAAGAGTATCATCTCGGGGAGAGTTTTGTGCTGAGTCCATAAGATCTTCATATGATGATCTTGGAGTCAAATTCAAGTCAATACAGTTCTAGGGGAAGCCTCTTGAGTCAAGTAAGTCAAATTTTTGTATTATTGTACTCTGTTTGGTCATTATGTTGTCATTTCTCATATGGTGTTTGTACAAAAGAAAATCGACACGTGACCTTCTTTCACACTTGACCTCCCGAGGTCATGTTGGGATAGCCAATGTGGAATGTGTGGATGGCTGGATATGAGAGAATCAATGACTAAGATCTGGTAGTGTGATTTCCCAGTAGTAGAATCAGTAAAAGGGGAGATTTAGAGGCTATGAATGGGTAGCGTAAATTCCCTATGGCTTGTTTGCCTAACTGGATCTAAGTGCTAAACTAGTTTGAAGCGTCCATTTAAACAAAGATGAAATTAATGATCTAATCTAATACTAAAAAGGAAACTAATCTAAACAAATCACAAAACTAAAATATTACAATCATGAAACAACAATTTACTTTTATTCTAAATAATCAAATCTATTTCTACACTAAAACTAAACAAGCAAAATAACTCGGTGTGGTTATTCACCTATGTTGAGTGTATTCTAATTAATGCTAACATAAAACAAGAACTTTTCCAATTAATCTATGATATGTAGACAACCTCCTATAGATATTCTCTCCTTCAAATCCACAGGGATAGGAAGAAGAAGATCCGTCATTGGGGGTTGTTATGAAAGATTTAAACCCTCTTGGAAATTAACTAATTACTTATAAATGAAAGGAAATTGATTTCTACTCTATTTGATATGATGTAACAATGATAAATTACATGAATGAAGGAAATCAAACAACAACTCCAACCTAGAATTCACAAAACAAAGGTAAATCCAGTTGTGTAGTAATTTTTCCCCTCAGTTTATCCTTTCATTCTCTATGTGTCCACGTGAGTCCAAGGAATTTGGGAATGCATAGGCAATAGCAGGAGAAAGCACTTGAGTAATGGAAGCTTGAAGGTAGTCTAGTTGCAATGCAAGTAGAAGAGAGATATCACAAGAGATCTGAGCTTGGCTATGCAATTTCTAGCAGGATTATGGCAGCAATACTATGCAAGATACACAAAAATTCTCAGGCCATTTGCTTGAATACAAGCATTGAATATATAGGAATTGGCTGGGATGTGCCTTCATGTACAAGGCATCCTAGAAGTGCCAAATCATTGGGTGAAGAGGCAGTTCAAACTAATTAAATATATTTAAAAATAGAAGAGGAAGGAATACCATGCAAACAAGACTATTTTTAGGAAATTTGGTTCACAAATGCACCCTAGAAGTCAAGTTAAGTGAAATGACACATGAAGAGTTCTGGAAAAATTGCGTAGGACCACCACCCTTCTGGGTAGCGGTTCTAGAACCATCACCTAGGCAAGGTGGTGATTCTGACACTAAAGGCCAAAACATGCACAGAAATGAGCGGGAAGCTAGAAGAAAGCATGGAAAAGATAAGTACAAGCATCTAGGATACAAATATACACTGTGAATGAGCTTAGGAACTCGAACACCTTCTGAAAGGACATGAATCATCATTGGGGACATTTTGTAACTATTTTTCCAACAATGTAGCTTGTGCAATTTTGGGTGCGTACATATTTCCCCCTTAGAGAATCATCTTAGCCATGAAGAGGCGTAAAACTCAGTGTCCGATTATGGTGTTCCCAAAATGGGGAGTTAGAAGCTTATACCTATACGACACGTCATGTACCAAAATTTCACCATTTGAGTTCCATTACCTACAAAACGAAAGGAAGACTCAAGTGCAGATAGATACAATATCGAAAAATAAACACTAAATCAAAATGACAAGAGGACTTACCATTTGTGTGGGGATAGGAATATACCTACACCAATGCTCCAACCTTCTGTGGACACATACACTTGAAACAAGGTTTAAAACAAAGCATATATATATATATATATATATATATATATATATATCAAAACAACTTATTTTCAATTCATTTACACATATTCTCATTGTGATTTTTTTTATTTTATCTCTGGGCCCATGGTGACCATTTCATTTGTGAGTATGGTTGAATTGGAATGGATTTAGGAATGGTATTTTACATTAGGCTTGGCCCTTTGTTGTTTGAATGCTTTTGAGAAGAACTCCTAAGAAATTCATAACTAGAGTGGTCATAAGGGGCCTCAAAGAGGTAGATAGGCAGAGTGCCTTTATTGCTAAGTCTCTGTTTTGTGAGGCATATATGATGTTTTGGTATTTCATGCTCATTTCAAGCATTTTGACTGCCGCACCTAGTGTGCAATGTCATTGTTCAAAACTATGACACACCATGATATATACAGATATCTCTTTTTGGTTCTGGATCTTCCTTACACTAGAGTTGACTTCTTTTATGGTTTGCTTCACATGTGTACTCTTAGATGCTTATAATTTCTGATTTTCTATGCTTTTCAGAATGTATGTGATGGATGATGATATGCTAAATAGAATGATGTATTTTCTTTGTTGTTTTTTCTTTATAAAATGTTAATGTAAAACACGATGTAATTTCAGAACTTTAATCTCTCAAGCAATATTTGTTACTTCTTATTTGTTTGGAAAAATGTGATTAATGATTTGATTATAAGATGAACCCACTCCACTCATAACTCCACACAACCAGTAAGATGCGAGGGCTCAACACCAAGAGATATAAGGGACATGAGTTGTATGACTTGTTGAATGAATGTAATGAGAGAAAGACATTGTTTTGACAAAACTCCAATTGGGGACCTACAAACTAATTCTACACATAGTTTACTACACAATCTAGAATGTGATTTACTTGCCATTTTATCTAGACTTATATCCATAGATGTCCACTTGATTGAAAAAAACTGGTTTAATGCTTACAAACCTCTTGGAACTTAGACATATAACTCACTTTGTTGGGATTTACGATTTCAAAGAACTTTTTATTGAATGAATTACTTTTAACTTATTGATTTATTTGCAGTGACCCCCTACACCTTGCCCCATTTTACTAGTAGGAAGTATGGGCTCATCACCAAGGATAAGGCACAAGCAAGTAAGGGAACTTCCTCCCTTTCCCAACCTCATGCCACCAATAAGAAGTGTGGGCTCAACACTGAAGATTGGTAGGAAAAGGAAATGTGTAAATGAAAATTTTGTATTTGATTTTGACTTGACATAAATAATTTTTTTTTAAATTTAATATGTTCTTTTGGTAGGAGAACTTTCCCAGTAGCCTTAACCCCATGCAACCAGAGGGTGCAAGGGTTCAACACCGCAAGCTAAGATAGGCAAAAAATAAATCCGGGTAAAATGTTTAGAATGTTTTGCTACCAAAGAGGTGTTTTGGGAAAGATGTGACACCAAGAAGCTTCTAGAACAAACTTATGGGAAAAAGACACCTAAGCTGAAAGTAAACTATGAGCAGAACCAAGTATGCAAGCCTTGGTAGGATAATTTTCAAAACTATGTCTTACTTGCTAAAACAGATGAAATGATTGAGAAATGTTTGATGATAATATTATGGATATTTGAAGAAGTGTGATAGAGGTTTTGCCAATATTTCAGAAGTTGCTAAAATTTGCTTGAAAGATAAGTTATTGATTACAAACTTCATTGAATGAGCCAACATGATTATGCAATGTGGTGAAGTAATGTACATATGGAAATGCAGATGCAACTACATGTCATGATGGCTAAGGTGAAGAGAGTTGAAAATATCAAATTCCTCACCCCTAAAAGTACACAGTGGAGAACCATGATCCTTAAAATTTTCATTCTCTTTACAAGGGCCTACCATTATGGGTTTAAACTTATAACCCTTGCTTGAAAATTATATGTCCGATCATTAAACTCATTTTTCTTAAAGAGGCGTTTATAAATCTCTTTATCACGTTCTTGATACATGGTGTGTGGGTGAGCATGACTATGCTGCTCAGCCTTGTCTCTTATGTAGAGCATGGTGTTTACCTGTGATTTCTATTGAATAATGAGGTCATGCCCCATGGATATGAAAAACTTAGTTTCAGATGCATTTGGATTAAAACCGGGGTTTAGAATAAAACAACCCTCAGAGTTGGTTTCAATGGGCATCGTTTCAATATAAAAATGCTCTTCTTCCTTTACCAATTCTATCATTTTTACACCTAGACCTAGGTCATCGGCAGAAGAGATGTTAAACCAAGAAGACTACCCATCCCTTGTGGTTCAAACAGGAGGAAAACTAGATCGTCACTCTCTAGAAGTTTCATGATTTCTATTGTGGTTTTAGTGGACACTGTTTCCATAGATATTGATTTACCCTTATCTGTTTTTGGCCACCTCAAATGTTTTAGGATCAACAAATTTAACTTTTGGAATGTTCGGGGTGGTTGTGACCAATTGGTTTGGTGGAGGTGGCTTGTTTAACTAGTTTACAGGGAGCTCATAGTCCGTATCGACTCCTCTTTTATTATTGATTTTCTTTAAGTCTATATCGAAGGGATTAGGATCCCCTTGGGTGATGAATACTTTTCCCAAATGGAGGAATCTAATTTTTGGAACATGGTAGAAGGTATAGCCTTCATTTGATGAATCCAAGGTCTCCCAATGATCATGTTATAACTTGTTTCCTTGTCGATAATATAAAACTCCTTCAAAATGGTTTTTGGACCGAGTGTGACCGGAAGAACTATGATTCCAATTGAGGTTTCTTTGAGACTGTCATACCCTCACAACATGTTTCTTGTAGAGGAGCAATTAGTTTCACCATATCCCAACTTCTACAAGAAAGAGAAGGGAACTATGTTTACAATAGCCCCATCATCAATCATGGCTCTCTTAATGTAATTTTTGTAAACCCAGACCTATAAATATAAGGCAGGATCACCTCTTTGGGAAATTTCAGCATCATATGGCATCTTTTCTATATTGAAAACAAACCCAGTATCCCTATCACTCTGTCCTAGAGGATGTATGTCAAAATCAATATGATTTATTTAAGCACTTTGGAAGGAGGTGTAACATGGATTTAATTACCAAGACCTACTGCATCGAGCAATTTAAAATGATGCACATGGGAATTCTTCAAAAAATCTAGAAACGAGATGTGAGAGAAGGTCTTGTTCAAATCTGATATTAAGTCATATGCTCCTATTGGTTTTGCGATTGTAGGAATGTCATCTTGTAAAGAGGAAAGAGTGGGTAGAGTTTGAGGAAAGTATTCCTTCACCTGAGTTGTTGCATTAATTTTTGGTTCAAATTCTATCTCAATTAATCCCATGATCTTTGTGTTGTCGTATAAACCGAGGTTAGGAGAAACCTAAGAATTATTGGAAGTTAAGGCCTCATGGTCATTATTTCCTATAGGAATGCCTTTGTTTGTGTTTTGAAAATTCACCTTGACATTTTTAGGATGCGTAGGGAGTGGATATCGAAATATGCTCACATTAGCATTCAGAGGAGCTACAGTCCTATATAGTCGATGAGCAGAGTTTGTTTCAAGGTCTGCTAAGAACATGTCCGCAAAGAGTTGTCTTTGATTCTCAGGGATCCTTTGTAAGAACTTATTGCAATTAGAGAAAGTTCTAGACTCATGGCCCCGAACCTTATGGAAACCACAATATAGGTTGGGGTTGTAATTGTGTGGCCTTTGATAAGCATCTTGTTGTTGTTTATTATAACCGCGATTAGAGTTTTGAAATTGATTGTTATAACCATGGTTTTTTCCCTTGGCCAGAGTTTTGATATTGGTTTGGGCCTTGGGTTTGATTTTTCTTTTGTGGGGGGTGATTTACATCAAATGTGTTGATGAAAAATGTAATGTTAGGGCCTCTTTGATTTCTGAATTTTGGTTATTATTACTATTATTGGTATTATCTTTTATTCAAAAACTATTATTTTTAGCCTTATCTCATAACACCATTTGTGGTAGCGCCTTGATTTTGATTCACACCCTTAAGTCCTTGGTTGTTGGCACCATTGTTGTGGTAATATTCATTTTTCTGATTTGGGGATACAAATTTCCCATTAGAACCGTAGGTCTTATGCCCACTATCAATAGCATCTTGGTCAATTTGAAGTGCACCTTCCAAAATTCCTCATAACTATGGAAAGGAAACTTTTGGACCTCTCCCTTAGTCTCTCAATTGAGCGAGTGTAGAAAAAGATCACTTTTCTCCATTTGGTGCATTTTGGGTGCACTTATAGAGGAATAAAGAACTTGATGCCATCTCTGGTTGAAATGAGCAACAAATTTATTTTTCTCCTGTCTAATGTGCGTAAACTCCTTAATCGTGTGCACGCAACAACTTGTTCATGTCAAATGCTTTGATGAATTCAGAATCAAGTTGTTTAAAGGAATGTATAGAATCTTCTGGAATATGGTAATACCAATCTAGTGTGATTCCTTCAAGATTATTTAGAAATATATTAGCCACCATAACATCCCAAGGAAGAAATTCCCTGATAGCAATAGCGTAGGCTTTGATATGAGCATTTTTATCTCCTTTCCCCTTAAACTTTGGAATAACTGGCAATGGGCGTGGAAGCATGACACCATGTATGGTGAAGTACAAGGTTACTTTAAGTACTCAAAGATAGGTACCTATTGCATAATATTCTAGCATTGAATTTCCTTGATGAGGAGGTGGAGGAGGAGGAGTTGGTTCAGGTGTATTATAGGCATTGACTAGAATATATGGAGCTCCTTGATCTTTTTGCACATAAGGAGCGGTAATGGCATATGAGTCAATCTAGGGGGACTTTGAATATTGTTGGTGTAGGATATTTACCATGCATATATTTTAAGTACATGGGATTCCTCCACATAGGTGATTCACCATGCTTAGGTGTCCTAGGGTGTCATTATGGCCTTACACGCATCATAGAGTGTCATAGGAGTTACATTTGACCGGATATTTTGGGAATGTAACTCCCACCTCTTGACGACTACATTTTTGGGGGATTTACACACCCCACTACTATGTGTACACCATTTCATCTTGAGCAATACAATGGAATGGAATATAGTATGGGATTTGAGCCATTTTTCCCTTAATGCATGCACATTGCTCTCATGGGTGATTTCTTGCTTCGATCTTGAAGCTACATCATTTTGCGGTTGAGTGCAACATTTTGATGCTCACGGATTCCCTCCAAATCTTCATCATTCCTCCGACATGGTATCAGAGCTCGGGGATTGGAATCATGTTTCTCACAATAGTTTCTTACTACTCTCTGTCTTGTAGTTTCATGTGCAAGCTCTCAACTCGGTATTGTGCTTTACTTGCATTTTTCAAGGGGTTGTTGTATCTAGTTTTGTGTGCTGGGTGTAGGTTTCTTACTAGTATTTTTGTGTTCAGGTTTAGGTTCAATAGGTGTAACCTTGGTTTTTTACATTGTCTTGGCCACTCGGTGACTGGTCATTCATTGCCTCCCTCAACTCATCGCTTGCATTGATCAACTCGGTTGTTGAATCGACTCGATATTTACTCTTACTTTGCATCATTCTACTGAATCGTGCACATTTCAACCTCCGTAGATTGACTTTTGGGCTCATTATCTCTGTTGGTGCACTATTTTTTGCCTCTATGTGGATGTGTTGAAACTGACCCCCACTGTTCTTAGCCACTCACATTGGCTCAAAATGTTGGGCGATCCCTGCATTGGATGGGCTCCTGTATTGGAAACTCCTGAAATTAAAAAGTGTTCCGATCTGCATCCCAGTATGAAAATAAGTCACACAATATGTGACTAGCAGGTGCAACATGAGGAACCTGTGCAATCCTCCAAATACTAGCCCTCTGTAGAGTATCTCACTCTGCCTGGGTCAGTGCCTCTAACACTGCTGGGAGCCAATCACACTCCCTCTCTCTACTCCACTTGATATACTCCTCCTTATTCTGCATCCACCCAAAATAGAGAAAAGATTAATTTAGTAACATAATCCAACTGGAAAAATCATCAAGAACATATAAAAATGTCAAAAATGTAAAAACAATTAAAAATTACATCTTTTTTTGCATTTTGTTCAAAAACGCCACCACATGCGTAGAGCGGCAGTTCCGTAACCACCGCCTTATGAGGCGGTGGTCTTGTAACCGCCACCATCATAAGACGATGGTCCCATGACCGCCACCCTGTGCAGGGCGGCGGTCCTATCCCGAATCGTCGATCGTCTCTAAAGCCCTAAAACCACTTTAAAAAAGCAAAAATGCACCATTTTAATTGAAATAAAGACCTACCCTATGAGCATCCCCTAGAGACTCATTTAAAACTAACATTTCCAAAAATGATCCCCCCAAGACAAATTTTCAACATTTTTACATTTTAGGTTTAGAAACAATAAATTGAGAATAACTAACTTAAGACTTTGCGGGTCGATGTCCTGCTCTCGGAGGCATGATCACGATCTCACAACGAATGTTTTGACTGTACTCTCATCAAAAACAGTTACCGTGGGTCCCAGAGCTCAAAAACCACCAAATCGACACGCGTAAATGAATAGTAAAATGAGCTCGTTATATATATATATATATAGTATTCTAATTTTGTTTTGAGTGTTCTTACGCAGAGTTGGAGCGCCGATGGAGGTAAGTTCTCATCCCCGCACAAATGGTAAGTCCTCATTTCATGTTAATTTAGTATTTATTTTTCAATTTATTTTATCTATCTACACTTGAGTCCTCTTTTCATTTTGCAGATAGCAGGAATTTGGATGGTGACATTTCGACACATAAGCGTGTTAGGTATAACTTCTAACTCCCCATTTTGGGACTGCCATACTGGACCCACCGTTTTATGCCTCTTCATGGCTAAAATGCTTCTCTGAGGGGGAAATATGTACGTACCCAAAAATGTAGGTATTATACTGCTAGAAAGAGGTTACAAAACCCCAATGATGATTCAGATATCTTCGCAAGGTGTTCAAAATCCAGAAAAGCTCACCAAATATACATTTGCATCCTAGAAAGCCTTGTCTAGCTTTTGCATGTTTTGTTCTAACCTATGCCCCCTTTTTCCTTGCATTTTTCTTTAAGTTACAGAACCGCTGCCCTACCTGGGCGGTGGTCCCATGACCACCACCCAGGACAAGGCGGCAGTCTTGTAACCGCCCCTGCAAAATCAAGTGGTCCTATGTGCATTTTCCAGAACGTTCTGACGATTTATTCAAACGTAAAAATTCAAATTTCACCCGCATTTCTCAACCACTAAAGCTTGCATTTATGTTTTAGCCACCTAGTAAATAGTGATTTCTCTTTGTTTAATAATAGAAGAGTTCAATTTAGACTTACCCTTTAGTAAATCCAAATGCTATAAATACCCAGCTTGTTCATAAGAAAATGGCCCCTCTCCTTCCATGTTTGATCATTCAGTGTGTTTTTGAAGTTTTTCTATAAGTTTCAATAGGTTCAAGTTCTGCATAAATTCTCAACTTCTCCCTTCTACTTTAGAGATCATTTGATCTTCTGGCTTTCATCTTACTTCATTGTTGTCCCATATAGTCAACTTAGCATAAAGTAATTTCACTTTTAGATTAGAATCCATTTGATAATCTTAGAGTTGCAGGTTTTGTTTTGTCACAAGAAATAGATCCCTAGAATTCTCGGTATTTTGCATTGTATTCTTGCAATAAATCCTGCTAGGAATTGCATAGTCAAGCTCTGTTCACTTGCACTATCCCTCTCTTACTTGCATTGTATTCGGTTTATATCCAAAGCTACCATTGTTTAAGTATCTTCTTCTGCTGACACTATCACATTCATACTTTTCTAGATTCACGAGAACACAAAGGAACGAGGAGATCACACTGAGGGGATAAGTCACGACACAACTGGATTTACCACTGTTCAGTAAACTCCAGGTTTGAGCTATCAAAGTTGTAGTTACAATATATCAAATAGAGTAGCAAATCATTTTATTTCAAGTTAAAGTTCACTTTCAATATTGTCGGGGAAGTTATGGGGAATGATAGTTTCTAAGAAACTATGATTCATTCCTCACTTCTGAGGTAGGATTGGAAATCTTTCGATTAAACTAGTTAGTTATTTAAGTATTTAGGATAAATTCACAACTACATAGGAAAATAGCTATACTAGGCTAACTTGCTTGTTTTAATTCCATCATTAGACTAATTGTCCATTATCTGAATATATTAGAATAGCTTCTCTTTTAATTTCGTTCAAATACGCATAATTGAAAATTAGAAAATAAGAGAAATATAAGCATAGCGTAGCTATATCTTTCATAGTTATTTTACTTGTTTCAATTACAATTTGATTATATTTTGCATGACAATTATGGGACCCAGAGAGCCCAGGGATTACGTATTTGAACCGGTAGTACCTCAGCCAAATATCTTCACAATATTAACAGATATAGATCAAGGGCTTAGGATTCAGGTTTTTCAAACGACAACAAACCAACAAGAAATTAGTGAACAATTGAGACAATTGAATATTGAAGATGACAAAGCATACACATTCTGGTCAAGTCACCTAACTATAGAGTGCCCGATAGGATATCCACATAACCATACAAGAACCCGAAAGAGAACAAATATTTGGGCCGTGATCCGTTAGTTCCTAGCCATACGTAGGATACCTTCTCATCGACATAGACATAGGGTTGTGTATACAAGTTGTCAAAAACCGTAAGGTATTCTGAGAAAATCACACAACTCCTAGTACTAAACATAGAAGCTGAAAAGGCTTATGACCATTGGATAGTCGAAAGAAGAGATTGATTCTTCACATGACCATAACAGGTCCACAACAACCACAAACTCATGGTTATGATCCCCAAGTCCCACAACCCAATGGGCCTGCAAGTCAGTTAAGTATTGACACCGGTTTATGAATGCTGGTATTTAGATCCTCACCACTCTGCCGAGATATCATAACGCAATTTTCCGTATTAAATATAGAAGCCAATCAATCCAACATTTTCTAGGCTAGACCAGAAAATCACCCATAGTTTCTACAAATCCACTGCATCTATCACTACCATTTTCCATGACCTTGTCAGAAATATATATGAAGCACCTACAGGCCACTTTCCACATATTCAACAACCAATAGATAGGATCTCGACAGAGCTCGACATTGATTGGAGCCTCCGAGCAGCCATTATATCTGAACGATCCATTACACCAATTCAAGTTAGGAGAGATTTCTTTACCTTAGATTTGCATATCCCCTTATTGCATTTTGAGGATATAAGATTGCCAAACTAGTTTTTACGTATCCACATATATTTAATTTTCATCGACTGTCTCGGCATGACCTTAGGAGGTCGGGTATGAAGAAGATCTACTTGTAGATTCTCATGCTCGAATGTCACTTTTCTATCATACAAAATTAGTGAACCCGACGTGAAACAAACAATTGTTCCCCTTTTATTTAATTTCTTTCATCCATCTTCGCTCTTTCCCATTATTATGTGGGTATTTATATACCCCCCGAATATGTCGGATACGACGCATATGGCAGACCTCTCTCAAGTCTTGAAGCACATTACAATCAAACAAATAGACAACTGTCACCATCGGTTTCTGCATGGGCTAACAACTAGTCAAGTAATTACTTGTCATCACAAAATCCTCCTCAAAGAACTATCTCTAGTTCTTCATTCCGAATTGAGGATTTGGATCAACTCACACAAACGCAATAACCAAAGCCCTCAGGCTCTAACAATATGACGTTTACTAGAGAATCCACTTCATCTCCTTGGGTTTTGTTTAGACCAAAAATCAGTAGACAATCAGATCCACTCCCATTTTTGGATTAGGAGTATTTCACGTGCTATGATAGAAGTGAAAAATGCTTCCAAAACATGTACACACCTATAGGAAGTTTGCAAACACAACCCAATACCCTACTCCAAGAAAACACCCCCATTCCTCCACCTATGGGAAATACTCTTGATGAAGCTTGGTAGGGTAATGATCAATTCATAGTAGGGTATCATACCCCTTTACAACCTCAAGGTGTACAACAACCACCATTAAGGAAAAACACTACGTCTTCGCTAATCGAGGTCATCTCAGCCTTAGTTGAGAAGGTTAGAGGATTAGAACTTGCTCAAGAAAATCAAAATTCATATTTCGGGCAAGCAGGAATCCCCAACCCTCCGCATCATCCCAGCCAAGTTGACCTCCTCACAGGAATAGGCACGTTAGGTATGCCTCCTCAACATTCATATAGCTATCCATAGAAAACACCAACTAGAACCGTGTTTTCAAACGCCACTCCAGTTGAAAGTATGATACTTCCCGACTTAGCACCAAACAACCCATACCAAAGCAATGCTCCTCCCTACTTGAACATTTATTCAAAATCACCATAAGGAGACATGTTCTCCCCTCTCGGGATGTTCGCTCAACCACAGGGATTTCCTTATGTCCATACAAATACATATGCTATGCCATATCAACAACCCATTCCACCCCCACCCCCTCAGTAGACGCCATCAATGGTCGAAACCTATGTAGTAGGGACTTACTCAAAATATTTAAAAGAGCCCTATATTTCACCATATGAAGTTTCATGCTTCCAAGACCTCTTCCCGATTTGCCTAAATACAAAGGGGAGGGAGATCTAAATGCACATATCAAGGCATATGCCATGGAAATTCAAGAATTTCTCCTTGGGATGTGGTTATTGCTAAGATATTCCCTAAAACCTTAGAAGGCATTTCCCTTTATTGGTATTACAGAATACATGAAGCCTTGATACACTCATTCAAATAACTCATGTTAGAGTTTATCAAAGCTTTTGATATGAACAAATTGTTAAGAACATAAATTAGGGAATTCTTACATATTAAACAAGAGCACAATGAATCCGCTGCCCACTTTATTCAAAGGTGGCGTACAGTCCTCTACTCATCAACAATTGCTCCAAACATGGATCAAATAGAACTATGTGATTTATTCCTTCATTCTCTCAATAGAGAGGTAAAGGAAGAAGTCTAGAAGTTCCCACTAATAACTTATGATGATTCAAAACACTACGACCTATCCTAATACCGCAAATACCAATGAAGGACCCAAGATCCTCAACAAAAACCGTGGGGTTACAACAGATGGAGTAACAGATCAGGTTAAAAGGGCAAACAATGTAAACATTTCACCACCCGTTAACAATCAGCAAAATTATAGCTTTACTCCAATAATCAACACGGTGGATTTTAATCATCCATCACAACAACAACAATAACAAAAATGGAAAATCCAAACACAAGGTCCAAATCAAAACCCAACTGGATATCAAAGTCAAAACCAAAGGCAATAGCCTCAAAGTTTTAACTCTAACAACCAACGAACCTAATTAGAGTTTTGGACCATAACAGGTTTCAAACCAACAACCTCGAAACTATAATCCAAACTTGTATTGTGGTTTCCACAAGATTCAAGGCCATGATACTAGGACTTGTTGTGACTACAATAAATTCATGCAACATTTTCCAGAAGACAAAAGACAACTCTTTATAGATTTGTTTTTGGAAAATTCTCAGTAACACCCATGCAAAACATGTACACAAAGGCGCTTCCCCTCAAAATGCACCCCTCAAGATTTTTAATGATCCGCTTCCAAATCACTCTAAAAATAATAGGTTAGATCCAAGTGGAATGAACAAGGGTGTTATGACAGGACATAACGATCATGAAGCCTTGACTTCATTAAATCCACCGATCGCACCCCAATTAGGAACTCGACCACAAACCAAGATAGTTGGATTAGTAGAATTAGACAACGAGTTACCATTAGAAACTATAACAAGAACACGAGATTATTCTTCTCAACCAGTTCCAAACTATCCATTAGAACCGAGAAAACATTCAAAAACATTGGTAAAACCCATAGCGCTACGATTTAATTAATGACTTAACAATGTAACGCCCGTCTCGGGACTTCGAACTAAACCAATAAGTTGGTAATATATATATATTGATAGTGGACTAGAGATCTTCCTACCCCCCATTCGTATTAATTATTAATTTCTAAGGCTGCCTAAACGCTAGCCCACCCAAGCCTACTTATTTCATAAGTAACAACTGAAAACATAGATTTTTATTAAGTTTACACCCCCTCTTTTTATTAAATATCCACATACACCAAAATTTATTTTCCCCTTTCCCACTTTTAATCCCATGACAAAAAGGAAGGGTGTAGGGTCACTTATGGACCCTAGGATTGAAACAATCATGGCCCTTGATTCTCCTTCTTGCCCTAAACATCTTTATCTTTTCCCCTTTTTTCTTTATTTTGATTTCATTCTTGTTTTCTTGTTTTCTGGTGCAGGTTAAGGTGGGAGAAGAGCTTGAATATTTGTTTCCATGGAGATTTTGCTGAAGTTTCCCCATATTCATTTCATGTATATGTATTGTTTTTTTTTAAATATGTTACACACACACACACACACACACACACACACACACACACACACACACACACACACACACACAATATATCTATGTGTATATATATGTGTGTGTGTGTGTGTATATACAAATATATATATAAAACCAAATGCAGCGTCCCAACAACAAACCGAGCCTCTATTTTTTTTTTTGTTTAAAATAAAACGCAACACTTATGCATAGAAGGGTTTTAGATGGCAAAAAGGGCATGTGGGGCGGCACTGGGCACATGGGAAAAATGGCGCGAGGATTTGTGGGGCGCGCCGGCAGACAACGGCAGGGGTGGGGCGGGCGAATCCCCACCAAAACACATATATATTTTTTTATTTAAATTCATATTTAATAAAACATTTTTGTTTATTTATTTATTTTGTTTTTAAAACAATACAAATTGTTTTTTTAAAGAATATAGTTTTTGTTTTTATTATTATTTAAAATGTATTTTAAATATATATATATATATATATATATATATATATATATATATATTATATGTGTACATTTCTTTTTTTTTTTGTATAGTTTAATATTCATAATATTATATGTAACCAATCTATAAAAACTATTTACAACAATATATATATATATATATATATATATATATATATATATATATATATATATATATATATATATATATATATATATATATATATATATATATACAAAAACACCAAGTTTTACAATAAACATATTTCAATATATAAAAAAATCTACAACTCATAACCATATTGATAAAATAGTTTAAACTAAGATTGTATTTTTATTTTATTTTTAAAAACTGAATAAGATCATTTGATACATAATGATGAATAATAATGATTCCAACTTATAAAAATAACAGAGTTTAACCTTGCTATTTTGATGCAAAAAGGGAACTAAAAAGAAGATTCATCTATTCACTCTTTATTCAATATTGTTACAAAAAGAACAATAAAAGAGATATTTTTTTTTAAAATAGTAGTGCTAAATAATATAATTCAGATTTTTATACAATGAGACTTTCAACAAGGTATTAATATTTCTTTTCAAATGCAAGAACTAACTAAACATTTCAGATTTTTAAACAAGAGAGATATTCATCATGAAGGATATGTGTAGGTTCACAAGAAGTCATATTTCCAATCTATACCTTTTTCTCTTAAAAGGGAGTTTACAACAAGTTTTTATATAAAGGAACAACAACTAATACAATATTTCTTTTCTACAAGCTTAGGCTAAATGAGTGAAATATCTCCAAGTGTGCAACTAACTAAGAATTTCTAAGAAAAATTTCCAAGTAATACAAAATAGAGAGTCTACAAGGAGATGAAACTTCCCACATGACCACACCCAAGAGGGTTTCAATGAAATAAAAGAACAATGAGAGCCCAAGATGCCACCATCTCCATCCTTCATGCCTTGAAAAAATCAATAAGGAGAAAGAGCTTGTTTGCCACCAACCATAGGCATCATTACATGCCTCTCCCATGGTTGGGATGCATGCTAGCCTCCCCAAATCCCATGGGAAAGAGGACAACTAACCACAACTTGCACAAGATGGAGGGTGAACTAACAATGATACAACCACACAAAAATAGGAAAAAATCTAAGACAAGACTCAAAATTTTCCAGGGTGGCAAAGAGAAGAACCCAAGTTCTTCCTCTAAAAACAACGGAGAAGAGAGGAGAGGAGTTCTCCAAAAGTTGTTACCAAGATTATAAGCACAATAACTAGACCTCCATACCCTCCTTATTACTCCTATATCATTTAACCCCTCCTTATTCCTCCACCCTTTCTCCAAGTCCTTCTTGGAAGGATTTTCAAACCCCAAAGGGGTTTCCTTACCAAGAATGGGGAAGGAGATTCAAGCCAAATGAATCAACTTCCCCACCTCAACCATTTGAGGGGAAAACAATAAGACCCTACAAGACTTGTCCATCAAGCCTTGAGGATTGAGAGGAAAAATCCCTCTCTCTTCCCCCACAACTCCAAAACTCCATCATGCCATATGATGGAGGGAGTAAAAAAAAAACAACAACCAAAATCCACATGTAAAAATGACAAATTCAAGTAGCCCATCTAAGAACTAAATGAATACAACACATGTAATAAGACATAAGGTCCTACCTCAAAGAAATCTCTCCAAAAATCTTTCCAACTTCAAATTTCTCCACTCCTTGACTCAAGAAAATCTCAAGCTCCAAATCCCACAAGCATCCCAAGCAAGAAGTTCCAAAAAAAAAAGTCCCTCTCTTTTCCCATGAAGGGGAATTTGAAGAGGAGCAAGCAAGAATCCTCACAAATGAGGGGGTGACATGTGTCACCCCTCTCCTCCTTCAAGGTCAAAGATGCCAAAACAAAAGAGAGAAAGGGTAAAAATGTCTTTTTGCCCTCTTCTCCCAAATTCCCCTAAATGTTAACAAGACAAAACTAGTGCAACTTTTAACAAGCACTCCAATCCACACCCCTTACATGGATGTGACCAAACAAGAGGAAAAAAGGGAGGGAAAACTCCCTCTAGCCTTGGAAATAAGCCCCCTACCCATTAGGTAGGGTCCAAGGGCTCATTTTTATGTTAGGGGAACTCCCAAGCTAAAAAGGGGTCCCCAAAAATGCCCAAAATAACCCAATTTCGGGTTTTGCATTTTTGGCACAAGGGTAGAGGGTGTGGGGACCACCCAAGGGTTTCACATGTGACCCTAAACCCTTGTGATTAAGTGACTCATTAAACAAAATCAAAATTTTAATGAAAGTGGGATTATTAACTCCCAAAACAAGTTTACAACATAACTAATTACCCTAAACAAAATTAATAATTCAAGGCACAATACATTACAAAAATTGGGGTCACTCATGGTGCCCAAAATAATAATCTCCAACACTAAGGTTTCACACAATGAACATGGCTAGGACTCAGCCCGTGGGCTACTTGTGCAAAATTGTGTAGCTGGCCTGAATCCCACGTTCTCCTATAAACCTGTCACCTGCACACTCATTGCACACATTAACCGCACTTGTTTGATAAAATATAAATCAATGACTCAGCAAGATATCAATGAGTTCTAAACTAGCCTAACATCCTACTGAAATCAAAATGTGACAACGTGCACAATTATACTCAATTCTCCAAAGTTAGACAAGATGATAAAGTGACATATAACCATAGAATCCCAACATGCAACAACTAAGTATCCATCAATATAATTATGTTCCAAAAAAACATCATATAAATAAGTATCCATGACATCATAAGAAAATGCGACAACATAGAAATTAAGCTAAATTGGTGCTATACGCCTGAATGTCCACACATGTCTAATAAGATCCAATCTCTAATATAATGTCCAAGATATAACAAATCTTTGTCAAAACATGTCTATGAGCAAAGAAACAACCAATAACTGAGCTATAAAAGTGTGGGCACTACATCCCCCTCTACTAAAATTAGACTTCCTCCTGGAAGTCACTGAAAGAGATAGGGATATCTAGCCCTCAAAGGTGTCGCATCCTCCCAGGTAGCTGTTGTCTCATCGTATCGGTCCCACTGTACTCTAACCTAGTCCAAGTCTTGACCCCGAAGGGCCAACCTCCGGTGCTCTAGTATGCGTACGGGCTCCAGTCTCCACTGTCCTCCGTCCTCTACCTGTAATGCTTGACCAATCCAAAACATGAGAAGCATCAGGTACATATCTACGTAGTACAGAAACATGAAACACATCGTGGGCCCATGCAAGGCGTGGTGGCAAAGCTAGGCGATAGGCAACTGGACCGATGACCTCTAAAATATCAAAAGGCCCCACAAAACAAGGCGATAGCTTAGAACCCTTTCCATAATGGATCGGACTCTTATGCGGGTGTACTCTCAAGAAGACTTTGTCACCCACTGAGAAGTGACGATCAATCCTCTTGGTGTCTGCATACACCTTCTGGCGTGCTCTAGCCTACTCAAGACGCTGTCTAATTAGTATAACCTGCTGCTCTAAATCCTTAAGGTAGGCCGGTCCTAGAATAATCCTGTCATCTAGTCTATCCCAACTCAAAGGTGTCCTGCAAGGTCGTCCATACAAATCCTAGTAAGGGGCCATACCAATGGAACTATGATAGTTGTTGTTATAGGAAAACTCAACTAAATGTAAATAATCTTCCCATTTCTTCTATTGATCCATCACATACATTCTCAACATGTCCTCCAACACCTGATTAACTCTCTCTGTCTACCCATCTGTCTCTAGATGATAAGCTGAACTAAAATTAATCTAAGTGCCCACCAGAGCGATCGATAGGAATTCCAAAAACTGAAGTGTAGATGGTATCCCTGTCATTTATGATGGTCTTTGGAATCCCATGCAACCTAACAATGTCCTCCATAAATACCTTGGCGATGGCCTGTGCATTATAGGTGACCTTGGTTGGCGAGAAGTGCGCAACCTTGGTCAAATTATCCACGGTAACCATAATGGCATCATGATGATAAGAAGACATAGGAAGTCCGACTATGAAATCCATGGAGATCACATCCCATTTCCACTCGGGAATATCATGAGGGTGTAAAAGTCCTGCGGGATGAGAATGCTCTGCCTTGACCCTCTGACACTCAAGGCATCGTGTAACAAAATATGCTATGTCCCATCGGATACCGGGCCAATAATATAACTCTCTCAGATCGGCATGCATTTTCTTCACTCCTAGATGTGCCACATATGGAGCTCGATGAGCCTCTGTGAGGATGAAGCTACGCAGATCACCTAACTTAGGCACGTAGATGTGCCTGTGGAACCGAAGTAAACCATCTGTCTCTAAAACACACCCAAAATATCTGCCCTCTAATGAACCCTATGACTCCAACATCTGTCTAGCTCCCTCATAAAATCTGTCCTCTGGAAGGTGCTCAAGAATCCTACCTCTCAAATCTAACTGAAGTGTCAAAGAAGCAAGCACATGTCGTCATCTACTAAGTGCATCTGCAACAACATTTTCCTTTCCTTTGATATATTGCACCTCCATGTCATACTCACATAGGAACTCCATCCAATGCCTTTGACAAGCATTGAGGTTCGGCTGTGAGAAGATATGTTGCAAACTACGATGATCTGTCCTCAAAATGAAAGGTCTACCCAAAAGGAAATGTCACCAATGCACTAGAGCATGAACAATTGCTGTAAGCTCCAAGTCATGAGTAGGATAATTAAGCTCGTAGTCCTTGAGCTTACAAGACTCAAAGGAAATAACCCGACGCTCTTGCATAAGAACTGCTCCCAAACCCTCTAGTGATGCATCGGTACAAACAACAAAATCCTCTGTCGGGTCTGGAACTGCTAAGATGGGCATCGTGGTTAACCTTTCCTTAAGCAACTGAAAGGCCTACTCACACTTCTCTAACCAATCAAACTTCTTCCCTTTCCTCTGAAGAGAAGTGATAGGGTGAGAAATCCTAGAAAAGTCATGTACAAACCTGCGGTAATACCCTGCTAAACCCATGAAACTCCTCACCTCAGTAACTAATGTGGGTGTTGGCCAATCCAAGATAGCCAGTATCTTAGAGGGATCTACTGGAGATACCCTCACTTGATATGATATGACCCAAGTATTGAATCTCTATCTGAAAGAAACTACATTTTCCAAGTTCCCATACAACTTTTGCTCTCTCAAAACCTAAAGTACCTACCTCAAATGCTCCTCATGTTCCTCCTCGGAACGAGAATAAATCAATATGTCATCAAGGAACACTAAAACAAAGCAATCTAGAAATGTCCTGAATACTCCATTCATGAGGCTCATGAAGATAGCTGGGGCATTAGTCAAACCAAATGGAACCACTGTGAACTCATAATGCCCATAACGTGTGCGAAAATGCTGTCTTATGAATGTCTGCATCTGATATGCGCAACTGATGGTACCCTGACTTGAGATCGATTTTGGAGAATACTCTCGCTCCCCGCATCTGATCAAACAAGTCATCAATCCTAGGGAGTGGATAATGGTTCTTTATTGTGACCTTATTGAGCTATCTGAAGTCTACACAAATTCTAAGAGAACCTGTCCTTCTTCTTCACAAATATGACTAGCACTCCCCAAGGAGATACACGAGGACGTATGAGACCCTTATCTAACAACTCCTCCAATTGAATCTTGAGCTCTTGAAGTTCTGGAGTCATCATCCGATAAGGTGCCCTAGAAACTGGTGCAGATCTAGGTACTAAATCAATGGTGAAATCTACCTCTCTGTGGGGTGGTAACCCTGGAAGCTCGCCTGGAAACACATCTGTATACTCCCTCAAAACTACATGGTCATCTAAGGGTGAGTGCTCAAGTGCTCTCTAATCGATCACTGATGGTGATAGAAAATAACTAACAACCCTTACGCATGCTCCGCTTGAGTTGCTTAGCGATATCATGCACAAGGAGATAGGCCTCTGCATCCTTGATATCACAACTGCACTCCCAAGATCATCCTAGCACTTGATGACCTTATTTATACAATCCACCTTAGCTCGATGAGCCTCAAGCCAATCCATACCCAACACTACATTAGGAACCTAAAGGGATAACTCGGAGGTCAAGAGTAGTGGAGAAGGCTCCTAAATCAATTACTCAACTCTCCACATACGAGTCCACGGTGAGTTTGGCCCCGATACCAACTCAACTCTGCCAACTATCTGTTGCCTAGCCACCACTAGCCCACACTTTGGTCCACTATAGAAGGTGATATAAAAGAATCAAGCACTGAATCAAAAAGTACCTTGAGATAGAAATACCCCGATAATACTGTCATCTCTCAATGATGAGTGCATGATGCTCACTGGCGGTTGTCAACCATTGCATATTCACGATGAGCGCATCTTACATCACCCACCATCTGCTCTGATCTAGTAGCTCTCTATGCATCCATGGTATTGGGTTTGTATGGTCACATGCACACATAGTGATCAGGAGATCCACAAATAAAAAAACCTCCTATACCCCTCTGAGATGGGGTCCCTCCTATACTCTGGTGCACTGATCCTATCGGTCCAACCCTAGCAGACTGTTGTGTGCGAGCTGGCTATGCCTGTTGAGTACCATGCCTCCTATCCCTGACTCCGCCAAAACCACCTCTAGAAATACCTCTATAAAATCCCTATGTTTGTCTATCCCCCTGCTGTGGGTGGCCCTACTGCTGTGTCTATCACTGCGGGTGTGGTGGAGCCCTCGTGACTGCTGGCGGAGGCCAAAATTCTCCTCTCAGGGGTGGTGCAGTACCCCGTGACCTCTGACTCTGAAAGGCATCTATCCTCTCCTGAAATTTTCTCTTGTTTCTATCATGGTGCTCATGTGCCTTGGTCCTATTCTCCTCAGCTAAGTAGGCCTTCTCAACGGCCTTCCTAAGTGTGGGAGGGGATAACATCCTAACTGCTCCTGCTATATCTACATTAAGGCCTCAAATAAACTCAGTAACCTGTAATTTCTCATCTTGCAGGTAATCCACATACTGCAGAAGATCCAGGAACCTACTCTCATACTGCGCTATTGTGTCAAATCCCTATCGTAAGTCATGAAACTCATCGATCCTCTTTTACACGAAATGCTCTGACATATAACAAGCCCTGAATCACTCCTCAAACATCTCCCAGGTCATTGTCTCTCGAGTCAGATGGAGCTTCCACTCCTCATTCCTCCACCAAATGTCTTTTGTGTCTCGGAGGAGGTGTATAGCAAACCTTGCCTTGACGTTTCTCTCGTAAGAGTGTAAGCCAAAGCAACTATCCAAGCTAAGGAGCCATGACTCAGCCCCAAAGCCATCTGTAGAGTCGGTGTAGGTGGGTGGCTGCAAGTGAAGAAGGTCCCTGATCACACTGCCTGTATCTCGATCCTGACGATGTAGTCCTACAGGTGAAGGGGGTCACCTATCCCCAATGGTCCCTCGAGGCTGTGTGATCAGCTATGATGGAACGAGGCTACCCTCTCATGATGAACGGAAGGGCTATGTGACCTCTCCCGCCTCGGTGTATCGTGCTCTGGCAGCTCTGAATGCGCGTCCTCACCTATCGGCTCCTCGTCTCCCAATGGTGTCTCCTCTCTCGCCTCCTGCGGTGGTGGTAGACGCTGCTCCACAATGCCTATCAGCTGGTGCAAGGCCTCTAATATCTGAGGCCCAAATTCGGGTGTCGGCTACTCCCGTAGGTACACTATGCCCCAAACCTCTAGCTGATCATCCTCTCTTGGGTGCCATCCTGTGCATGGGGTGAGCGAAGAAGTTATTAATTTAAAATTTAATGGTTGCGGATGATTTTTAACTATTTATTTTTATTCATTTATTTATTTTAGTGTTGTTAAAATTACCATTAACTATTTTAATTAGTTACCCAGTGGTCCGCGTGTACGAACCTCCGCTCTGATACCAAATGTAACGCCCGCCCTGGGACTCTAACTAGACCAATAAGTTGGTAAAAAAAAATTATATATATTTTTAATAGTGGACTAGAGATCTTCCTAACCCCCTTTTTTTATCAATATTTAATTCGTATTAATTATTAATTTCTAAGGTTGCTAAACGCTAGCCCACCCAAGCCTACTTATTTCATAAGTAATAATTTTCACACAAAACATAGATTTTTATTAAGTTTACACCCCCTCTTTTTATTAAATATCCACATACACCAAAATTTATTTTCCCCTTTCCCACTTTAAATCCCATGACAAAAGGAAGGGTGTAGGGTCACTTATGGACCCTAGGATTGAAACCATCATGGCCCTTGATTCTCCTTCTTGCCCTAAAAATCTTTATCTTTCCCCTTCTTTCTTTATTTTGATTTCATTCTTGTTTTCTTGTTTTCTAGTGCGGTTAAGGTGAGAGAAGAGCTTGAATATTTGTTTCATGGAGATTTTGTTTGAAGTTTCCTCATATTCATTTCATGTATATGTATTGTTTTTTTTTAATGTGTTATATATGTATGTATGTATGTATGTATACAAATATATATATATATATACATATATATTATTAAAACCAGGATACGGCGTCAAAAGCAAACTTTAATTGTATTTTTTTTTTTTTAAAAAAAAAAAATGCAAAGACTTATGCATAGAAGGGTTTTAGATGGCAAAAGGGCATGTGGGGTGGCGCGGCGCGCATGGGAAGAAGGGCGCGAGGGGATGTGTGGGGCACACAGGTAGACATCGCAGGGGGTTGGGGGCCGAACCCCCACCAAAACACATATATTTTTTTATTTAAATTCATATTTAATAAAATGTTTTTTGTTTATATTTTTGTTTTGTTTTAAAACAATACAAATCGTTTTTTTTAAAGAATATAGTTTTTGTTTTTGCTTTGTTTTTAAAACATATTTTAAATATATATATATATATACATATATATATTATATATTAATTTAAATTTATTATTTATAGGTATATATAATAGATATATATATATATATACAAAAACACCAAGTTTTACAATAAACATATTTCAATATATAAAAAAAAATCTACAACTCATAACCATATTGATAAAATAGTTTAAACTAAGATTGAATTTTTTTTAAAAAAATTGAATAAAATCATTTGATACATAATGATGAATAATAATGATTCCAACTTATAAAAATAACAGAAGTTTAACCTTGCTATTTTTTTGTTGCGAAAAAAGGGAACTAAAAATAAGATTCGTCTATTCAGGTCTTTATTCAATATTGTTACAAAAAGAACAATAAAAGATATTTTTTTTTTTTTAAAATAGTAGTGCTAAATAATATAATTCAGATTTTTATACAATGAGACTTTCAACAAGGCATTAATATTTCTTTTCAAACGCAAGAACTAACTAAACATTTTAGATTTTTAAACAAGAGAGATATTCATCATGAAGGATATGTGTAGGTTCACAAGAAGTCATATTCTCAATCTATACCTTTTTCTCTCAAAAGGGAGTTTACAACAAGTTTTTATATTAAGGAACAACAACTAATACAATATTTCTTTTCTGCAAGCTTAGGCTAAATGAGTGAAATATCTCCAAGTGTGCAACTAACTAAGAATTTCTAAGAAAAATTTCCAACAAATACAAAATAGAGAGTCTACAAAGAGATGAAACTTCCCACATGACCACACCCAAGAGGGTTTCATGAAAGAAAAGAACAATGAGAGCCCAAGATGCCACCATCTCCATCCTTCATGCCTTCAAGAAAATCAACAAGGAGAAAGAGCTTGTTTTCCACCCAACCATAGGCATCATTACATGCCTCTCCCAAGGTTGGGATGCATGCTAGCCTCCCCCAAGCCCATGGGAAAGAGGACAACTAACCACAACTTGCACAAGATGGAGGGTGAACTAACAATGATACAACCACACAAAAATAGGAAAAAATCTAAGACAAGACTCAAAATTTTCCAGGTGGCAAAGAGAAGAACCCAAGTTCTTCCTCTAAAAACAACAAGGAAGAGAGGAGAGGAGTTCTCCAAAATTTGTTACCAAGATTATATGCACAATAACTAGACCTCTACCCCTTATTACCCTCCTTAATCCTCCACCCTTTCTCCAAGTCCTTCTTGGAAGGATTTTCAAACCCCAAGTGGGTTTCCTTACCAAGAATGGGGAAGGAGATTCAAGCCAAATGAATCAACTTCCCCACCTCAACCATTGAGGGGAAAACAATAAGACCCTACAAGACTTGTCCATCAAGCCTTGAGGATTGAGAGGAAAAATCCCTCTCTCTTCCCCCACAACTCCAAAACTCCATCATGCCATATGATGGAGGGAGTAAAACAAACAAACAACAACCAAAATCCACATGCAAAAATAACAAATTCAAGTAGCCCATCTAACAACTAAGATGAATACAACACATGCAATAAGACATAAGAGCCTACCTCAAGGAAAGCTCTCCAAAAAGCTTTCCAACTTCAAATTTCTCCACTCCTTGACTCAAGCAAATCTCAAGCTCCAAATCCCACAAGCATCCCAAGCAAGAAGTTCAAAAAAAAGTCCCTCTCTTTTCCCATGAAGGGGAATTTGAAGAGGAGCAAGCAAGAATCCTCACAAATGAGGGGGTGACATGTGTCACCCCTCTCCTCCTTCAAGGTCAAAGATGCCAAAACAAAAGAGAGAAAGGGTAAAAATGTCTTTTGCCCTCTTCTCCCAAATTCCCCTAAATGCTAACAAGACAAAACTAGTGCAACTTTTAACAAGCACTCCAATCCACACCCCTTACATGGATGTGACCACACAAGAGGCAAAAAGGGAGGTAAAACTCCCTCTATCCTTGGAAATAAGCCCCCTACCCATTAGGTAGTGTCCAAGGGCTCATTTTTATGTTAGGGGAACTCCCAAGCTAAAAAGGGGTCCCCAAAATGCCCAAAATAACCCAATTTCGGGTTTTGCATTTTTGGCACAAGGGTAGAGGGTGTGGGGACCACCCAAGGGTTTCACATGTGACCCTAAACCCTTGTGATTAAGTGATTAAACAAAATCAAAATTTTAATGAAAGTGGGATTATTAACTCCCAAAACAAGTTTACAACATAACTAATTACCCTAAACAAAATTAATAATTCAAGGCACAATACATTAAAAAAATTGGGGTCACTCATGGTGCCTAAAATAATAATCTCCAATACTAAGGTTTCACACAATGAACATGGCTAGGACTCAGCCCGTGGGCTGCTTTTACAAAATTATGTAGCTGGTCACGAATTCCACGTTCTCATGTAAACCTGTCACCTGCACACTCATTGCACACATTAGCTGCACCTATCTCGATAAAATATAAATCAATGACTCAGCAAGATATCAATGAGTTCTAAACTAGCCTAACATCCTACTGAAATCAAAATGCGACAACGTGCACAATTATACTCAATTCTCCAAAGTTAGACAAGATGATAAAGTGACATATAACCATAGAATCCCAACATGCAACAACTAAGTATCCATCAATATAATTATGTTCCAAAAACAACATCATATCCATTAGTATCCATGACATCATAAGAAAATGCAACAACATAGAAATTAAGCTAAATTGGCTATACACCTGAATGTCCACACATGTCTAATAAGATCCAATCTCTAATATAATGTCCAAGATATAACAAATCTCTATCAAAACATGTCTATGAGCAAAGAAACAACCAGTAACTGAGCTATAAAAAGTGTGGGCACTACAAACAACGACCTTCTCTCACATTTCCTTCTTGGATTTGTTGAAGAACTCTTCCACCCATAGGGCTGCTCTCTTAGAAGCATTAGGCCTTGGTCATTTAATTAACATCACTCCTCCTCCGAAAACCATGTAGACTTTTATGTTTACCCTCTAGGGCAGCCGAGATAGGGATACGAGTTTATATTTGATATAAGAAAAATGCCCACAAATGTTGAAATTGCACGTAGAGGTGACTTGACCTCTCATTTATAGGTATGGGTTTACATTAATTATGTTAACGCAATGATTGACAATGGGGTAGCAGTTAATATAGTCCCCATCACTTTTCTTCAAAAGCTAAGATATGGAGAAACAAATTGTTCCACAACATGAAATACGCTAAGAGGTTATGATAGCCTCAAGGCTACTTCAATTAGAACCATAGTTTTACCAGTCACCTTAGGACCCAAGACAGTCCTCACCGAATTTTATATTATAGATCGGGAAACCAACTATAATATGATCCTCGGTTGACCATGGATACACCACATGAAGGCAATCCCTTCCACGTTATTCCAGGAAATAAGATTTTTGCACCTAGGGAAAATATTTGTGGCGCAAGGTGACCCAAAACCATTTGATATACACCTAGCAGACTTGAAGAAAATACCAGGCATTCACTTTGAGTTTGAACTCCCAACGAATCAACTTAACAAACCAATCAATTCAAAACCAGAAGAGAAGTTGATACCTACAACAAAATTAGAAATTACAAATCTAGTCAAAGGCATTCCAACACTCAAAAATGAGACTAATGTCATAGAAATGGTATCATTAGGGACTACCGCAAAAATTGTAGAATTACTAGAGAAAGATCTACCCATTCTCCTACCATTTGATTCTATGGGTATGGGATACACCCTAGGAATTGGTTCCCTTCCATCAGATGAAGTTTGTATGGTAGAAGTAACCTGAGGTAGAAGAAATAGACACGAGGAATGTCCCAACATCCATTTTTCCAAGAAAATATTGGACTCTCCACTTTGATGGAGCTAGATGTCACTTTGGAGTTGGGGCAGGTGTGATCTTTACTTCTCCCGAGGGAAAGATCCTACCTTTTGCCTTTAAGTTAAATTTTGAGTGTACAAACAACGGGCTGAATACGAAGCCCTCCTCCTTGGCCTCATCATAGCCAAAAGGATGGGCATTGATAACATTAGAGTGCTAGGAGACTCACAACTAGTTATAAACCAAGTCTCTGAGGTATATGAGACTAGAGTTGAGCATTTACAACTCTATAAAATGACAGTATTAGATCTAACCAAAGGATTCAACTTCATATCAATCGAAGCAATCCCATGAGAGTAGAACCTTCTCACAAATTCAATAGCAACCTCAGCTTCTGTTTCACTCCAAATAGTGAGTTAGAAAATACAAGTTTCATGGTATCACTTCGTATTGAACCATTGGTGTGTAAAATACCAACAAACCCACTCCTGACACATATAGAGGCTGAGAATGAGTTTTCTATCCTGGATCACTTTAACAGTGATAGAGTCACTCTTGAATATCTAAACACCTATGCAGAGCTACATCTCACTCATCACATAGTGGATCTTTCCTTAATCCCACATTCCTCTTCCTATTTTGGAAATCCCATGATAGAATCTCCTTCGCAAAAGGATCTCGATATCTACGAGGTAGAGAACGAAGAAATTTTGGAACTACCTCTAGCCCCGCCTAAATTTGAAGAAGGAAATGCTTCCTTAATTAAAGAAACAATTGACATAAACATTGGAATGGAGGAAGAACCAAATATTTTGAAGTTAGGATCCTTATTAACTCCAGAGGAGATAGAAATACACACCCAAATCCTCAAGGAACATCAAAAGGCTTTTGCATTTAATTACAAAGAAATGATGGGAATTGCACCACATATTGTAGTACATAATCTTATCACCAAACTAGATGCAAAGCCAATTAAACAAAAGTCGAGACCAATGAAACCAAAAGTGGCTCTCATGGTGAAAGAAGAAGTAATGAAACTTCTCCAGGTGGGATTCATCAAACCAGTTGACTATTCACAATGGGTATCTAATATTGTCCCTGTTCTCAAAAAGAATGGGAAGATACGCATTTGCATAGACTTTCAAGACATTAACAAAGCTTGTCCCAAAGATGACTTCCCATTGCCATCCATCAATGTTATTGTTGATGCAACAACTAGATTTGAATTGTTGTCCCTCATGGATGGGTTCTCAGGGTATAATCAGATTAAAATATCTGAGGAAGATCAAGCCAAGACCACGTTTATAACTCCTTGGGGAACTTATTATTACGCTGTCATGCCATTCGGTCTTAAAAATGCTGGTGCTACATACCAATGGGCAATGACGTACATATTCCATGACCTTATTCATAAAATTGTGGAATCCTACGTAGATGACTTGTTGGCCAAGGCCAAGAAGTGATGTGATCACCCAGAGGTACTCCATATCATCCTCTCACAATTGATCGAATATGGCGTCACATTGAACCCAAAGAAATATGTATTTGGTGTGACAGGAGGCAAGCTTTGGGTTACATTATATCCTCACAAGGGATTGATGTCGATCCAACCAAAATTTGGGTTGTTCTTGAAATGATTCCACCATCAGATGAGTTTGGTATTAGATCATTTCTTGGGAAACTCAGTGCAATTCGAAGGTTCATTCTAGACTTAAGTTTTGTTGTTCATCCAATCAACAATTTATTAAAGAAATATTATAGCATTGATTAGACAGAAGAATGTAATGAGGCCTTCGAAGTAGTTAAACGCTTCTTATTGTCTCCTCCCACACTAATGCCTCCTAGACTAGATCATCCTTTGATCCTATATTCGTGGGCTATGGATGTCTCACTAGCCTACATGTTGGCTCAAGAAGACAATGATAAATGAGAACGTGTAGTCTATTTCATTAGCCGGACATTGCTTGATTATGAAACATGTTATACACAGGTAGAAAGAGAATGCCTTGCCATAGTATTCGCAACGAAATGTTTAAGACATTACATGTTAAATCAAGAAACAAGGGTTATTGTAAAGATAGATCATTTACGAACATTCCTCACGCAAGGGTCTTTATCTAAAAATGTTGGACGTTTCATAACCTTAATGGGTGAATTTGAATTAACATTTGTAAACTAGAAATCCATTAAGGGACAAATCATTACAGACTGGTTAGCTGACAATCCATTAGATGGAGGTGATCTGGTAGATCTAGACTTTCCTAATGAATGCATATACTTTGTCAAACCATACCCCCCATCTCTACATGCCCTTGGTACACTGACATCGTCAATTTTATCATGGAACATACGTACCCAAAAGGTGCCACATCACGAAAAGAAGGTGGTTATGCATTATCGCCGCTAAATATGTTATTTTAGAATAGGTGCTCTATCGTAAAGCCTTCGATGGAATGCTTTTAAGATGTGTTGACACGGAAGAATCCAAAAATATTCTTTACGAATCCCACAGTGGGATATGTGGAGGCCACTTTGGTGGTCACACCACTGCTCATAAAATACATTAGATGGGCTATTTCTAGCCCACACTAGAACATGATGAAGTAGATTTTGTGTGCAAGTGTGATAAATGCCAAGAATTCTCCCACGAGATTCAAATTCCAAAGACAGTTCTGACCAATCGCAACCCCATGGCCCTTTTCCACGTGGGGCTTAGATTTGATAGAGAAATTATCTCCCTTATCAACATATGGCCATAATTTTATAATCATAGCCACATAATATTTTACCAAGTGGGTAGAGGCCATGCCTCTCACCACCGTACCAGGTTTTGTAATCGCTAAGTTCATTTTAAATCAAATCATTTACAGGTATGGTGTCCCGTAAATCATTATCTTAGATAATGGAACATCCTTTAAGAATGATGAGGTTCGTGAGTTATGCAGCAAATTCAAGATAAACCATCATATGACCTTTCTTTACTACCCTCAAGCCAACAGACAAGTTGAAGCAACAAACAAAACATTAAAAGCTATACTCCTCAAAATAGTTAAGGAGAACAAACGGGATTGGCATTTAAAATTATACCCAGCCTTGTGGGCCCATCAAACCTCAATAAGAACACCAACAAGGCACCCCTTTCTCATTAGTATTCAAGGTAGAAGCAGTTCTCCCACTTGAGGTCAAAATACCTAGTCTCCACATCTCATTACAAGGGATTTTGGGAGAAGAAGCCTATAGAGAGGCATGCCTCTCTCAACTAGAAAGCCTTGATGAGGCTAGGCTAAACGCCAAACAATGGAACAGAGCCTATGCTGACCGGATGTTCCAGCAATATAACAAAAAGGTCTATGAATGATAAATATACGAGGGAGATCTAGTGCTAAGACTAGACAACTGGATTGATAAGAAAATCGGCGAAGGAAGGAAATTATGGCCTAAGTGGTTGGGCCCATACCGAGTCATGAAATACTATGGAAATGGTGCGTATCTCTTGTGCACACTAGAAGGTGAGGAGTTCAATGAAACTGTCAATTCCTTGCATCTTAAACGGTTTTACGCATAGGTCATCAACATCACCATTTGTATATTATATCTACCTACATTGCATTAGTCACTTAGTTGTTTCATTTTGTTCACTCATTTCATAAATTTTGTAGTCAAGGAACTTATTCTTAAGCAATTCATTACAAGATTCTGAAAATATTGGCAAAAGCATTCAAAATCATATCTCTTCAATTTTCATAATATCATCAAATGGTTCCAAAATCATTTCATCAATTCAATAGACAAAGTCTTGACAAAAACCATACCAATACCTGCATACTTGGTCATACTCTTTCTTTTCTACTTGGTTAAGTTTTTCTTACCTACGGTCTATTCTAGAAGCTTCTTGGTGTCACATCTATCCTTCTTACATCTCTTTGAAACAAGGATACTCCAAAGTCACAAATCAGAAATGTCAAGTTAAATCAAAAATACTAAACCAAATAGAATATTTTATTTTTACACACTTCTTTGCCCCACCAACCTTCGGTGATGAGCCCACATCTCTTACTAGTGATACGAGGTTGAGAAAGGAAAGAAGTGCCCTTACTCACCTATGTCCTGCCTTCGGTGATGAGCCCATGCTTCCTACTAGTAGCATGAGATAGGGTGTAGGGGGTCCATTCACGCAAATTAGTGAATATTAATATTTTAAAGCAAAGTATACTAAGAGAAGTTAAATATCCAAATTCCAAAGAGATCAAATCCTTAAAACCATATTTTTCAACCAAGTTGCCATCCATAGATCTAAGTCTAGATAAACTAGAAAATAAGTTGCATTCTAAACTATGTAGTAGTTTCGAGTAAAAGTAAGTACGCAGTGTCCGATTTGATTTCGCCAAAACCTTGTCTTTCTCTCATCATTTCCATTCAGTCAAACTCATACAATTGTGCCCTTCCCAACTCTTGGTGATGAGCCCTCACATCTTACTAGTTGTGTGGAGTTAGGAATGGGGCAAGTTCATCTCTTTATCACTATATATTCATCACGTTTTTCCAAAACAAGAAGAAGCAATGAACATTGCCCAAAGAAGCCAAAAGTTCAGTACTACAATATGTTTTCATCATCATGTATCAAGTATTACAAAAACAAATAAAAGAGAAACATTATGTCCAACATTTTTATCACTTATCATCCATTACATACATTCTGAAAAGCATATAAAAACAAAAATTCTAAAGACATCTAGTTTACACATGGGAAACGAATCACAAAATTCTAGATACAAGAAGATCTAGATCCAAAATATATATATATATATATATATATATCATGTTTTATATACAATGCCATCATGCACTAAGCATGGTCAAAATGCTCAATGAGCTCAAAAAGTACAAAAACACTCATATAAACATCCGACAAAAACACTACAAAAAGACACCATGATCTCTCAATCCCTATGGGATCCCTCAAATGGTGCATGACCGCATCTAGGACTCCTACTACGATGACGCTCTAAATGAAATGAGGGCTCATGATCACGGCTAGTAGTTGTGGTCTCACTATGAGAATGACTCCTCCTCATCAAGTGCTTAGCAGTCCTATATCTAGTCACCTCGATGGAGAGAGGTCATTAACTTTTTAATCTTCCAAACAGGGGCAAAAACATTAGTATGTCAAGTAGTGCTGCTAAGGGCTCTCCAACATCCGCAGTAATCTCAACCCGAGTAGTCTCTGAGGGGAGCAACAGGGTTTCTACACACACTCGGAAAATCAAGTCTCGCCATCCCTCAGTAGTCACTACAAATGAAAAATTTAGAAAATAGTCAAAAATAAAGTAAAAAAAATGAAACAACAAAGGAGAAATAACAACTAAACATTTCTAGCTAAAAAAATTCCATAAAATATTAGTAACTCACTCGAATCTCCAGGCATCCAGGTGGGATCTCTAGGATTTTCTCCCACCACTGACGTTACCGCCGACTATGGAGCCTCCCCAAATCTGGAAAGAAGTGACGTCCTGCCACGGACTCATCATCTCCCCAATGTCCTAAGAAGGTAACTCCTTTGAGATCAAGGTCACCTTCTCTGCACTCTCCTCCACCCTCTCAGCCCTCAAGATATCTTAAGTGTCATGCCACTCAGAGTCACTCTCATCCTCCTCGGCCATCCCACCTATTTTGCCTCCCTCCGTCTCCTCCTATGTCTCCTCTCCTATGAACTCCTTAGAGTTTGAGTCCACATCAATGGGATCATCTCCCTCTCCACTATGAGTAGGACTAGCTTCGATCTAAATTAAAGGTGCTCGAGGAGCACCAGCCTACCCCTCGGGCATGAACCACCCACCTAGCTGCGATGGGAACTCTAGGAGTAACTATGGTCCAACCTCATCCTCTAAGACCTCCCCTGGCCTCATGAATAGACTTGTATACTGGCCCCACTGGAGGAAACATATCAATATAGGGGAGGCCAAACTGCTGTGGTACTCTATCAAAGGGGTGGATCTCCAACTTCCCCATCTTGTCTATCAGCTGACCGGTAGTATAGCAGGTGATCAGTGTATGTGTCTCCTCTCCCCATAACCCTACCATGGCCTGATAAGGAGTGGCCTCCATGTCTACAATAGTCAGAGAGCCACCGACTAGAGTGGCGTTCTAAGTATAGTCATCCCTTTCCACCTCGCTGCTCTGACAGCCCCAGGATCCTCTACTTATAAACCTCTCCCATAAGGAATGATGCGCTCATACACCCAACTCATGACTAGAGTAGGGTGACTCAATGACTACCCCTATAATCTAACCACCCTATATAAATCATGATAGGTGGTCCCAAGAATGTCTACTCCCCAAGCGTAAACACGCCATGGGCCTCAATCTGTGTAATAATGGGAGCCCAGCAGTATAAGAGGGTATCCCCTCCCTTGTCCCTAATCAACCGTGAGGCCAAGATACCCATAATAGCCTAGTGGAGCATAGGGATAGGAGAATCAACAATGGAATGGACCTTCACCCCCTTCTTCGAGCCCATGGAGACAACAACATCTCCCATGTAGGTGGCCCACTGAACCATCCGAGACCGGATACCAATTTCTTAAGAGACAGCCGCCTCCCAAGAATCGGGACCCCAATATGCGATAAACATCCTCTAGGGTGATGGTCCACTAACCCCTAACTCCTGGAAATCGGAAAGTGTTCTGATCTGAATCCCAATATGAAAATAAGTCAAACAATATGTGACTAGCAGGTGCAACATGAGGAACTCGCGCACTTCTCCAAATATCGGCCCCTTGTAAAGTATCTCACTCACCAAGGTTAGTGCCTCTAACATTGTTGGGATCCAATCACACTCCCTCTCTCTACTCCACCTAATATACTCCTCCTTCTTCATCCACCCAAAACAGAGAAAAGAGTAAGTTAGTAACATAATCCAACTAGAAAAATCATCAAGAACATATAAAAATGTCAAAAATGTAAAAACAATTAAAAATTACATCTTTTTTTGCATTCTGTTCAAACCGCCACCCTGTGCAGAGCGGTAGTTCCCTAACCGCCACCTTATGAGGTGGCAGTTCCGTAACCACCACCTTATGAGGTGGAGGTCCTCTAACTTCCGCCATCATAAGGTAGCACTCCCATGACTGCCACCCTGTGTAGGGCGGCGGTCTTATCCTAAATCATCGAACGGCTCTAAAGCCCTAAAAACACTTTTAAAAAAGCAAAAATGCACCATTTTAACTGAAATAAAGACCTACCCTATAGCGCCCCCTAGAGACTCATTTAAAACTAACATTTCCAAAAATGATCCCCCCAAGACAAATTTTTCAACATTTTTACATTTTAGGTTTAAAAACAATAAATTGAGAAGAACTAACCTAAGACTTCGTGGGTCGATGTCCTACTCTCGGAGGCATGATCACGATCTCACAACGAACGTTTTGACTGTAATCTCATCGAAAATGGTTACCGTGGGTCCCAGAGCTCAAAAACCACCAAATCGACATGCGTAAATGAATAGTAAAATGAGCTCGTTATATATATAGTATTCTAATTTTGTTTTGAGTGTTCTTATGCAGAGTTGGCGCCTTGATGGAGGTAAGTTCTCATCCCTACACAAATGGTAAGTCCTCATTTCATGTTAATTTAGTATTTATTTTTTTATTTATTTTATCTATCTGCACTTGAGTCCTCTTTTCATTTTGCAGATAGCGGGAATTTGGATGGTGACATTTTGACACACAAGCGTGTTAGGTATAACTTATAACTCCCCATTTTGGGACCGCCATACTGGACCCACTATTTTATGCCTCTTCATGGCTAAAACACTTCTCCGAAAGGGAAATATATGTACGTACCCAAAAATGTAGGTATTGTACTATCGGAAAGAGGTTACAAAAACCCCAATGATGATTCAGATCTCTTCGCAAGGTGTTCGGAATCCAGAAAAATGACCAAGTATACATTTGCATCCTAGAAATCCTTGTCTAGCTTTTGCATGTTTTGTTCTAACCTCTGCCCCCTTTTTCCTTGCATTTTGTCTTTAAGTTATAGAACCACCACCCTACCTAGGTGGTGGTCCTATGACTACCACCCAAGATAGGGTTAGGGTAGTGGTCCTATAACCACCCCCTGCGCAGGTGGCGGTCTTGTGTGTGTTTTCCAGAATGTTCCGACGATTTTGTCAAACGTAAAAATTCAAATTTCACCTGCATTTCTCAACCACTAAAGCTTGCATTTATGTTTTGGCCACCTGGTAAATAGTGATTTCTCTTTGTTTAATAATAGAAGAGTTCAATTTAGACTTACCCTCTAGTAAATCCAAATGCTATAAATACCCAACTTGTTCACAAGAAAATGGCCCCTCTCCTTCCATGTTTGATCATTCAGTGTGTTTTTAAAGTTTTTCTATAAGTTTCAATAGGTTCAGGTTCTGCATAAATTCTCAGCTTCTCCCTTCTACTTTAGAGATCATTTGATCTTCTTGCTTTCATCTTACTTCATTGTTGTCCCATATAGTCAGCTTAGCATAAGGTAGTTTCACTTTTAGATTAGAATCCATTTGATAATCTTAGAGTTGTAGGTTTTGTTTTGTCACAAGAAATAGATCCCAGAATTCTTGATATTTTACGTTGTATTCCTACAATAAATCCTGCTAGGAATTGCATAGTCAAGCTTTGTTCACTTGCACTATCCCTCTCTTACTTGCATTGTATTCGGTTTATATCCAAAGCTGCCATTATTCGAGTATCTTCTTCTGCTTTATCACATTCACACTTTTCTGGATTCATGAGAACATGAAGGAACAAGGAGATCACACTGAGGGGACAAGTCACGACACAATTGGATTTACCACTTTTCGTAAACTCCAGGTTTGAGCTATCAAATTTTTAGTTACAATATATCAAATAGAGTAGCAAATCATTTTATTTCAAGTTAAAGTTCACTTTCAATATTATCGGGAAGCTATGGGGAATGATAGTTTCTGAGAAACTATGATTCATTCCTCACTTCTGAGGTAGGATTGGAAATATTTTGATTAAACTAGTTAGTTATTTAAGTATTTAGGATAAATTCACAACTGCACAGGCAAATAGCTATACCAGGCTAACTTGCTTGTTTTAATTCCATCATTAGACTAATTTTCCATTATCTGAATATATTAGAATAGTTGCTCTTTTAATTTCATTCAAATACACATCATTGAAAATACAAAAATAAGAGAAATATAAGCATAGTGTAGATATATCTTTCATAGTTATTTTACTTGTTTCAGTTAAAATTTGATTATCTTTTGCATGAAAATTACGGGACCTAGAGAGCCCAGGGATTACGTATTTGAACTGGTAGTACCTCAGCCGAATCTCTTCACAATATTAACAGATATAGATCAAGGGCTTAGGAATCAGGTTTTTCAAACAAAAGCAAACCAACAAACAATTAGTGAGTAATTGAGACATAATTGAATATTGAAGACGACAAAGCATACACATTCTAGTCAAGTCAGCCAAACTATAGACTTCCCGATAGGATATCTGCATGACCATACAAGAACTCAAAGAGAAAAAATAATTGGCATGTGATCCATTAGGTCTGCCGAGATGTAGGAGACCTTCTCATCAACATAGACACGGGGTTACATATACAAGTTGTTAGAACACCCGTAAGGTATTCGATAAAATCACACAACTCCCGGTACTAAACATAGAAGGCGATAAGGCCTATCACCATTAGATAGTTGAAAGAAGAGATCGATTCTTCACATGACCATAATAGGTCCACAACAACCATGAACTCATGGTTGTGATCCCCAGTCCCACAACCCAACGAGCTTGCAAGTATGTTAAGTATTGACACGGTTTAAAAATGTTGGTATGTAGATCCTCAAGACTCCCTCCGGATATCATAACGTAATTTTCCGTATTAAATATAGAAGCCAATCAATCCAACATTTTATAGGCTAGACCAAAATACCACCCATAGTTTCTACAAATCCACTGCACCTCTCACTACCATTTTCCATGACCTTGTCAGGAAATATAAACGAAGCACCTACAAGCCACTTTCCATGTATCCAATAGCCAATAGATAGGATCTCGGCAGAGCTCGACATTGATTAGAGCCTCCGAGCAACCATTATATCTGAACGATCCATTACACCAATTCAGGTTAGGAGAGCTTTCTTTGCCTTAGATTCGTAGATCCCATTATTGCATGTTGAGGATATAAGATTGCCCAACTAGTTTTTCTGTATCCACATATATTTCATTTTCACCGGCTGTCTCGGCACGACCTCGGGAGGTCGGGTACAAAGAAGAGCTACTTGTAGATTCTTATGCTCGCATGTCACTTTTCTATCTTACAGTGCTCTTTCTAGACTTGAGCATTGTAGGATCGCTTTACATCCTCTACCACTTC
Organism: Taxus wallichiana var. yunnanensis; assembly: GCA_018340775.1. Taxonomy (NCBI): domain Eukaryota; kingdom Viridiplantae; phylum Streptophyta; class Pinopsida; order Cupressales; family Taxaceae; genus Taxus; species Taxus wallichiana. The sequence continues at coordinate 816,224,174 of CM031234.1, read as the reverse complement.
TTACTGGGAGATAGAACTATTCAGCATAGCGTGTTTTTATGGAATGCTACTTCTTTATGAGGGTCTTTCACACTTCTTGCTTGGGCTAGTTCCTGCACCAACTGATCATCATCATCTTAAATATTTTCTCAACAATTGCGACCATGTTTTTGGTACCATGATGATGTATGTCTCTCCATCTCGTTGGTTTCACGTGGCGGAGACTCGGATCCAACCCACTGTGCTAGATAATTCTTTAGTCCCTCTATGAAGACCCTTCACAACTTGTCAACATTGTCTTTGCTTCAGATTTAGTTGTCTCCTCTATTTCTTTGTGTGATGATAGTTCCACTGACACAAACTTGCTTGGTTCTACTTCTGATGACAAGGATTATGCACCCAGTTCTAATGTCGAGAGTACTACAGAGGACTATTCCCCTCTTCTCACTATTCCAGAGAGTGTTGACACATCCCACATCTCATCAGATATTGAGCAGTCTCCTATATAGTCTCATACAATCATCACACCCGCCTCTTTTCCACCTTTATTTTTTGAGGCCCCTTTCACTCCTCTACCTTCATTGGATGACTCATACCTATCTGACATCGCTCTTCTATTTGTTCAGCCCCCTCATTGGGACGATTATCTACCTGACCATAGTCAACTTTTCACAGAGTATACTTGTGATGTACTACAGGTTCCTCATCCATCTATAGGTATTTCAGAGGAGTTCATCATCTCCATTATTAGGAGTACCCCTTCTGGGACTCTTACCACTTCCACTTTTCCGAGACCTTCATTGATCCACCCTTGCTTATGGATCCATTTTCTATTATGGGGGATGTTTTGTTCCCTTCACATTAGTTGGACATCCTTTCTATAGGTGTTCACTCTTCCTACTCTGATAGTTTTGCACTCATGACATTATCTTCTATTCCTTGGCGCTCATTTGCTAGACTTATCTCACACTTTCATGGACCATACTCAGAGTTCTTCATGTTGCTACCTTTGGTTTCCTTTGTAGAGTGGGCAGACTTCTAGCATGTCATTTATGTCCTTCCTAAGGGCAAGCACACGCTTTATTTAGTGTGGGTGGCTCTTCTTCAGTCCAGAGGCAAAGGATCTCGTGATCGACATTCTTCTTAGAGACCTCCCAGAGCTGCAGAGTTCAGATCCATCCATGGCATCTTCTGCATTCCTCTCATCTCCCTCTTTTTCTCTCTTCTTCTTTCTAAGAGATTGCTTCTTTGTACATGGGTACCTTTATAGGCTTGTCTATGGCCGGGACCCATCCTTGGCATCTTTCTTAGATTAGAGAGTGGACTTGTCTCTCTTTTGGGGGATTTTTTCCCATTGGGTTTTCTCCTTTTACTCCACTTTTTGAGAGTTTCTTATATGTGGGTACCTCATCAGGCTTGTTGTCGGGACCCACTTCTCCTTGTTTTCATCTATGTGTCCACCTAAGCTATGCTTCAGGGGTGTTGGTGTAGGATATTTACCATGCATATATTTTAAGTACATGGGATTCCTCCACATAGGTGATTCACCATGCTTAGGTGTCCTAGGGTGTCATTATGACCTTACACGCATCATAGAGCATCATAGGAGTTACATTTGACTGGCTATTCTAGGAATGTAACTCCCACCTCTTGACAATTACATTTGTGGGGGAGTTACACACCCCACTAATATATGTAAACCCTTTCATCTTGAGCAATACAATGGAATGGAATAGAGTATGGTATTTGAGCCATTTTTCCCTTAATGCATGCACATTTCTCTCATGGGTGATTTATTTCTTCGATCTTGAAGGTACATCATTTTTCGAGTTGAGTGCAACATTTTGATGCTCATGGATTCCCTCCAGATATTCATCATTCCTCCAATAAATACATATGCAAGTAAGGTGGTATAATACCGGGATATGGATCGAGGAGGACGTGAAACCAAGAAACTTTGCATTACCTAATGGAGCGGCATTTGAGAACGCACTTCCAGTCAGCCCTTGCTTAGGATAAGCTTAAGAAGGATGAGGACCCATCCCTAGTGTATTAGACCCTGTGAGAAGATCAACTAGATTTTTCTAAACTGGGTAACCTTGTTGTATAGGATGTTGCATTGGTTTTTCATTGGTAGGGATGTACCCCTTGTTATCTACTGGATATCCCATGTTTTGCCCTATTGCATAAGTTGGTTGTGATGGTTGAGCACCCTCTAGTTATCTAATCCTCCCTACTAAAGTGGAGATGAGATTGTTGGGAGAGGATTGAGTCCCTTATTGGGGTTCCTATGGCGTAGGGTTTGAATGAGCGGAGCTCATAATACCTGTTATGAATTGTTCGGTGTTATAATTCTTGTCTTCCTCATAAGTAAGAATCTTAGGATAGGCATTTGACATCTCAGAGGTTGTATCCTTCATTCTATCCAAAGACTCATCTATTTGATGAAGAGGATTAGCTATTCATGTAAATATGTCATCTTGATTGCTTTGCATAGAAAATGAGGTCTTAACAAGAATATATGGTAAGAACCTCTTCCATTTGTGATAACAGTGTGGTTTACATTGGGTTGACCATATTGCATGTTTAACGGTTGATCAACCTCCTCCATCCTTACATAGCTAATGGGGTTTGAAGTGTAACTAGGGGAGGTTTACACACTGTTGCTTGTGTAATTTTCAGCCCATCTGGAAAGGGAAGGGGACTGTTGTGGTTGCACGTTGGTGTAATATCTATCAGAGCCAAATGGCCCACCAATCTCTCTTCCAGACATATTTTAGAAAGTATAAAATACCTACCAAAATAGGGGAAGAAATGGAAAGATGAGGTAATATAAATGAAAGAAAAGGAAACAAGAAGGAATTGTTTGATTCATGCCAGGTTCACTAATTTGTATGAAATAAAATCAACACGTGACCTTCTTTTGCACTTGACCTCCCGAGGTCATGCCGAGACAACCGGTGTGGAATGTGTGGACAGATGGCTATGAGATAATTAGTGACTAATATCTGGTAGTGTGATTTCCCGAGTGTGCAAAATCGAAAAAGGGGAGATTTAGAGGCTATGAGCGGGTAGCGTAAATTCCCTATGGCTTGTTTGCCTAATTGGATCTAAGTGTTAAACCAATTTAAAGCGTCCATTTAAACAAATATGAAATTAATGATCTAATCTAATATTGAAAAGGAAACTAATCTAAACAATTCAAAAACTGAAATATTACAATCACGAAACAACAATTTAATTTTATTATAAATAATCAAATCTATTTATACACTAAAACTAAACAAGAAAAATAACCTGAGTGTGGTTATTCACTTATGATGAGTGTATTCTAATTAATGCTAACATAAAATAAGAACTTTTCTAATTAATATATGATATGTAGACAACCTCCTATAGATATTCTCTCCTTCAAATCCACAGGGATATGAAGAAGAAGATCTGTCACCGGGGGCTGCTATGAAATATTTAAACCCTCTTGGAAATTAACTAATTACTTGTAAATGAAAGGAAATTGATTTCTACTCTATTTGATATGATGTAACAATGATAAATTGCATGAATGAAGGAAATCAAACAACAACTCCAACCTAGAATTCACATAATAGAGGTAAATCTAGTTGTGTAGTAATTTGTCCCCTCAGTTTATCCTTTCATTCTCTGTGTGTCCACGTGAGTCCAAGGAATTTGGGAATGCAGAGGAAACAACGGGATAAAGAACTTGAGAAATGGTAGCTTGAAGGCATTATGGTTGCAATGAAAATAGAAGAGAGATGGCACAAGAGATCTAAGCTTGGCTATGTAATTTCTAGCAGGATTGTGGTAGCAATACTATGTAAGATACATAAAAATTCTCAGGCCATTTACTTGAATACAAGCATTGAATATATAGGAATTGGCTAGGATGTTCCTTCATGCACAAGGAATCCAGGGAGTGCCAATCATTGGGAGAAGAGGCGGTTCAAACTAATTAAATATATTTAAAAATATAAGAGGTAAGGAATAACATGTAAATAAGACTATTTCTAGGCAATTCGGTTCACAAACGCACCCTAGAAGTTAAGTGAAATCATGCATGTTAAAATCACACATAAAGAGTTACGGAAAAATCACGCAGGACCGTCACCCCCAAAGCAAAGATCATAAGACCGCCACCTAGGTAGGGCATCGGTTCTAACACTAAAGGCCAAAGCATGCACAAAAATGAGCCTAAAGGCGGAAGAAAACACGAAAAGCTAAGTACAAACATCTAGGCTACAAATATACACTGCAAATGAGCTTAGGAACTCGAAAACCTTTTGAAATGACATGAATCATCATTGGGGACCCTTTTGTAACTATTTTTCTGAAAATGTAACACATGCAATTTCAGTGCACACAATCTCATCATAGTATCCTTTTTCATAGATGTCACGGGGGAGAAGTGTGAAGAAACATGAAAATAAGGTCATGGTTACGATCAATTTTTCTAGGATAGTTTCCATCAACGACAAATGGGGAGTTTGTTGGGAGTTTTGTCACTTGTGTTTTCATTGATGTCAAGTCCATTTATGTAAAAATGGTCTATGTGATCTAGGTATGTTGGCTAGGTGATCTAGGTATGTTGGCTAGGTGATCTAGGGGTCTCCAAAGGTGCATATGTGTGGTTTGAGTCTCTCAAAGGTGGTATGAAGTTCAAAAAAGTTCCATGAGGTGAGTGATATGTGTCAATGATTCTGTAACATGTCCACATGGTCGATTCAAGTCATTCTAGGCCTTGGCCTAGTGCAAATACATGGTGTAAATCAAACAAACATGATAATTCACTCAAACCAAATCAGGAAAGCAAGATTGGATAAATATGAGGTGCAATAGAAGGTTTATAAAGATATATAAGAGACAAACTAGGTTCATGAGTCTTAAATAGGTCAGTATGGAGCTTTCTTAAGCTAATCCACAAGCAAGCAAGGTGTGAAATGTTGACCCAATGTGTAATGATGCAAACCAAAAATGGTGTGAATATGGAATGATGATATATGGTGTGTGAAATTCCTCATATGTAGTTATTGAAGTGTTTTAGGCAATTTTACAAGCTAGCATAGTAAGTACACTTACGGGAATCGGAAGCAAAGGGCACCTAGATGAGATGGAATGAAAATATTTAGGATGAACCATAGTAAAATATCACTTCAATGTTTTGTAAGGATGTCTCCTTAAGGTGTGAGAAAAATTTCAGAAACTGGGGATGGATATTTTGAAATTTATGCAAGTATTTCCAAAACTAGGATTTTCAAAGTACATAAATTGAGCACCAAACTTCTTAGCAATCAAGAGAAATTTTGGAGCCTCCTTCAGATAATTAGTAAGAGAAAAAAAAATTTAAATTGGGATAAAATTATGGTGCAATTTTTTTTTGGTGATTGGTTGATTATTTTAAAATTTATATCCATTTTTGTGTGCATGTTTGTAGCCCTTCAAACCCCAGTTTGGACTAGTTTTGGAAAATTGAGTTGGATAGGTTTCCTAACTAAAATATTTTTCTTGGAAGAATATTTTAACATGAATATGACTCCTCGTGGCACATTTCCATGTAATATTGAGTTCATGATGCATGGTGGGCCCCACTTAAAAATAGGTATTTTGTGAAGATTTCAGTGTACTAGAGAAAATTTCAAAGAAACCCCTACTCAAATTCAATTTTGATGATTTTTTAATTCTTAATTCAACTTCATGAAGTCACTTTCATTACTCATTTTTTTAAAATTGGAGTAATAGTTTCATATTTGAGCTTACCAAAGAAAAGGAGCTTGTTTTGAGAAGCTCGTGACGAAGAATGAAGGTAACCATGTTGAATTGCATTAAATTGATGATTTTTCTTTCTTTTATCACTCTTTTCATGTGTCATATGAGTTTTTAAAATTCATGGTTCAGTTTGGAAAATTCATTTCTTGCTTGAAGGTGATTGTGCCAAAACCTTTTCTTTTAGGCCTATTTGAGAAGCATGTCGAATGGGTATGAAGGTGAGACTTTCTCCATTTTACCTATGGGTATGAATTATTGAACATGTTTTATAAATAAAATTTTAATTGTTACAGGTTATAGGGATCTCTAAAAATTTCTTTGGAGGTGTTTGACCACATTGTATGGAAGACTAGTTTTGTGTCTTGATATCACCAAACCAATTTAAAGATTCAAATTTTGGAAGCCTTATGCAGAATTGGATGATATAGTAGACTATATGTTATTTCTATTGATAGGTTACTTTCCTCATGATGAATATATTTTAGGTATGTATCAACTCAATTCTTGAAGAAAAAATTCAAATATGTTGAAACCAAAAAGCAAGTCTTGAAAAGTGGTGTTTCTTGATGTGTTAAGCCTTGAGTTGGATATTTCTGGTAAATTTTAATGAAAATAGACATCCTAATATTAATTTTTATATATTACTTGGATCATGAAGATGAGTGGAAGTGTTCTAGTTAGATGTTTTTTCAGGACTATATTTGTAGAAGTTGATTTAGGCACACCTATGAGCCCAAACGAATGTCTTGAATAATGTGGCAAGTTTATAAGAATAAAATAGAATTATTTGACTTTTTGGGACCATGTAACATGTTAATACAAATCTTTAATCCTTTCAGACAAGTTTTAGAGCTAAAAAACAAAAGATGAGATCATTCGAGAGAAGAAGACAAAATCTGATTTCATTCAAATTCCAATTTGAAGTCAAAGCTAGGAAGCTGAAGAGTCAAGTGGAAAATGAAGAGAAAAAGTCATATGCATGAATTTTTTGTTCTTTAAAAGAGTGTTCCACATTTAGGTATGTTGAATTTTGATAAAAACCCATTTCTCTTCTTTTGAAGAAAACCTTTCTTTAAAGCAAAACCCCTAGAAGTATCTTCTAGGTTAGTAGTTAGTTGGAGTTTCATGAGGAGGATGTGAGTGAAGAAAAAATGGTGAAGTATTTGTTGGCTATAATATAATTTGAAGATTTGTAATTTGATTTGAAGAGTTGTAATCAAATTTGAATTCCAATAAAGAAGGTTTCTGAGTACATCTTGTGTTCTTGATATGTATGCATTTCTTGATGAACTGTATCTAATTGTGATCCAACATTAATGCATGTGATTTATGAAAGTGTATATTTGATGTTTGAAATAGAAAAGTGAAAAAATTTATTGCAATAATGATTCAACCCCCTTAGTCATTTTCATTTCTAAAAGGTTTTCTTGATCTAATTTCATAATTAACCCCAAAAAGGCCAACCACAAGAAATATAAAGATGTCAAATGGCTAGAAGAGGCCTAAAAAGTGGTGGGAAAGTGAAAAAGGACCAGTGTGCCCTTGGTGAGACCATGGCACCCACGAGATACCAGTACTAATCTAGGTGCCCTAGTCGAGGCTAAAATAATGCGGGATGATAGAAAATGGGTAGGCATATAGGTGTAATAGATCGCAAATGATGAAATAAAATAAACAAGATGGCCAAAGGATGGGGTTAATAGTACTTTCTTCACTCAAGAACCTTCTAAATAGTAGTATGAGACCGGGATAAATAAATGTCTAAATTACATTATTTTTGACTAAATTTTTCCCCACTTTATGTTGGTGAGTGGAAAGATCGATAATATAAAGTAGACAAAGATGCATACCTTATGTCCATGAAGAAGTGTAGGAGAAATGTGCCAAAGAACTATATAAATTGTGGAATGAAAAAAAGATGGAGGAGCATAGAAACTAAAGATGAAAAATGTGCAAAGAAGAAGTGACGAGAGTGAATCTATGGTAGAACATGTGTGTAGTTGTTGCAATGTGTAGTGTACTTGCATATTTAGTATAGTGTATCTTTGTCGTGAGGGTGTTGTTTTTGACGTTGTTTTGGTTGTTGTTTCCCCCATTTGACTGTGTGTCTCTCATACAACCGGACACTGCAAGGAGAAAATGATCAAATAGTTAAATATTTATGTATGTATGTGCAAAAATGCAATGTAAAAGATGCATGTGTAAATGTCAAATATGCTAATGAAAAAGTGTAAATGGAAAATGTGCACTGATCCATTTCGAGAAAGAGAGTATATAAGGATATCCTATACTACAAGTTTTTTGGGTGATCTCGTGCCATAGGCCAAAGAAGTGTAGGGTGGAAATGCTTTGTGTCCTCTAAGATCTAACTACTTCCCTAAATTTGTGTAGAGATCTATGTATCATCCAAATTTTTGGGGTGGATCTAATGTCACTGGCTGAAGTAGTGTAGGGAGGCACACCCATTGTAACCTCCAAACCTGTAACTACTTCCCGGGATGATAAGGACACCATGTCTTATAAAAGTTGTTGTGTATGGGGTTCGTAGAGGTACTGTCTCGAACCCACTCATTGAATGTAACCCACAATGCCAGGAAGAAATTACACTAAAAATGAGCTGGTGTAAATGCTTTGTGTTAGTATGTAAAACCCCAAATGATGCCCCCTCTTTGGGGGTGCATGAGACATCACTAATAGGAGAATGTGGCCCCAAAAGAGGAGTAACCGCATGTATGATGTAACCACTCGAAAAGTGCTTGCTAAAAACCAAGGCCATCATGGTCATAAATAACAAACAAGTGTGCACACCAAACATAGGGCAAGGCCCGCAAACAATAGAAAACAATAACAGACAATGCAACAACAAAATATGAAAACAAATATCCTGCGCATAACAAATGTTGCACATGAAGCACCCATTAGCAAGTTAGAAATATAACTAGTATGTCAAAAGTGTTTATAATTGAGTAATGTAAAATGCTAAGTACAAAATGAAACAATAGCACCTGTGAGAAACGAATGTGGATGCCCCTAGCAACCAGTGTAGGAAGTTAGAAGGTGAGCATCCACATTGCATGTAAGAGACCTATATCTGTGATCAAAACTAGACAAAAGTGTGAACGTGCATGTGTGTATGATATAGATAAATGACATACAAGTAAGTTGACTAGTGCATGTGTAATAAAGTAACCGTGAACAAGAAAAAGTTATCAATAATAAAAGTAACCATATACATAGTATGTTGCTGATGGGTAGAATGGAATGCAAAATGGATTGATAAGAGCCGCATGCCCCCCAAGTGAATGAAAGTGTATGCAGTGAGGTTCATTTTATTTTCCCCCTCAGCAGACAAGAATGAACTTTAAATGAGAGTGAGTCGTCGGAAATGATCGAGTAGTATGAGTTGTGTCTAACGCATTGTAAAGAATGTATATGTGTAGGTTAGTGATATGCGACATATAGAAAATTTGTGTGTGAGCCTTATAGTCAAAGTGTATATCACGACCAAATGAATGTAAGAGTGGTGATTTATTCTAGCGTATATCACTATAAGATGAATAGATGAGTGATGATTTAACGTTAAGCGTATATCACTACAAAATGTAAGGAGGGAGTGGTGGTGAAACCTAACGTGTAGACCACTAGAAAATGATAGAATATGTGATGATTTAGCCTAAAGTGTATGTGTTACTATAAGATGAATAGATGGGAGTAGTGATGTAACCTAAGGTGTATACCACTAAAAAATGATAAAAATAGTTGACGAAATGTCCTAAAGTGTATGTCACTAGCCTAGTAATGTCGCATGGTGAAAGGTCGAGTAGTAAATGTGTAAGATCCATTTGATTTGTAAACCGCATGTAGTTGATTATCGAGCGAGGAACTAAAGTGCATCATGAGGTAATGAGTAAACGCATAGAAGATAATGTAGTATATGTAAGGATAAAATCCAACCATATGATGAGTGGAATATGTACATGTGCCAATGTAAGATGGATAGAATGTGTAAAAATGTAAGGTGAATAGAACGTGTGACTATGTGTGATGTATAATAATGCAATGTATAGTGTAATAGGTGTAGGGTGCCTAAGAGCATATAGTATATAGAGTGCAATGTTAGATGTGTAAAATGTGTAAGGTTTAATGTATATGACAACATGTATTGTATGTATAATAGTAATGTAAGGCTAGAATCCTATATGATGAAGGCTAGAAGAATATGTAGAATATGTGTAAAAATACACGGTGTAATATGGATGGTATGTAGACAAATGAATAATGTAGTGTGGAGGATAAGTAGTGTAGGATGTAAGACGCATAGAAAATGATGTATGCCTAATGACGACTATCATGATGTATGAGGTGCAAATGACAAAATCTTGTGAATGAAATGCAAGATGCATAATGCGTGATGTGTGATGAAGTGCAATGTGTAATGCCTCTAGTATAGTGTTTAGGGTTCGGTGTAGTATTAATCCATCAACATTCAAGTGTGAACCGAAGCACAAGAGTGTGCCATTGGGTAGTGTCAATGCTAAAGTATGAAGGAGTAGTGGTAAGTTGTGAAATTGAAAAATGCAAAGATGAGATATGATTGAATGGTGTATGCATAAATGTTAAGAATATGATGTAGTACTATGTAAGAATGATAATGCAATAATGAAGGATATTTCTATGATGCTAATGTGATGAGGGGGTAGATGTGTGAGCTACTATGCCCCATAAGGGTGCACAAAAAGAGGTCATGTAAATTCATCAAGGAGATCGTCATCCTCTGGTCAAAGTCATATGGATAAAAATCGTGACACGATAAGCTATAGTGTCTAGTTGATCACGTAATGATCCGTTGAGGTGTAAGTTGTATATACCCATAGCATATTCCTCATCGATGAATGGAGGAATTGAACAATCGTGTGCATACCAACGAGTAAGATTTTATGTATAACTTATGAAAGAGATATTGTAGATGAAAATGCATCCAAAAGGCATGGGGAAAGATATATTTGTATGGTCAGGGTCTAAAGTGCCCCCAATATAATCAAGTCATGATTGCCCTAATATGAGTGGGGAAGCAGTAGGAGTGCATACAAGGAAAACATCGAGGTGAAATAAACGAAGACCATAGGAAGTCGTGACATGAACCATGTCATGATATAAATGAGGATTGTATGGTTGAGGATGAATTTCATCGTGAGATAAACCTAATCGAGTTAGACCAACATGTGTATATATGGTTTCGGAAATTAGGATCAACTGGAATATGTTACAAATATGATTCATTCATGAAAAGTGTGCAAGTGAATGGTGGGTTTGCTAAGGTAGGTGGTGCATGAGAAGATGGATGTGATAGAGCAACATACATAGGTTGGACATTCCCGATAAGGAATCATAGTAGTAGTAGTAGTAGTAGTAGTAGTAGTAGTAGTAGTAGTAGTAGTAGTAGTAGTAGTAGTAGTAGTAGTAGCACAGTGGCATAGGATAAACCGCATCTATCACATAATTAAGTACCATCAGTGGTGGTAGGTGGGGTGGTTCTTCGATAGGTTGTGGTTCGTTTGTAATATATATGTGTGGAATAGGAAGACTAGTATTAGGGGCCATGTCGTAATCTGTAAGGGATCATAGTCGCGAAATATGGTATACTCCATGTTTTCATGTAAAATTTGACACAATGATGTATAGTGGAGGTGACCGCTTGCATGGCATGAAGCCATGGCCTACCAAGGAGACAGTTGTAGGAGACTGGGAAGTCAACAACAAAGAAGATAGTGTGGATAGTCTTTGGACCAATAGTAATGGGTAATGTAATATGACCAAGACATGGATGGACAAAACCATCATAAGCATGCAATGAAATACTAGATGGGCTAACGTCACAAGCGGAGAGACCTAAAACTTCAAGGAATGAAATAGGACTCGGGGTAAGCTTAGATCCATTATCAATGAGATTTTTTTAACGGTGACACTATGAATGCAAGATATGATATGCAAAGGCAAGTCACTATCAAAAGGTGTGAACATCAGCGAGAAGGTTAGACTTGAAAACTAGATGTGGAGAAAATGCATCAGCAAATGCTTGATAAATCGAATCAGGATGCATGTCGGCACGAATACGGGTAGTAGCAAGAAAATGTTGTACTCTATGTAATAAATCAGGATTGCAAGAAAGTAATCATTGATTGAGATATTCATGATGACTCAACCCTAGGAATGAAGAAGGTGGAAGCGTGAATGAACGAGTCAGGTTCACCAAAATGATTAACTAAAATTAACTAATCTATATAGTAAAGGGATATTTAATCTAAGCTATGAAAACCTATAACGAAGTAAATAATTGTAGTGAAATAGTATGCAAATAAACTAAACAATTATGAAAAAGGAAATGTTAACCCTAGTGTGTAAGAAGGAAAAGGAAAGAACTCAACTGATAACAAATGTCTGTCGGGAAGTGTCACTCATCTAACTAGACAAGTCAAAAGTAGGAACAACTATACAAGAGTGCCACAAAGGATGGAGCTGGAGGATCTAGCTAGACTGGAGCACCTGCAAGAGGATTGGGGTGCCTACAAGCGCTCTAGTCTATAATTTGGGTGCCCTTGTGTGCATAAAATATTTGAATTAGATCTTCATAGGGCCAATGGGTGATCCAGAATACTTGTATGTCACATCAACTTTGTTGTCATGTGTCATATGTCACCAATAACTCGAGATGGAAGAAATACCTACAAGACCCCAAAACAAGCATCAAACCCTAAAAAATAATAATGCATATGAAGGGGTTGAACTAACCTCAAGTGCCACAATGGTGGACTTACTAACTAAGCATTACACTACATCTCAGACCCGATGTAGTTCTATGTGCAAGTGTGTGTGAACATGTCCTAGGTTTCTCTTGTGTCAGTCACACTTTGTGAAGTAGAGTAATAACTATGTGTAGAAAATGTAGTAGAATGTGTGCATAGAATAGAATAGAATCCCCCTATAAAGTGTGATGTAAATGCCCTAGCCTTATGGCTTGATGATGGAGTTATGTGGATGCAAGTGATCTCCAATGCAATAAATGGATGCAACTCTAGATGGAGTTATAGTAGTAAGTGATACTCGGTCCCTCATTATGGTCTCATAACTTTATATTTATAGGTTTATCTTGATCTAATTTAAAATTAACCTCAAAATTCCAACCAAAAGAAATATAAAGATGTCAAACGGATAAAAGAGGCCCAAAAGTGGTGGGAAAGTGCAAAAGGACCAGGTGCCCTTGGTGGGTCCACTAGTACTAATCTGGGTGCCCCAGTCAAGGCTAAAATAATGCGGGATGAAAAAAATGGTGGGCATATGGGTATAATAGATCACAAATGATGAAATAAAATAAATAAGATGGCCAAAGGACATGGGTTAATTAGTACTTTCTTCACTCAAGAATCTTCTAAATAGTAATATGAAACTAGGATAAATAAATGTCTACAATGCATGATTTTGTGACTACATCCGGTGTTGAAAATAATTTTTTTATTAGAGGTAAAAAAGGGTTGAGGGGACCCTACCCCGATACATTGAAAACTCTCCATGAGAGTAGAAAACAACATTACAATAACATCAAAAAACCATAATATAACTGTTCATAGTAATAAGAGATCTCCAGAGCCCATAAAGTGAAACTAATAGCAACAAAAATACAAATAAACTAAGAGCATTGATGAAAATAATAGCCAATAACAAAGACAGTGAAAAAACTAAAAAAACCCATCCCAGGTCATTTGTAGGATTTTTCAAGCCCCTCCAGCACCTTAGCCCATTCTTTCACCAAAGCTTCAATATTAACCGCCAAGGATCCCAGGTCGAAACCATCCGGGGTAGCCTTTCTCTTCCTTCCCTGACTATCCATGGCACAATAGGTATTGGCAAGCTACCCTAGAGTCTAAAGGTGTTGCAGGGTCGATTTCACATCACAATTCTCCATTCCATATAACTATGGAGAATTTCCTTAACCTGATCCATCTCTTTGGTTATGGCACCAAAGTTGGCCTTTAAAACCTCAATCTCTCCACCTTGCCCAATGTTGACCGCTTCCTCCACCTGCTCTTTCATCTTATGCTAGTCATTGAATAAAAATTGGATCGAGCTCTTAGTTCCATATAACTATGGATAATTCCCTTAACCTAATCCATCTCTTTGGTTATGGCACCAAAGTTGGCCTTTAAAACCTTAATCTCTCTGCCCTACCTAATGTTGACCGCTTCCTCCACCTGCTCTTTCATCTTATGCCAATCATTGAATAAAAACTGACCGAGCTCTTAGTGAGCTGCATATCACCCTTGAGTTCCTCTATATCCACCGCCATCCTTACCAAGTGGTTTTCCCCTTTGATCGGACCAATGTGACCCATTGCCTCAAAGTTTTGTTCCAGTTGAGTGTTAATAGGGGTCGAGACATCCTGTTTGTTGGACTCACCCTTGGTGTTCAACAGGGAGCAAGGGATCTGCTTTGATTTTAGGTCCTTAAGATTTTGGGCCACAACCACCTCCACCTCATCCTAGTCATCATCCGAGTCCCCATCCAGGAGTTAGAATCGTTGCTCGATTCCTTCTCCTCCGAGTCCGAACCAATGCCATCCGCATAAGCTTCTAGAGCCAACTTAAGGGAGCCAATTTTATCAATGTCCAATGCCACCCTTTTGACTAGGGAAAGGATAAATCCTTGATGGAGAGGGATAGAAATTCTTCTCATTTTGAACTATAAAATAGAGGCACACAGGGAATGATACAGAAGTAGGGGAAACTAAAATTCTAACCACGCTAAAATGATTTATCATAGGGAGGTGGTAGGCATAAATACATTTGTGACAGCCCTCAAGGGTTAAATAATTGAATGAGAGAGATCCACCTCATCATACGGGTTAGGTAAAGACAACCTAAGGTAACCAACAAAATGGGAGGTGAGATTCTCATTACCTTTGAGAAAAAGATTCAATTCTTCAGATGCTTCCTTATTTGGTTTTTAGACCTCCCTCCCCACCGCTGGAATGCCCATCACTTTTTCCACCGAATCCATAGTAATCTCTATCATGGTCCCCTTCATTTCAACCACAGCTCCTTTTTAGTCACTTTCCAGGCATTGGCAAAATCCTTGCTAATATTTTCATAATGCCCTTTGAAGATTTTTAGAAAGGGGGTAAATCCCTTGCTATCAAATAGAGCCATAGCTTCAGCGTGACCCCTTCGAGATTAGCAGGTTTAGTTCTGACAAGATCACCCCCATTTGGCTAAACAACAAAAACCTCTTCATGAACAGACCCAAAATCTAGAATACCAAAAGATTACTCGCACACCAAGAACTGAAGTTTCTACAGACACGAGAGACAATAAGAGCTCTCCAAGAATACATGTGAATCTCATTCCCGATCTTCTCATTATTGAGAGATAAATGCAAAATCATCATATGGACAGCGAGCTTGATGAGATTGACACCCCATGAAAGGACCTTATACATGTGCATTGGTGTCTTTTAATAAGTGTGCCCACACCTTGGGATCGAGAATTTCCACCTCCTTCAAAAGTGTCAACTCAAGCCCATTAACCCCCATATTAGCAAAGAAGTCCGCCACAACATTAGCCTCCCTATACACATGTTTGAAGGTGATAAAATTAAAAGATAGAGCCATTTTCTTAATACTCTTAATAGATTTATGGTTGGAGATAGAGATGGAGCCTTTCCCATTTATGCTATTAATTATGTTCAGGGAGTCCCCTTCCACTTCCAGATTGGCAAAATTGTGTTGTAGAGCTATAGATAGACCCCAAAAGACCCCAACAGCTTCAACGACATTATTAGTTTGAGTTCCCAAATTGTGATAGAACCCAAGGATAAATCTACCTTCGAATCTTGAAAAACCCCCACAACCTGCATGACCAGGGTTTCCCTTGGAAGCCCCATCAAAGTTTAATTTTAAATAGTCCTTGCTAGGTTTCACCCAACCTTTGAGTCGAGGGTTAAGACCAGGGGCTAATGGTAGTGGGTCCTAGACCCCACTTCAAAGCAACCTGGATTCATTCTGAAAGAAGGACTTTTCTTGGAAGTTCAGATTAGAAAAGTTAGCCAGGATAGAATTCACATGGCGGGTTCCAATTTTGTTGGGGGTTATTTTTTGCCTTTAAAGATTCTTCTATTTCTTTCCTTCCATATCTCCCAAGCCAAATTCATAATAGAGAATGTCCATAAAAAATTTAACCCTTGGCTCTTAAAAGGACTTGATCATTGGATCCACATCAGTTTTTGAAAATAAATATATTATTCCTTTGGTAGCTTGGGAATAAGTTACTCAACCAAAAGAGGTTGGTGGTTTGGATCTTAAGGATATAAAGGAATGAATCAAGATATTTTTGTCAAATTTGGTTGAAGATTAATGAAGGATAAAGGTTTTTTGGATAGGATTGTAAAATCAAAATATCTTAATAATCATAGAAATAATGAAATTTTCTGAAATTCAGAGCTTCTTCTGGTTCAGTCAGCATTTTGGAATGGTCTCCTTAAATGTAAACCCCTTATGAAAATAGGATCCAAGTGGGAGGTGGGTGATGGATCTAAAATCAAGCTTTGGGATGATTGGTGGTTTAAGAAAGGCCACTTGATAAGTTAGCAGACCTTGGGCTCTCTTAGCTCCTTTTATAAGGACTCTATCTTAAGGATTATTGGAATAAAGATGTTTTTGGTTGCTCTTGGAAGAAAATTTAGAATTTGGATGGAAATGTTGAGGGTGATGATGTTATATTAAGGTTTTTAACATTAAATTGGGGGATTTCATATTCCTTCTAGTTCTAAGGTTGATTCCATTGTTTGGGATTTTTTGAATGATGGTAATTATTCTATTAAATATAGCTATTTGGTGACCTTTCAATTTCCTCCTCGAACCCTTCTTGGAAGGAAGTGTGGGAAAAGGTTTTGATTCCTAAAATATTTTTTTTTCTTTGGCTAGTTAGTAAAAACAAAGTTCTCACAACTGATAATTTTCGATTACATGGAATGACTATCCCTAATGGGTTTGTTTTATGTGAAAGGAATAATGAATTTGTTTCTCATCTTTTCAAAGAATGATCCTTCACTCATTATGTTCTAGGTCGGTTTCTTAAATCTTTTAATATGGCATGGAATTTTCTAGAATATTTTGTTGATTTTTCAATCAATGGAAATATCCCTTCTCTTCCTCCTTTCTTGACAAATCTTGGAAGATAGCTCTTCCTCATGTTTTGTGGAGAATTTGGTTGGAGAGAAATAACAAAATTCTAAAAAACAAGTACATTTTGCTAAAAGGATTGGGAGTAGAGTGGTGTGGGATATTGGAAAAAATATCTCAGTTGTGAAATCTAAATAAAAAAGAGATATCCAATCTCATGAGAGTTACATTATTCAATATTCTGGTTTGGTCAACAATGTAAGTTTTTAGCAAAATTCAAAGGTTTTTGTAGGAAGCTCCGTAAAATGGGAAAAACTTAGTCTAAATTGGTTTAAACTCAACTTCGAAAAAGCTTCAAAAGGTAATACAAGGTTAGTAGGAGCTGTTGGTATTATCAAAAATAGTTCATCATAAATGATAGTTGCTAATGTAGGTCCCTTGGGTTCTCAATCCAGTAATGTTGTTGAAGCTTCTTCGATCGTGTAGAGTATATCTTTGGCATATTCCCTTAGTATTCAAAATTTACATATAAAAGGGGATTCCCTTAATATTATATAAGATGTGAAGAATGAGATAGGGGTAAGTTACACCATTAAAAATATTATGGAAGATATCCATAGTTTATTACTTAGGTTTGAGGGTATTAGTATTAAGCACATCTACCACCAAGAAATAAATGTGTTGAATTTTTAGTAAACTATAGGGTTAAAAATCATAAAAAGTCTTCATGGAAAAGTGTGGGTGATTTACCCATGCCGCTGTTAAGTTAATTAATGAAGAAAGATAAAATTCTCTTCTCACTTGTGAGGAAGATTTGGTGCACTTATATCCATGATTATTTTTCTCAAGTGTGCGAGGATTTTGGGTATTTGGTCCACAACGGGGTTCAATAATTTCATTTTCCCCTTGGTTCTCGCTTTGTTTTTTTAATATGGTTAATTTGAGTTCTAATATGGGTAACGAGCATGTTCAAGTGGATCCTTCTTCATGCATTGGTTTGCAAAGAGACAAAGTTATCTAGGATATTTTGAAAAAAGGGAGTCTCACAAACTATTTTTTTAATCTTAAAGGTAGTGATCCAACCCTCTCTGTTAAATTTTCCACCACTTGGGACAATGGTGTGGTTTCCATTAGAGGGGTTTTGTTGCATTTTTTTGAGGATTTCATTTCTAAGGTGTTGGTTCTATTGATGGACGAGCTCAAGCTCTTTAAAGATAGATATAGGCAGAAGGAAGAATTGGAATCTTTCTTTCAAGTTAATGTAAGAATTCTCTTTATGAAGGATAGTATTGCTTGGGTTGTACTACCGTGTAGGTGTCCCAAGATCTGATTTCATGTTATGAAATACATTACTTTGGATGGTAATTTTTGTAAGTTGTATACCCATCACTTCTACCTCTTTAATCATATTATCACAATAAAATATTGAGTATCCCTTTTTATCCATTTTGTTCCTTAAGGAACTCTGTTTTGGACTTCCAAATCAAAAATGTCGTCACCCCTCTCCATCAGGGACTTATTCTACTTTTGGTTCAATTTAGTTATCCAATATTAGGTCCTAGGGTTTTGTATAATGAAGGGGTTGCTTACTCTAGTGAATATTTGGAAGAAATTCTTCCCTTGTTTGAAAGAATCAAGATTTTAAAAAGAAGAGCAAGAGGGATAGAGATATCAATTTAGATGTGGATTTTATTCTTCATAGTCTGGTTGGTAGGTTTGGTTTGGGACATAATTTGCGGTAAAATTTGGAGGTAAATATTTTTTTATCTCATGTTCTAAAAGATGGAATCTATGGAACAAATGGTGTCCTCTTTGAAGGCAACAACAAGAATCCAATTCACATGGTTAAGAAGTTAAAGGATGATGTTATTGTTTAAGGGAAGAGATTAGACATGATCCAAGATAAGAGAGTTGATTAAGTGGTTAAGGGTAAGAAGTTGAAACTTATTCGAGTAGCTTTGATGATGAGGCTAAGGATTTCCATTAGAACGGGTTATTAAGGAAGGGCCTAGCTCAGGACTAGGCTCAAGACTCTTTAGCGAGAATTTTTGTTATTATTTTGTTGATTGTCCTATTAGGTCCTATTTTTTCTTGGTTTTTCTCGATTTTTTATTTTAAGATAATTTTCCTTTAGTTTGTATTTTTTTTTTTTAATATTGGTAAATAGTTTTTGAAAGGGACTATACCCTTGTGTACAAAAGAAGGCCTAAAAGCCGGAATAAGAGAGAGGAGCGCAGAGAAGGCAGTAGCAAAGCACAAAAGTTACAAAGAAAGAACAACGAAGCCTTAAACAATGACTACACAAAACGAGACTTAACAAAGAAACAACGGCAAAAAAATAAGCAAGCCTACGGCCCGAAGCGATAATAAAAACAATAAGGACCAGCAAAGTAGTCGGGACTACTTCTTGGCCGCTTGATCAATACTCATCTTTACTCTTTTCCAAGCATGATACATGCCCAACGTGGTCATATGAGCGGCATCCGTCTTATCGAGCTCCTCTCTGGTTCTTTTGCTCTCTTTCTCATTGCCCCAAAGTGAAGCCGGACACCGCTAAGATGTGAAACACTTCTTGCATGACCTTCGATGAACTCCTCGATGGCCCCGAAGGCTGTAATATTATACTCATGCCTAGTCTTCATCTTCCTAGGCGGGAGTCTAAGGAGGTCGATTTTTGTATATGTCATCAATCAGCTGTGCCCAATGCTCCCTTCCCCTCAATGCTTTTTTTTGCCTTTTTGCTTAGCAAGGTTTTGACCTCATCCTTCAAGAATTTAAGCTCACCTCTAAGGCCTCCAATCTCCTAGAAGGGTTATCCGTTGGTGCCGCCCGGGACCGGCACTACTAATGTTCGGCGATCACGAGCAATGTCCTCCAAAGGTTCAACCCCTCGGCGGTAGACTCAAGGTTGAGTCTCCTGAAGCCCCGTGACATGTTTAGAGGTAGAGACAGGGGGTGGGTGGCAGAAGCGGCAGCAGGAGGAAAAGAAGGAGAAGCATGAGCAGCCGGCATGGGGGTAGCAGCACCGAAGGCGGGGGCAGCAGCAGGGGCAGCAGGGGAGACAGGACTGGCAGCAGCGGAACCCAACAAAGCCGGGCCGGGAGAGGAAGGGAGACCGGGGAATTTAATAAGGCAGTGCTTGTGAATAAGCAAAATAAGCCCTTGGTGTAAGGGAACCGCCCGGGTATGCTTCTGGAACTCCAAAATGGAGCGCTCAAGAGAGTTTAACAGATAGTGAGGGAAGCAAACCAACCTACTCCTACGAAAGTGATTCAAAAGACAAGGTTCTTGGCAGGACAGAATGAAACCCGCCTTCCAAGGATATGAAGCGAATCATCATGCGGGTGACTTCATCATACGGGGATGGAATTGAGTTAACAAGCAGACCCGCGGTGTTGAATATAAGCTTCTCCTCCTCCTCCACAAATCTTCTCTCTTCAACCTCTTTGATAACCCTCTTGTTGAAGAAGCGGTATCCTTCCAGCCGAGGCGGTCGCCGCCTGCTATGAGTTCCTCATTAATAATAATTTTCGCCCTCCATAATCGACCGTCCTCTCATTCCACTCCTTGGCAAAGCGAACAGAGATGCTTTGATCATGTCCTTGCACTCTTTCCACAAAGTTGGTGAATCCGCGATGCTAAGAATGTTCCAGAGCTCAGTGTTTTCTTTCCAAATGTGAGTCACAAGCGCACGGCTCAATCTCGGGCAGGGAGGCCCTCCCTTTAGTTTGTATTTTGATTCAATATGTTTTTGACTCTTTTTGTGGTGGGTTACTGTATTGTTGTAATATTCATTGAATATATTATGTAATGGCCCTTGGATCCTATCCAATAATTACTAATAAAAAATTGAAGTTATTTTATCTTTCAAATAAGTTATGAATAGTAGGAAGGAAGCTATGGATCTTACGGATATACATTTTTAGTTCCTTCAAGAAATATTCTTTTAAAAAATATAGTTTATGACATGCATTATTTTTTTAAATCAACTTTGAAAATATTCATGGAAAGCATGAAACCGTTTATTTAACATACATGACATCTAGTTGAGGCAATTTTATAAAAGCCTCTAGTTTAGGCTAGAGTATAGTGGCAAAGGTGAATTCATTGGGTTAGACACATATTGGTTGTATTTGGCAAAACAATGCAACATGATATTCTATAAAAAGACACCATGTTCAATCACTTTGTTAAAAAAACTTATGAGCATTAAAAAATTTGTGGGGAAAAATTGCAGTTCCTTTTATTGATGTTGGAGTGGATTTGCTTACCCTCTAAAAGGGATTTCTTGAAAATGCAAAAACCTTAAGGAAAAGGAAATTAATTTTTGGTTAAATAACTTATTTTGAGTTTTGAGAGGCAAATTCATTTGTTGTTGGAGTTTTCCATTAACCCTACTAATTGAATTTTCTTAAATTCCTTAAGGCATTCTCAATAGACCTATATATATATAATTAATTTTATAAATAATGGAAATTTGGGCTTTGCACCCCATGTACCACTACCTACACTACACAACATTTTTACTGCCTCGACCTCTAGGAACACCCCTACCTCACCACACTCCCATGTCCTAGCCGTGCCTCTACTTCACCCTCTTCCCTACCACCACCACTACTTCGCTTCCCTACCACCACCATCGCCACACCACGCCTTCTCCCTCTCTCCTCTTGCTACGCTAACCCTTCCTCCTCACCCGACTCCCCACTTCTCTCCACACTCTCACCACTCCTCTCCACATTTTCATCCATGTATCCTCCCTTCATCACCCTCACAAAAAAAACACAACCAAACAAACACAAAAATAACACCCAATAAACAAACTAACACCGTACATACCTAGATAGATTAGGGTTAATATTTAGGATATGAATTAGGCTATTATATATATTTATAAAGAATTAGATATAGTATAATATATAGTAAAATATAATATAAAATAATGTTCTAAAATATATAACATAATATTATAATGTTTATACTATAAAATACTATGTATATTATATATTATACTCATTGTTATAATATATAATAAGTTGCGATATTATAAATTTTAATTATAATTTATCACATTGTTATATAATACAAGATATATAAGATAGTATGTTAGGTATATATTAATATCTTAGGTGTAATATATAATATGAATATATTATATGTAGTGTAAGATATTATATAATGTTGTTATAAAGTAATGTATTACATTGATACATCGCATAATACAGAATATTAACATGGACCCTGCACAAGGATGACATGCTTAAATTGAAAATATTCAAGGGACCACCTTAACACTTGTGTTTGGTAGTTAAATGGTCAAGTCCTTGATGGTTGAAGGGAATTTGTTTAGCTTTTGGTTGTTTGCAATGTAATCATTAGTCTTGAAAAGGATCTTAAACTAAAATAGAAACTGATCATGGTCTTCTAAAGATATTCCCCTAAAGGTAAGGGATATTCATGGACATATATTCTTCATAGGATCTTTCTCTTCATCATTTATTACAATGGGATAAGTGAATGATATTCCTATGGAGGTTGGGCTTCATTTTTACTCCTTCCATTCGCTCTAGTGATTCAGCCTCAACTATTAATCCTATGGTTTGATTTTGGGGGAATTTGATTTAAGGAATCTTCCTTTTGAATTTCTAGTACTACACATGAATTGAAGAAAAAATTTAAATCCTAGATATACTAAAGAAGCGCTAAAGGCATTATTGGATCAATACTTCCCCAAACTAAGAGATTGTGAATTTTCTAGTTCCACTTACTTCTAGAATATCACAAGATCTACTTTTGTCACATACAAGTGCTTAAATAACTAGATGAAGTAAGGAATCAAAATCCTTTCATGGAAATTTATAAGAAGAAATATCACAACATCCTATCTCAAAAATTCTTATTGATACCTTTCTCTGGTAGCACCGCCAAAAAAGTGCTAAGGTTCATTGTGTCCTCCACTTTAGTTAATTATATATCAAATCATGGGTGACATCCAAGGTTGTCTCATATAGGGAACAAAATGAAATAAACCATTTAAATTATATAGTTTGGTTTAAATTATAAGGAGTAGGAATGTTTTCTAGTATTTTCAATATCTAGTTTCATTTCTTGTACTCTACTTTTAATTGAATTGTAAAACCATTTAAAGTATATAGTTTGGTTTAAATTTCATGCATCTTTTTTTTATTATTGGAAAATAGTTTTTGAAAGGGACTATACCCTTATACAAGAAGGCTCAAAAAGCTAGATGTGAACAAATAAGGCCCAACGAACAAGAAAAAGCGGAAAAAACCCGCACATAATAAAACACAAACAACAGTGCAAATCAAGCATAAAAACAATCTGTTTACACGATCAAACAATCAAGCTTCTCGACAAAGAAAGTGAAACCTTGATGATCAATCGAAAGCAGCACCAAGAACCTAGCAAGGCGGAGAAGCGGTATTCTTGGAGAACAGTTTTTTATTTTTACGCACCGTAATCCAGCTTACTATAGAAGCCTCCGTAATCGGGTATTGAAACAAGGAGGCGTATTTTCCTTATCCTCCATAGATCCAACTCGGGACAAATGGATTCATTATCTTCATTAGTATCTTTCTTAATGCCACCAACAATGAGATTCTTTGCGCATTCAACAACCGGAATTTCGAAAGAGGGTTTTCCAAGACAAAATCATCATCGAGATCTCGTATTTGACTTCTATTTGGCTTCAAAATTAGGTGTTCGGAAGGGAATTTTTCCACCAGCTTGTTTTTTCCATTCTTTCACTTTTCTACTCCGCAAACATCAGCGGTGTGTTTGGTAGCAAAAAACACTTTCGCACCTAAAGGGCAAGCCTTCATAATCTAATGGTCAGTGTCCAAGTTCTACTTTGAACTATAAGCTCTATATTTGCAGTAAATTTTTGGATGTGTCCAACTCAACAAGGATTCTAGAAAGGTTGTGTGCGTGAAACCAAGTGGTTTGGGGGTCAATGAAAAGGGTATGACCCAAAGTATTTCCAATAGCGAGCTTAGATAAGTACGGTCCTGCATTGGAGTGGTAAATGGGGCATTCTAATCCGCACACTTTGCGAGGCAAATGATTCAAAGTGATTGGGTTAAAAGTCGGGAACCGGGTTTCAAAACCAAGTAGTGGGATTGCAAAAGCCCGTGAGTTTTTATCTATGACTTCCTTGTCCCTAATTGAGGAAAAAACAACAATAAATGTACCTTTCGCACATGGATAAAGATCTAACTTACCAGATAGAATCGGGATCCAGTGCTTTGTAATCCATTCATGAAGGGTAGCTAGGTTTGGCCAGAGCCCGCTGAATCTCCCGATCAGGGCATGCTCTAGGTAGAAGCGTTACAATCAAGGATTTCATGCATCTTTGCTAGGTGTTTAGTTAATGGTTTATTGGTGTTAATGTATTTTTGTATTCCCATATTTCTATAGCATTTAAATTTTTACTTTCTACAAGATGACTTCCTTTGTTGTATGGCTTACAAAATTCAAACTTCAACAAATTTTTCATATTGACTCATTCCTTAGACATGAATGAAAATTATTTCCAACATATGGAACATGTAAGCTAATTTATTTAGAATCATCATTCCTTTGACATCAATGAAATTTTTTCCATCAATATCCCCTTTGTCATTGATGGAAACCTTGCATATAGGTTACCTATGAATATAGCAAGAACATAATGCTCCTACTTTCTTAACTCTCCCCTTTGACATTAATGGCAACCGGACAATCACAAATGTCACACGTAATAGTCATCAATTGATATTTCTCTAAATTTTCTTCACTATGGAGCTAAAAATGTAGTGATTAGCTCCCCTAAATTGATGCTTTTCCTAATTAGTGACTAAATGAGAAATATATCACTCCCACTTTTTATCTAAGATATTCGAAATTTTCTATTTTAAGGGGCTTTGTGAAAACATCCACAATATTTCCTTTTGTGGTAACATGTTCCAAATTAACATGTTGTTTTGCCACTTGTTCTCTTAATAAATGATACTTTATATGAATATTCTTTGTTTTAGAGTGCATAACAAGATTATTGGAAACATTTATTGTACTAGTGTTATCACAAAATATGGAAATGGGAAGATCAAATTATACCTTTATGTATTTCAATGTCTTCGAACATCCAGGTAACTTATGTGCAACATGACATTATTGCAATATATTATGCCTCTGTTATGGATAAAGAAATAGAAGCCTGCTTCTTACTTAGCCAAGATATTAATCTCTTTCCAAGAAAACAATATACTCTAGTTATGTTTTTTTGTCATCAACACTTCCTCCCAAATTTGTATTTGTATATGCTTTTAAAGTGAAATATTCACCTCTTCAATAACACAAACCATATTCCAAAGTGCCCTTCAGTTATTTAAATATTCTTTTGACTACTTTCACATGTTTTTCTTTTGGCATTGCTTGGAAACGTGTTACCATGCATACTACTTACATAACATTTATCCTTCAAGTTGTCACATATAGTAGGTTGTCAATCATTTACATGTAAAGTGTTTGATTTTCTTCAAGAGATTCATCTTCCTTTCTTAACTTAAAGCCTATGACCATGGGTGTGCTTAATGGTTTGCAATATTCCATCCTAAACTTTTTCAGCATCTCCTTGATATACTTGGTTTATGAGATGAATATGTCTTTGTCAAATTGATAAACTTACAAACCAAAAAATAATGATAACTCACCAAGCATGGACATTTCAATTTTTTTACATTTCTATAGAAAAATATCAACACATTTTGTCATTAATGCCTCCAAAATGATGTCATCTAGATAAATCACAAAAATCAACTGATTCATACCTTTAGTCTTGACATAGATGTTGTTTTCAACAACTCCCATTTCGAAACCTTATTATTGTAGATACTTGTCAATTTTGGAGTATCGGCTCGAGGGGTTTGTTTCAAACCATAGAGTGCTTTCTTCAACTTACACACATAATCCTTATCTTCTAATAATAGGAAACCTTTTAGTTGTTCAATGTATACCACTTCTTTTAAATTTCCATTGAGAAAGGTAGACTTAACATCCATTTGATAGACTTAAAAGTTCTTGAAACAAGCATATTCGAAAAACATTATAATGTATTCTAGTCTTGCAATAGGAGAAATTTTTTCTTCAAAATCAATACCTTCAACTTGAGCATACACCTTATAAACTAATCTTGCTTTATTTATTACCACTTATCCATCTTCATTAAGCTTATTCTGAAAAACCCACTTACTGCCAATCACATTTTTTTCTTTTGGTCATGGGACAAGTTCCCAAGTCTCATTCTTTTCAATTTTATTTATCTCTTCTTCCATAATATAAATCCAATACATGTCTTTGCAATTTTATGTAAAGTAATTAAGCTCCATTTTAGACATTAAGGACATCTTTGCATGTTTTGATGAACTTGTTAATCTTCTTTTAGTATGTACTCCAACATTTTTATCACCATAAATTTTATTTTATAAATTCTTCTAGATAGATCTATATGGTGCCTTTTTATGCTTTCGCTTCAGTCACTTCTTCTTCTCTTTTTTTCTTCTTTACCGCTTTCTTCCTTTGGTTAATCAATTTCTTATGCTCTTTACTTTTGACATCTTACCGAACATCCACTTTTACTTATTCACTCTCAACCATATTTTTCAATTGTTTATTATGGAATCTATAGGCCTTACTTCTTGAAGCATAACTAATGAACATACCTTCATTCAACCTGGAGTCAAACTTGCCCAAATATTCATCATCTCTCTTTATATAACACTTACTTCCAAAAACTTTGAATTATTCAACTATTTATGGTCTACCCATAGTTCATAAGGTTTTTTTGTTTACTAATTCTCTCCAAAATGTGTCTAATAGTTTGGATTCATTTAACATTATTCTATCCATTTTATGTATAGTTTGATTCTTTCTTTCTACAACCGCGTTCTTTTTTAGAGTCCTTGTGCCTAAGAATTGACTCTTTATTCCATGGTTCTCACAATAGTATTCAAATTCATTTGAGTTAAACTCACCTCCACAATATGATCTCAAGAACTTGATTTTTACCAAGGCTTTAAAAGCTTAAAAATTCTCAAATGTCTCAAATTTTTCTCTTAGGAAAGCAACCCATGTCATTTTAGAGTAATAATCAATAAACAACATAAAATAGCTTTCACCTTGTAATATTTATGTTCTTGTAGGCCCACAATGGTCTATATGGACAAGTTCCAATGGATTTTTGTTGAGTACTCCTATATCTTGAAGCTTACCCTTGATTTTTTCCCATGCTAACACTACTTGCATAGAGTGTATGAAGGTTTAGTAATATTTGGCATATCTCTTACAAATTTATTGGACATGATTTTCAATAGATTATCAAAGTTTATGTTAACCATTATTTTATTACATAACCAGATCTCATATGTTTGACCCATGTAGCATTTTTCTCCTTCAATCTCACTAAGTATATATAGGTTAATTGTTGTTCAATTTGCATCTGCAATAAATCTTCTTGTATCATCCTTCATGATCTCACAACCTTGAGCATAAACTGTGAGAGTGTATCATTGATCACACATTTGAATAAACCTAAGAATATTATTCTTTAAACCTCCAACATTCAATACATTCTCTATTTTTTCTTTCCATTATCAAGAATAAGAGTACCTCTTCTAGTTATTCTTGTTGTAGCATTTTCTCCAAACTTTACAAAGTGCTCCCATTTACTTCCTTTGGAGAGATAAACATGTTTTTCCCCTGTGATGTGGTTTGAGCAACCACTATCAATGTACCATTGATTTTATTCATTTAGATCATGTAGGGAAAAATGTACAAGCATAGATTTCTCCTTCTTTTGATTATCTTGATCTTGCTTCCTTTCCCAAACATTCATAGATGTTTCCTTTTGTTTAGTAAGGGAACCCAATTTCTTATTATTTCTAGGCAATTCTATAACACCAATTCTATAAAAATGTGCTACATGACCATAGTTTTTGCACTTATAACATACAATATCAGTCTCATTGTAATATGATAAAGGGGGAAATGAATTGTAATTTATGTTTGAGAGCCCATAAAAATAATTGTTAATTTTCTAATCAAAATTTCTTCCATGTGTCATACAATCAATGTTATAGTATGTAAAAACTACAAGATGAATTCCTTTGTTGCATGGCTTACAAAATTCAAACTTCAATAAATTTTTCCATATTGACTCATTCCTTAGACATGAATGACAAGTATTTCCAACATATGGAACATGTAAGTTGATAGATTTAGCATCACCATTCCTTTGACATCAATGAAATTTTTTCCATCAATCTCCCCTTTTGTCATTGATGGAAACCTTGCATATAGGTTACCTATGAATATAGCACAAACATAATGCTCCCCTTTTCTCGTAACTCTCCCCTTTAACATCAATGGCAAATGTACAATCACAAATGTCACACGTAATAGTCATCAGTTGATATTTCTCTAAATTTTAATCACTATGGAGTTAAAAATGTAGTGATTAGCTCCCCCTTAGTTGATGCTTTTCCTAATTAGTGACTGAATGAGAAATATATCACTCCCACTTTTATCTATTCGAAAGTTTATATTTTAAGGGGCTTTGTGAAAACATCCACAATATTTTCTTTTGTGGTAACATGTTCCAAATTAACATGTTGTTTTGCCACTTGTTTTCTTAATAAATGATACTTTATATGAATATACTTTGTTCTAGAGTACATAACAAGATTATTAGAAATATTTATTGCACTAGTGTTATCACAAAATATGGAAATGGGAAGATCAAATTCTACCTTGATGTCTTTCACTGTCTTCTTCATCCGGATAACTTATGCCCAACATGACATTATTGCAATATATTATGCCTCTATTGTGGATAAATAAATAGAAGCTTTCTTCTTACATAGCAAATATATTATCTCTTTCCAAGAAAAAATATTCTCTAGTTATGTTTTTATGTCATCAACACTTCCTGCCCAAATTGTATCTGTATATGCTTTTATATTGAAATAATCACCTCTTCAATACCACAAACCATATTCCAAAGTGCCCTTTAGTTATTTAAATATTCTTTTGGCGTTACTTGGAAATGTGCTACCATGCCTACCGCTTACATAACATATATCCTTGAAGTTGTCACATATAGTAGGTTGTCAATCATTTACATGTAAAGTGTATAATTTTATTCAGAGATTCATCGTCCTTTCTTAACTTACGGCCTATGACCATGGGTGTGCTTAATGGTTTGCAATATTCCATCCTAAACATTTTCAACATCTCCTTGATATACTTGGTTTATGAGATAAATATGTCTTTGTCAAATTGAGAAATTTGCAAACCAAAAATAATGATAATTCACGAAGCATGGACGTTTTAAAAAATTACATTTCTATAGAAAAATCTCAACACATTTTGTCATTAATGCCTCCATAAATGATTTCATCTAGATAAATCACAACAATTAACTAATTCATACCTTCATTCTTGACATAGCTGTTATTTTCAGCAACTCCTCTTTTGAAACCTTGTTATTATAGATACTTGTCAAGTTTTGAGTATCATGCACTAGGGGTTTGTTTCAGGCCATAGAGTGCTTTCTTCAACTTACACACATAATCATTATCTTCTAATAATAGGAAACCTTATGTTTGTTAAATGTATACCACCTATTTTAAACTTCCATTGAGAAAGGTAGACTTAACATCCATTTGATAGACTTTAAATTTCTTGAAACAAGCATATGCCAAAACATTCTAATATATTCTAGTCTTGTAATAGGAGAAAAATTTATTCAAAATCAATACCTTCAACTTGAGCATACCCCTTATAAACTAATCTTTCTTTATTTCTTACCACTTGTCCATCTTCATTTAGCTTATTCCTAAAAAACCACTTGGTGCCAATCACATTTTTATCTTTTGGTCTTGGGACAAGTTCCCAAGTCTCATTCTTTTCAATTTGATTTATCTCTTCTTCCATAATATAAATCTAATACATTTATTTGCAAGCTTCTACAAAGTAATTAGGCTCTATTTTAGATAGTAAGGACATGTTTGTATGTTACGATGAACTTGTTAATCTTCTTCTAGTATGTACTCCAACATTTTTATCACCAAGAATTTGATTTTCTAAATTCTTCTGGACAGATCTAGATGGTGCCTTTTTATACTTTTGTTCAGTCACTTCTTATTCATCTTCTTCTTCTCTTTTTTCTTCTTTACTTGCTTGTTTCTATTTTATGCTCTTTACTTTTGACATCTTACTTCATCCACTTTTACTTTTCACTCTCAACCATATTTTTCAATTGTTTACTATAGCATCTATAGGCCTTGCTTCTTTAAGCATACCCAATGAACATACCTTCATCTAATATGGAATAAAACTTTCTCAAATCTTCATCATCTCTCTTTATATAACACTTACTCCCAAAAACTTTGAATTATTCAATTGTTTATAGTCTACCCATAGTTCATAAGGTTTTTTTGTGTTGTTTACTAATTCTCTCTAAAACATGTCGAATAGCTTGGATTCATTTACCATTATTCTATCCATTTCCCGTATAGTTTGATTCTTTCTTTCTACAACCCCGTTCTTTTGTAGAGTCCTTGCGCTGAGAAGTGACTCTTTATTCCATGATTTTCACAATGAGTCTTTGAATTCATTTGAGTTAAACTCACCTCCACAATCTGATCTCAAGAACATGATTTTTACCAAGGCTTTAAAAGCTTAAAAATTCTCAAATGTCTCAATTTTTTCTCTTAGGAAAGCAACCCATGTCATTTTAGAGTAATAATCAATAAACAACATAAAATATCTTTCACTTTGTAATATTTATGTTCTTGTATGCCCATAACCTGTCTATATGGACAAGTTCCAATGGCTTTTTTGTTGAGTACTCCTATATCTATAAGCTTACCCTTGACGGTTTCCCATGTTAACACTACTTGCATAGAGTGTATGAAGGTTTAGTAATATTTGGCATATCTCTTACAAATTTATTGGATATGATTTTCACTAGATTATCAAATTTTATGTTAACCATTTTTTTATTCCATAACCAAATCTCATATAATTGACCCATGTAGCATTTTTCTCCTTTGATCTCACTAAGTATATATAGGTTAATTTTTATTCACTTTACATCTGCAATTAATCTTCATGTATCATCCTTCATGATATCACAACCTTGAGCATAAACCGTGAGAGTGTATCCTTGATCACACATTTGAATAACCCTAAGAAGATTATTCTTTAAACCTTCAACATATAATACATTCTCTATTTTTTTCTTTCCATTATCAATAATAAGAGTATCTCTTCTAGTTATTCTTGTTGTAGCATTTTCTCCAAACTTTATAGTGCTCCCATTTACTTCCTTTGGAGAGATAAACATGTTTTTTCCCCCTTTCATGTGGTTTGAACAACCAATGTCAATGTACCATTGATTTTATTCATTTAGAGCATGAAAGGGAAAATGTACAAGCATAGATTCCTCCTTTTGATTATCTTTATCTTGTTTCCTTTCCCAAACATTCATAGATGTTTCCTTTTTTAGCAAGGGAATCCAATTTCTAGTTCTTTCTAGGCAATTCTATAACACCAATTCTATAAAAATGTGCTACATGGCCACAATATTTGCACTTATAACATACAATATAATTCTCATTGTAATCTAATAAAGGGGAAAATGAATTGTAATTTCGTTTGAGAGCCCATAAATTTTTTTGTTAATTTCCTAATCAAAATTTCTTCCACGTGTCATACAATCTATTTCTTTATGACCAAAGTGATTACATGAAAAATAATAACCAAAGAAAGAGTTTTGAAACCTGGACATATGAGATTGCCTTAGGGAAAATATCTTCTAATTTTATCCATGTTTCATTTGGGAAGAATGTTGGTATTCTGTGGAACATGATTTTCCTTTATCTTATTGCTTTCATTTTTAAGGGACTTTTAAGAGCATCTGCATAGCTTTTTGAATTTTCTTCATTTGCCTTCTTTAGTGGTACTTTGGGGTCTTCTTTGGTATTCATTTGATCTTCTTTTTTACCCAAGATCGATCTTGATAAACAGTGATCTCTAGCTTTTAATAATATCACAAAAGACTTCAATACTCTTTTCAAACTTAAGACATTTGTTCAACTTAGTAGTTTTTTTCTCTAGTTCCTTCCTCAAAAAATAATTTTAGATTCTAGCTTCTCACAATTTTCTTCTTTTTTTCATTTGGATTCTCACTTCTTCCTCTTTTCTTTTTACCTCTTCAAGTTGAAGCTTTAGGTTAATGATTTTTTCTTTTAAATCGAATCCTATTCTTCATATTTGTGAATCTGTAATTTTGTTATATATTCATGTTCTTAAGATTCTTGATCTCATTTAGGGCACAAATGAGTTCTTCGTATAGATCCACATCCCCATCTGCTTCAACATTCTCTTCCTCTTCTCGAATCCTTCTCTTATTTTCAATTATATTCACTTTCCAAGATATCCCCATTTGATTTTATTGTCATGAATAGAATTTCTTCTCCATCACTTTCTAAGATACTTACTCTCCTCGGATGAGCTACATTCCTATTTGAAATAGAGTTTTTTTCTTGTGCTTGTGAATGTTCTTCATTTCCTCAAGTTTTCTTTATTTGTAGCTCTTTTTTATATTGATGGTGTCTACTCCCTTTCTTATTGTTTTTTTATATTATTGGTAAATAGTTTTTTGAAAGGGACTATACCCTTGTACAAAAAAGGCTCAAAATCTAGATATTACAATAGAAGCGTAGAAAAAATGACCAAATTCAGGATGTTACAAGAGATCCCAACTACGGTTATGTTATCCCGTAAAATTAGCAAGGGCAATTTTACAGATAACCCTACCAAATTTTTGTTCCGGTCCCTCGTCAGGGACTCCTTGCGTTCGGAACGTTGCAAAATCCCTTCCCGAGAAATCTAGTTTTCCGAACTTAGCCATTTTTGGTCTTTTTTGGTCGGGCGCACCTAATGTCTATGCAACATGCAGTGTTCTTGCCCCTTTATTCCTTTGGCACACGGTTTGAAGTGTCGACACACATTTTGGTGCACCTCCCCATGTTGCACCTTTCTTGCATGCACCAAGGCGCATGCGCCTTTATGTCAACAATGTTTTTGTTGCGCCGCATTTTGGTGCGCCAAAGGGCGCACATATTTCGTGTTGACAACACTTTTGGTGCGCCAAAGGCGCACATAACTTCGTGTTGATAGGCATTTTGGTGCGCCACTTCAAAAAGTGGTTGGCGCATTTATTACAACCTTGCCTATATATAGGCGCATCCACCCTGTCACTTTCACCAGTCAGAAAACACGTGATTGATCTTTTTCCTCTGCACCTGTCAAGCGCACTGTCATCTTCGTGTCGCTTTCGTGGACCCGGTTTCACCTCTCACATTTTATATAATCCTGGTATGTGGTCCTTATTGCTCTTGTGATTTGTGTTTTGGTTATTGGTTGTTTGTTTGTGGGGTTGGATTAAATAGATTTGTGAAGCCTTGAAACTTCCCCCCTTTGTTGTTTTTGTTGTCCTCCCCGATGCATTTCTCCCTCTTTCCAGATCTGCTGGTAAAGAGGACTCTGCCTCTAAAAATCACTTGGGTCTCTTTATTACATCCTGTTCATCACCCAAGAAACCCTGCAGAAGAGGCTTAAACTCATATAACCCCTCCAGAGGAAGAACAAGACCTAAAAGTTGGTAAACTACCTTTTTCCTCTTTGGCACATTCGCCACCCTTGCAACATGAAGTACAGTCGCGCCAATGGCGCATCCACCACGCTTGCTGCATAAAAACAGTTGTGCCCTCTCGGCGCACTTCCCTTACTTGCAACACCCGCTTTCCCTGCGCCCTCTTGGCGCACCAAACTCATGTGCAACATTGCAAAACCTTGCGCCATTGGCGCACCCTACATCCATGCAACATCAACTTTAGATGTGCCAAGTATAAATTGTTAACAGTGCATCTCTTATTACAACAACATAATGTTATGCAATCCCTCTCTGCGCCGCGCCGAGTTTCCTTTGGCGCACATAATGCATATGTCACACAAGCCATATACGTGCCCTTTGGTGCACCAAAGTTACATGTAACATAAAGATTATATGCGCCACTGGCGCATCCTGTTCCCATGTAACATGAAGAATATCAGCGCCTGTTATAAAATGCATGTATATGGCACAGGCGCACTTCCGCTTGCAACAACAAAAAATGTCATCTGCAGTTTCCATGCGCCCTGCACCCTTTGGCACTAATTTATCCCTTGCAGCACCCCTTCTCTGTGCATACTATTTAACCTTGCAGCCTGCAGTGTTCATGCGCCCTGCGCCCTGAGGCCTTAAAATTGCTAACTCTTCCTTCTGTCAACGCTTTAATGGAAGA
This sequence comes from Taxus wallichiana var. yunnanensis, assembly GCA_018340775.1. Classification (NCBI taxonomy): domain Eukaryota; kingdom Viridiplantae; phylum Streptophyta; class Pinopsida; order Cupressales; family Taxaceae; genus Taxus; species Taxus wallichiana. The sequence goes on along the minus strand of CM031234.1, from coordinate 816,189,836 downwards.
TCAAACAGCTAATATGACTTTCCTGCGTTGGGTTTCACTTCTTCTTCTTACAGATTAGCAACTGAGTTCAGAACTACATATGTCAACATCAAGTAAGAGACCAACCAAGTCCAAGGGCAAAGCCAAACTTACAGAAGAAGAGATGAAGTACAAATATCAGAGGGTCAGGATGCCCGAATCCCAGGCAGAGTGTGACTTGGATATAAGAGACTCAGAGCTCGGGCACATTGATATGGAGGATTTCTGGGCCAGAACCCAGAGGGTCACAGGAAGTCCCTGGATGGACAAACTGGTAGGTAGTGGCCTACATTTTAATAGAGGAATCCCGGTCATCATAGAAATAACGAATTCATGATGGTAGTGGCCCGTCACACAACATAGACACCTGTGTGTGTCCTAAATGAGAAGGGCGAGGTCATGATCAACCTCACGACCTGACACTTTGAGATAATGCTCGACATCCCTCACTACCGGCACTTTGTGGCCGTAAGCCAAGAAGACTGCACCAAGGCTTGGGAGGATAATGAAGATCAAGTGTATGTAGTTGATGAATGAGGTATACCTGAAGAACAAGAAGGTGGTGACCAGATGGCCACAGATCATTCATCGCAGTGACTTTTCCGAGGAAATAAGTGATATAATCACGTTCCTGAGCAGAGTATTTGGGCTTCCTGATGCCCACTACTTTCATAAATGGATGCTGAGATACTTGGAAACAATGAACAAGAATGTGCCAGATCAACGCTTCGAGTGGGCGGAGATCATAAGCAACACTATATCCGAGCAGCTCCAACAACTCACCACAACGGGGAGGTTCTACATGAACTCCTACGTAGTTTATGCTGCAGCCTCAGAAAGAGATTATCCAATGCTAATGTGGTGTGGGGTTTGGCCCCAAGTAAAGATATATGAATACTATCCAAAACTAAAGCTGGAAAATAGTATCCCCCAGTTTACAAAGATCAACGATGCCTTCTTCTACGGCATCGTCTGCCTTTTGAGGCCAAACATGACTCACGGTCGTATGACCAAGAGCATTGTTGCAGCTATAGAGAAATGGGGAGCCTTGTTCACACAATTCCCCACCTTTACCTATCTCAGGGTCAGCCAACTTCTTTGGGAACCAACCAAATTGCCGAGATACGCCGGCCCCAAGTTGATCTGTTGCTGAGAGTCAAGACAGACTTATAACCTACGGCAAGAAGTGCCTAAAGAGAAATAAGGGTGGAACTCCTTTCCCCTCACAAAGGGGCGGGTGTACTTGTCTCTCTCACCACAAAGCATGGGATATGTTTGTAGAATTGGAGTTGTTAAATATCATGAGGTCGAACTCAGAAGGAAAGACCATTCCCGCTTGGCCTTGGCTGAAATCATCCAGTACGGCGTGGCCATCGTCCCAAAAGGTTATCAAACTGCTGATCAAGAAGTTGATCAAGTATATCTTGACACGGGTGGGGACGACTGGCCTTTCACTGTAATTGACAGAACCAAGGTGCCTCAAAAAATAGAGAAAGGGTCAAAGAAACTCTGTGAAGAACAGAGCACTGGTGCAGAATGAATGGTCTCATCTACCTCGGAGTTGATTTCACCACTTCTCCGTTGGGCAACGCACCTTCCAGCCAAAACAGCTGCCAAAGAGCAAAGGGAAAGACAAAGAGGGTGAGTCAAGCTCCACCCAAGAGGAAGCTCCTGAAAGTCCTCCTTCCGCTTCACAAGAACGGGTTGTAATCCCGGAAAGCCTGGAGAAAGAAGCAACGGAAGATGTTCCGATAGGCACATCCACTCAGGATGTTGCCACTACTATAACCATTGAGGTCCCTTCTATCCCTTCTCCCTCTCCTCCTTCCCCTCCTCAGGTGACCCAAGTGACCATTCCTTTGGTCGTGTCCTCTCCTCCGTCTTTTGTTGTTCCCCCTTCCTCATCATCCATCTTCTCTTATCTCGCGGAGCTGTTCCCCACCATTTCTTCCCTCATCTCTCAGCTCCCTTCCATTCCCATGTCTACCTCCCCTGCAATATCCCTTCCTCACATGATAACTTTCTCGGCTTCCCTCTCAATGCCTCCTCCAAGTGTCTCCACGCATTTTCCTTCTACTACTGCAGCTGCTCCCTTTTCTATTTCTGGTCCTTCTCCCATAAGTCCAGCATGGATCTCCCAGCACCTGAGTCAACAAAAGAGGAAAGTTCCCATCGCACTAATGGACTTCTCTGTCATCCCATCAAAGGGGACCAAGAAGCAAAAGCCTTTAACCCGCTTCTCTCAGAGTGCGTCAGGGGAGAGAGTAATGGAGATAGCATACCCCAATCCTTTAAAGGATAAAAAGGATCTATCTTCGACAGATTACACAGTGACCCAAGTCACAATGGGGACATCTTCATAAAGCCTTCAGAGAGAGGCCCTATCTGTAGTTGACGCCCTTTGCAAGAAGCTCCAGGAAGCAAAGGAAGAGAAAAGGTTGTTAAAGGAGCAAAATAAACATCTTCTCCACGCCTTGCAGAAAATGGGCAGTGCACCTCCTACAATTACCGCCAAAACTCCTGAGCCTCTGAGCCAGGATAAGATTAATGAGTATGCTAAAATCGGTGAGTAGGGTATGGCAGTTTCCACCTGGAGGAGCCAAATCCTCAAGGAAAGCGAGGGAGTAATCGCCAAGTTCACCAGTTTGTATCAGAATATCAATCGGGCGAACAAAGAGCTCCAGGCGATAGCAGGACCCATCTCCGAAGAGCTGACCACGCCAAGATGTAGCATGAGACCTTTCAGAAAATGTTCAACTGTTCAGTCAAAGATCTGGTCAAGTTTGGCGTCCTTGGTCACCCCAGAGCCCTCAACAAAATCCTCTCTACTTTGGATTATCGGGTTGATCAGCTGGAGTTTGTCCTGGAGAAGATTGATAAGATAAAGGAGGAAGCCCTGGATGCAATGCATCAAATGGAGCAAATTATCCTAAGAATGTCACCGGGCTTACTCACTCCTTCTTTCGCCTTAAGAAAGGTTGATGAAACTATTCGGATCTTCAAGGAGATCGTTTCACAGGGGCTGGGACCAGAGGTCACTTTCGACGCCGAATCCATCAACAATCTGTTGGCTTGTCGTGACTTCATCGGGTACCTGATAGAGGCAGAAAATGATTATTCCAAACTCCCAGAAAAGCTCACAGACGAGCGGGAGACTTGCGAAGCTATCAGTGATCGACACAAGGATCCTTCCCAGGATCAACTTCAACCCATGATCAGCAAGTTCATGGAGTACCGTGCCCAGTTCCACATCTCATCTCCCGAGCAGCAGCAAAAGCAGGATACCCCCTTCCAGCCGCGGGATGACGATGAATAGTTTCTTTCTTCCCGACTTTCTCCTTGTAATTATCCAAAGTATGTTGACACAAATGATGACATCATCCATGTTGCATCATGAGATGATGTCATCCACCAAAGTTGTCAAAAGTCAACAAATGACTTTGGAATCTTTTGTAAGATATTTTGTAATTAGGTGGTTGTTTCCTTTTTGCCTTCTTTTCTTCTCCTTCTTCTATAAATACTTGAATACTTGTTGTATTCGGGGGTGGACATTTTTCAGATGAAAAATAGAAGTGAGAAGAAAAGGCTTTGTACTTTTTGTAACAGAAGAAAATATTAATACAAATATTGAGACTTTGTGTTGAATATGTGTGTTATGGGCATCTGATCTTTCTTATGTCAGATTTATGCATTTATTCTGTTGGATCTATCTCTACTTTTTTGTCATTTGTTCATCAGTATTGCTTTGTTTGTCTATGCAAGTAGGTTCGGCTCGTTTTTACTACCAAAAAAACATAGACCCTCCGACCTTTCTACTTTGGAATTCATTTCTTTTCTCCCTTCGGATCCATCTTCCTTCCCTTCTTTCCTTCATTCCTTTATGTTCTTCGTCGGAACTACTCTCTCGGGATGAGATCCCAACCTCGAAGGCAAAATATTGTGAGACTTGCACAAGATTCCTGCTGGTAGAATAGCAATAAACCAGTTTCACTTTGCTGACTCAAAGAGGGGCTATGCCCTGCACACTATTGGCTCGTTTATCCATAGATCTGTCCATTCGACAGATTTTCAAACCAACAAGTTAGAAAACTACACCAAAAAGTGCCAAAACAACGAAAAACAAGCAAAACAACAATTAAACAACTACTAATCAACCAGTTTACTTCAAGCCTATAAGTATCTCATCACTTGGATGTTATATCAATTTCTCGTTTCATCTTCTATAGGGCAGCCGTATAACGCAATTACAGTAACTCCGTGAGGGGTCATTCTTATCAACCTAACCAAAGGCTTGGTCTCAAGCTGGTATTTCACTCCATATGTTTTCATAAACATTTCTCAACATGCATACATTCTTGACCTGTTGTTCCAAAAATTGAAAATAGCTTTGAGAGCTATGAGAGTACTCTCTTTCCTGCTTCTCATACCAAACATCACATTTTCAAGGGAATTGAGATTTTTGTAGATCTCTTGAATTTGACTTTCTACAAGTCTAGGCCCTCCTCTACTTTCCTCTTCCCTTCCTTTCTTGACAGATTGCTTCATTTCTCTCTTTAAAGCCTCCAAATCCTTCTCAATCTCATCAATCCTCTTCTCCATGCCCCCTCCTTCAAACAAAGAAGTAATACTCACACAGGTCACCCATATGGAGCAGGTTTTGTGAAATCTCAAATTCTTTGGTCTTGTTGCTACATAGAACTCTCCTCGGAGGGGTGGAAGGATTAAGGGGGTAGTAGGGGTTCTTAGATCTGAACTTTCTCGGCCCATATGATTGATGGGGGTGGGCATGGAAGGGCCAAGGAAAGGGGGTAGTGTTAGGAGGGGCAGGGCTTGAGTAATGTGAGGGACTTTCTTATTTTTATGATCTTCTTCATCATCACTATTATCTTTCTCTCGCATATGGACAATTAGAAGCAAAATGTCCTATTTTTCTACAATTAATACATTTGAAGGGTATATTACCTTTGTGTTTTCCTAATCCTTTCTTAAGATTTTTGGCAAAATGATATTCCTCTACATATGATTCATTATTGGTGATATAGCTTGACTCATGCTCTTCATTCTTCACCTTCTTTGAGGCTTTGAAGGTTGCTTCACGCTTAGATGATTTCTCCTTTTTTGTTCTCATTTCATATGTTGTTAGAATCTCATGCAATCCATCCATTGTTAGAGTATCTAGATGTCATTTATTCAATGGCGAAAACTTTGGCATCAAATCTCAAGGGAAGGGACCTTAACATATTTTATAAAATTGTTGTTTCTTCAATTTTTTCTCCAAGACCTCTGATGGTGTTGACTATTTCATCCACACATAAGAGATATGTTGCAATATTTTCTTCATCTTTCATTCTCAAACCCTCAAATTATCTTTTGTGATTTTATGCTTGGCTTTATTTACTTTGTCATCTCCTTCATAGATGCTCTTGATTTTGTCTCATATTTCTTTCGTTGATTCACACTATATCACTTTGACAAACTTTGATTCGATAGAAAACATAAGATTACATTCATAGCTTTTGTATTGTTTTCAATTGCCTTCTTTCCAATTGTATCCATCGGGTGAGTTATTGGAGTCACATAACCAATCACAACTGATTTCCAAATATAAATCCAAGAGACATAGATAAGTTTACATTCTTATGTTCCGAATGCATAGTTTGATCCATCGAACAATTAATCTCTATTTAGGAGAAAACTTCTTGGCTAGCCATGTTTTCTCCTGAGATCCACCTTCTAGCAGATTAAAACTATTATTAAAGAAACTTGCTCGATACAAATTGATGAACACACACTTATACTAAGAAGGGGGTGAATCCGTATGTTATGATCTTTTACCTAATTAAAAACTTAATATATAGAATGAAACAATCACACAAGATCTAAAAATTATGAAACACAAGATTTATGCGGAAACCCTTATTTGAAAAACCACGAGAAAAGATTTCTTGGATCTACTATCCAAATCTAGTCACAAAATATTTCTTATAAAAAAATTAGGCACCAACATACTAGAGACACCAATCCCCATAACCAAGCACCAACTTAGAAAGAGACACCAATATCTTTTCTTAGGAGGCACCAACCTCCAAATAATATTATTCAATGAATATAAGTAACATATTTTTTTCAAAATAATCTCGAAGATCTACATTTAATTCATTCCATACTTCACTAAGAAATTTACTTTGACAATGATCAACACTACAATACACACTCAAGAAATATGTTTGAATGATTCTCAATTCATTCTACCCTCTCGCTTCTCTTTAATTATTTCTATTTCTTTCCACTCATACTCATGATTCTCGCTTTAATAATCTTTCATTCATTTACTTTCGAAATCTACCTTTATCTCTTTATTTCGCACTCCCTTCTTCTTCGGTAGTTCATCATATCTCCACACTCATACGCTCTATGAATATTTCCAACTATATGTTCTTTTATATCAATTTCATCTCTTGAAAGGGTGTCATTTCTTCCCAAGGGTCGCCCAAAACATTTTTTTGGATACAAGACACGAGTTGACTTTTCCAAACTGATATTTTGAATTTATGATTTTTCCTTGCCTTCCATGGAATTTCTCTCTTTTCACCTTATTTCATGGTTTTCCATGACCTTGGCATCCCTTCTTTGACCTTAATAGCTTTCCTTGAGCTCCATGACCCCATTTTTCTTCTGCGTTGTTTTGCGGATTTCCTAGACCTCTATAGATTTCCTTGACTAAATCCTTTGTTATGCGGATATTTAAAGTTATTACCACCCACAGAGCGTTATGGATCATTTCCTTTATTCCATGACACACATCCTTTGTTCCACATTTTTCTCACCTCCAAAACGCACAGATATTAAAATAGCCCCCTTTGTTATAAGGCATTGACTTGTCTTCAAACTAGTGAAATACCGCAAAGTGACTTCCTTTTGTGCATCTTTGAAAACCCATGAAATACTACAAAATGACTTTCTTTGTTGTCCGGATTTTAAAACTTGTGAAACACTACGAAATCACTCCCTTTGTTGCACTTTAAAACCTCTGCGAAATACTACAAAATGAATTGCTTGTTCGACATCTTTTGAAAACCCATGAAACACTACAAAACAATTTCCTTTGTTGCACGGCTTGCAAAATTCAAATGTAGTGCCTCTCTTGGGACACCAAAAAAAAAACGCACCAAACAGGCTAAAATTTCAGGTAAATTTTTTTTTAAGTGTTTAAATTAATACTGATGCATCTCTTAAACTCTTTCCCGATTACTAATTTTATACCATTTTAATTTACCCAATTAAATTACTTACTAGCCTGAACCCGTTTGTATTTGTTTAATTATATTTTAACTTAAGATGGCCATAAAGGTAAGACTACACCCCTTCTATACAATCACCCTTTTCTTACTTATTAAAACTCATCTCACCTTTATTATTATTATTATTATTCTTCTTTCTCCCCTTTTTTTTTTCTTTTTATATTTTTCCATTAAAACCCCATGACAAAAGGGAAAGAATGATTTAATAATATCTCTATGTTTAAATTTATCACAGCCCTTGGGTCTTCTTTTTTTTTTTTTTGCCTAAAAAAATTACCCTAAATTTTCTAGTCACGATTGATGTGTTCTTCGATGTCCCAGGAGGGGCATTACAGTTGGTATCAGAGCTTGGGGTTCGCACTCGCGGACCACTGGGTAGTTAATTAACACTAGTTAAGGTTAATTTTAAACACCAAAATAACTAAAGGAATAAAAATAAACAGTTAAAGTAAGTCACCCACTACCATTAAATTTTAAATTAATAAATTGCTCGCTCACCTCGTGCGCAGGATGGCGCCTAAGCGAGGACGATCAGCTAGAGGTATGGGGCGTAGTGCATCTACGCAGGAGCCGCCGGCACCTGATTTTGGGCCTCGGATATTAGAGGCCTTGCGCCAGCTGATAGGCATTGTGGAGCAGCGCCTACCACAGCCACAGGAGATGAGAGTGGAGGCACCTTTGGGAGACGAGGAGCCGATAGGTGAGGACGCGCATTCGGAGCCGCCAGAGCACGACACACCGAGGCGGAGAGGTCACGCAGCCCTTCCGTTCATCACGAGAGGGCAGCTTCATTCCGTCGTAGCCGATCACACAGTCTCGAGGGACCTTTCGAGGATAGGCGACTCCTTCGCTTGTTGGACCGCATCGCTGGATCGAGATACGAGCAAGTGTGATCCGGGATCTTCTTCACTTGCAGCCGCCCACTTACACCGGCTCTGACAGATGGCTTTGGGGCCGAGTCATGGCTCCTTAGCTTAGATAGTTGCTTTGGCTTGCACTCTTACGAGAGCAACGTCAAGGCGAGGTTTGCCATACACCTCCTCCGAGACGCAGCAGGCGTTTGGTGGAGGAATGAGGAGTGAAAGCTCCATCTGACCCGAGAGACAGTGACTTGGGAGTTGTTCGAGGAGCATTTCAGGGTGCGTTATATGTCTGAGCATTTTGTTCAGAAGAGGATCAACGAGTTTCACGACTTACGACAGGGATCTGGCACAGTAGCGCAGTATGAGAGCAGGTTCCTGGATCTTCTACAGTATGTGGATTACCTACAAGATGAGAAATTGCAGGTTAATAGGTTCATTCGAGGGCTCAATGCAGATATAGCAGGAGCGAAGTTAGGATGTTATCTCCTCCCACACTTGAGAAGGCCGTTGAGAAGGCCTACTTAGCCGAGGAGAACAGGACCAAGGCACAGGAACACCGTGATAGGAACAAGAGCAAGTTTCAGGAGAGGATACAGGCCTTTCAGAGTCAGAGGTCACGAGGTTCTACACCACCCCCTAGAGGAGGATTTTGGCCTCCGCCAGCAGCCACGAGGGCTCCACCGCACCCACCGCGACAGACACAGCAGCAGGGCCACCCGCAGCAGGGGGCTAGGTAGACATAGGGCTTTCAGAGGGTGTTTCTAGAGGTGGTTTTAGTGGAGCCAGAGATAGGAAGCGGGGCACTCGGTAGACACAACCGGGCCGCACTTAGCGATCTGCTAGGATTGGACCAGCGAGGATCGCAGACACCGTAGTACAGGAGGGACCCCATCTCAGAGGGGTACATGAGGTTGTTTTATTTGTGGATCTCCAGATCACTATGTGCACATGTGCCCGCACAAACCCAATACCATGGATGCACAAAGAGCTGCTAGATCCGAGCAGACGATGGGTGACATAGGATGCGCTCATCGTGTATATGCAGTGGTTGACAACCGCCAGGCCGAGCATCAGGCCACAGTCATTGAGACGACAGGTACTATCAGGGGTATTTCTGTCTCAATACTTTTTGATTCAGGTGCTTCAGATTCTTTTATATCACCTTCTATAGTGGACCAGTGTGGGCTAGTGGTGGCTAGGCAACCAGATAGTTGGCAGGTTGAGTTGGCCTCTGGGGCCAAACTCGTCGTGGACTCATATGTGGAGAGTTGCGTACTTGATTTAGGAGCCTTCTCCACTACTCTTGACCTCCGAGTTATCCCTCTAGGTTCCTATCAGGTAGTTTTGGGTATGGATTGGCTCGAGTCTCATCGAGCTAAGGTGGATTGCAGAAATAAGGTCATTGAGTGTCAGGATGATCTTGGGAGTGCAATTGTTATATCAGGGATGCAGAGACCTATCTCCTTGCGCATGATATCGCTAAGCAACTCAAGCGGAGCATGCGTAAGGGTTGTCAGTTGTTTGCTATCACTATCAGTGATCGATCTGAGAGCATTCCAGAGCATTCACCTTTAGATGATCATGCGGTTTTGAGGGAGTATGTAGATGTTTTTCTAGGTGAGCTTCCAGGGTTACCACCCCGTAAAGAGGTGGATTTCACGATTGATTTAGTACCTAGATCAAGCACTCAGCTTTCTAGGGCACCTTATCGGATGAGCGACACCGAGCTTCATGAGCTCAAGATTCGATTAGAGGAGTTGTTGGATAAGGGTCTCATTCGCCTAGTATATCTCCTTGGGAGCGCCAAACATATTTGTGAAGAAGAAGGATGGTTCTCTCAGGCTTTGTGTAGACTTCAGACAGCTCAACAAAGTCACAATAAAGAACCGTTATCCGCTCCCTAGGATTAATGACTTGTTTGATCAGATGCGGGGAGTGAGAGTGTTCTCCAAAATCGATCTCAAGTTAGGATATCATCAGTTGCGCATTTCAGATGCAGACATCCATAAGACAGCATTTCGCACACGTTATGGGCATTATGAGTTCACAGTGGTCCCATTTGGTTTGACCAATGCCCCAGCTGTCTTCATGAGCCTCATGAATGGAGTGTTCAGGACATTTCTGGATCGCTTTGTCTTGGTGTTCCTTGATGACATATTGATTTATTCTCGTTCCGAGGAGGAGCATGAGGAGCATTTGAGACAGGTACTTCAGGTTTTGCGAGAGCAGAAGTTGTATGGGAACTTGGAAAAATGCAGCTTCTTTCAGAAAGAGATTCAGAACTTGGGTCATATCATTTCAGGCAAGGGTATCTCCGTAGATCCCTCTAAGATACAGGCTATCTTGGACTGGCCAGCACCCACATCAGTTACTGAGGTGAGGAGTTTCATGGGTTTGGCAGGGTACTACCGTAGGTTCGTACAAGAATTTTCTAGGATTGCTCACCCTATCACTTCTCTTCAGAGGAAAGTGAAGAAGTTCGATTGGTCAGAGAAATGTGAGCAAGCCTTTCAGTTGCTTAAGGAGAGGTTAACCACGGTGCCCATCTTAGCGATTCCTGCACTGACAGAGGATTTTTTTGTTTGTACTGATGCATCACTAGAGGGTTTGGGAGCAGTCCTTATGCAGGAGCGTCGGGTTATTGCTTTTGAGTCTCGTAAGCTCAAGGACTACGAGCTTAATTATCCTACTCATGACTTGGAGCTTGCAGCAGTTTTCATGCTCTAGTGCGTTGGCGACATTTACTTTTGGGTAGGCCCTTCATTTTGAGGACGAGATCACGAGTTTGTAGCATATCTTCTCACAACTAAACCTCAACGCTCGCAACGGCGTTGGATGGAGTTCCTATGTGAGTATGACATGGAGGTTCAGTACATCAAAGGGAAGGAAAATGTTGTTGCAGACGCTCTTAGTAGACGACGACATGTGCTTTCTTATTTGACACTTCAGTCAGATTTGAGAGGCAGAATTCTTGAGCACCTTCCAGAGGACAGATTTTATGAGGGAGCTAAACAAATGTTAGAGTCTCAGGGTTCTTTAGAGGGCAGATATTCGGGGTGTGTTTTAGAGACAGATGGTTTGCTTCGGTTCCACAGGCACATTTACGTGCCTAAGTCAGGTGATCTGCGTAGCTTCATCCTCTCAGAGGCTCATTGAGCCCCATATGCGGCACATCCAGGAGTGAAGAAAATGCATGCCGATTTGAGGGAGTTATATTATTGGCTAGGTCTTCGACGGGACATAGCAGATTTTGTTGCACGTTGCCTTGAGTGCCAGAGAGTCAAGGTAGAGCATTCTCATCCCGCAGGACTTTTACAGCCTCATGATATTCCCGAGTGGAAATGGGATGTGATTTCCATGGATTTCATAGTCGGACTTCCTATGTCTTCTTATCGTCATGACGCCATTATGGTCACCGTGGATAAGTTGACTAAGGTTGCGCATTTTTCACCAACCAAGGTCACCTATAATGCACAGGCCATTGCCAAAGTATTTATGGAGGACATTGTTAGGTTGCATGGGATTCCGAAGACCATCATCAATGACAGGGATACTATCTACACTTCAATATTCGGACTTCTTTTCGAGGCCGCTTATGGGTACTCGAGATCAACTTCGGTTCACCTATCATCCAGAGACAGATGGGCAGACAGAGAGGGTTAATCAGGTGTTAGAGGACATGTTGAGAATGTATGTCATGGATCAGCAGAGGAAATGGGAGGATTATTTGCATCTAGTTGAGTTTGCCTACAACAACAGCTATCATAGTTCCATTGGTATGGCTCCTTACCAGGCTTTGTATGGACGACCTTGCAGGACACCTTTGAGTTGGGATAGACTAGATGACAGGATCATTCTGGGACCAGCCTATCTTCAGGATTTAGAGCAGCAGGTTGTGTTGATTAGACAACGTCTTGAGCAGGCCAGAGCACGCCAAAAGGCGTATGCAGACACCAAGAGGACTGATCGTCACTTCTCAGTGGGTGACAAAGTCTTCTTGAGGGTTCGTCCGCATAAGAGTCCTATCCATTATGGAAAGGGTTCTAAGCTATTGCCTCGTTTTGTGGGGCCTTTTGATATTTTAGAGGTCATCGGTCTAGTTGCCTATCGCCTAGCTTTGCCACCACGCCTTGCACGGGCCCATGATGTTTTTCATGTTTCTGTACTACGTAGATATGTACCTGATGCTTCTCATGTCTTGGATTGGTCGGCATTACAGGTAGAGGATGGAGGACAGTGGAGATTGGAGCCCGTACGCATACTGGAGCACCGGAGGTTGGCCCTTCGGGGTCGAGACTTGGACCAGGTTAGAGTACAGTGGGACTAGTACGACGAGACAACAGCTACTTGGGAGGATGCGATTCCGTTGAGGGCTAGATATCCCTACCTCTTTCAGTGACTTCCAGGAGGAAGTCTAATTTTAGTAGAGGGGGATGTAGTGCCCACACTTTTATAGCTCAGTAGCTTGTTGTTTATTTGCTCATAGACATGTTTTGACAGTGATTGGTGATATCTTGGACATTATATTTAGATATTTGATTATATTAGACATGTGTGACATTCAGGCGTATAGCGCCAATTTAGCCTAATTTCTTTATTGTCGCATTTTCTTGTTATGACATGGAAACTAATGAAATATGATGTGCTTGGAGCCTAATTATATTGATGGATAGTTGTTGCATGGTGGGATTATATGTCACTTTATCATCTTGTCTAACTTTTGGAATATGGAATATAATTGTGCACGTTGTTGCATCTGGATTTCAGTAGGATGTTAGGTTAGTTTAGCATGCATTGATATCTTACTATGTCATTTAATTATATTGTATCGGACAGGTGCGGTTAATGTGTGCAATGAGTGTGCAGGTGACAGGTTTACAGGAGAACGTGGGATTCAGGCCAGCTACTCAAAACTTGCATGCAAATTTCCACGGTGAGTCTAGCCATGTTCACTGTGTGAAGCCCTAGGATAGATGATTATTAATTTTGGGCACTATGAGTGACCCCAATGTATGTAAAGTATTTTGCTTTGAATTATTAATTTTGTTTAGGGTTGTTAGTAAAGTTGTAAACTTGTTTTGGGAGTTAATAATCCCACTTTCTTTTAAATTGTTGATTTTTGTTAATAAGTCTCTTAATCACAAGGGTTTAGGGTCACATGTGAGACCCTTGGGTGGTCCCCACACCCTCTACCCTTGTGCCAAAATGCAAAACCCGAAATTAGGGTATTTTGGGCATTTTTGGGGACCCCTTTGTAGCTTGGGAGTCCCCCTATCACAAAAATGAGCCCTTGGACCCTACCTAATGGGTAGGGGGGCTTGTTTTCAAGGCTAGAGGGAGTTTTCCCTCCCTTTCTACCCTTGTTTTGTCACATCCATGTAAGGGATGTGGATTTGTGTGTTTATCAAAAGTTCAACTAGTTTTGTCTTGCTAACATTTAAGGAATTTGGGAGAAGAGGGCAAAAAGATAATTTTACCCTTTCTCTCTTTTGTTTTGGCATCTTTGACCATGAGGAGGGAGAGGGGTGACACATGTCACCCCCTCATTTGTGAGGATGCTTGTTTGCTCCTCTTCAAATTCTCATTCATGGGAAAGGAAAGGGACTTTTTCTTTGGATTTTCTTGCTTGGATGCTTGGGTGATTTGGAGCTTGGGATTTGCTTGGAGCTAAGAGTGGAAAACTTGAAGTTAGGAAGCTTTTTGGAGAGCTTTCCTTGAGGTAGGCTCTTAGATCTTATTGTTGTGTTGCTTTATTTTAGTTGATAGATTGATTGCTTGAAATTGTTATTGTTGAATGTAGCTTGTAGTGTTGTTTGTGTGTTTTTACTCCCTCCATCATATGGCATGATGGAGTTTTGGAGTGTGGGGGAAGAGAGAGGGAATTTTCCCTCTCAATCCTCAAGGCTTGATGGCCAAGCCTTGTAGGACCTTATTGTTTTTCCCTCAAATGGTTGAGGTGGGGAAGTTGATTCATTTGGCTTGAATCTCCTTCCCCATCCTTGGTAAGGAAACCCCTTTTGGGGTTTGAAAATCCTTCCAAGGAGGACTTGGAGAAAGGGGGAGGAATAAGGAGGGTCTTGTTTTGAATAAGGAGCAATAAGGAGGTTAAGAAGATGTGTTCAATGTGCAAATAATATTGATGCTTAATTTTGGAGAACTTTCTCCTCTCTTCCCCATTTTTGGAGGATGAACATGGGTTCTCCTCCTTGTAAGTTGGAGTCTTGTGTTGTTGTGAACTTTATGTTTGTGTGTTTGTTTCATTGTTGTTTTACCCTTCACCTTGTGCAAGTGTTGGTTAGCTATCCTCTTTCCCATGGGCTTGGGGGAGGCTAGCATGCATCCCAACCTTGGGATAGGCATGTGATGATGCCTAAAGGTTGGGTGGTTAAACAAGCTCTTTTCTCCTTGCATGGTTTTGGAAGACATGGAAGTTGGCTCTCAGTTGGAATTGGTGGCATGTTGGGCTCTCATTATTCTTATCCTTGTGATACTTTCTTGTAATGTAACCCTCTTCGAATATAGTACGTGAAAGTTTGCATCTCCTTGTAAATCCTCCATTTTGTACATTTTGTGTCACTTGTAAACTTGTTTTAGAAAAGTTTGATTGATGCTACTTGGGAGTTAACATCCATGTAACTCAAGCTTGTGAAGTGATGAAGTAATAAAGTAAATAATCTATCTACTTGAATCTTGTTATAACTCTTGCATTTATATTTATAAAAGAAAAATAGTATGTTGAAGGTTTTGGTTTCCTTACACCTTTGTTACCTTGCAAACATTGATAGCAATATGTCAAGAAAAGAAAACTGCATTTCCTTTGTTTCCTTGCACTTTCTTGCTTATGTGAAAACTTAAGAAAGCATGTTATTTAGAAAACTAATTGTTTATTTTTAGTTAAGGAAGCATGTGGCTACTATTAAATGAGAAATACTCCCCTTCTTGCAATATGCTCCTCTCTTAAAAATATTAATAAAAATAATACATGAAAGGAAAGTTGAAAATTTAGATTCCATTCCCATGAGAAGTTTAATGTTTTGCTTTTGTTAAATATTCATACTTAGTTTAAGTTATCTACTTTGAAGATTTCATTTTAGAAATAAGTCTTATTTCTATCAGAAAATACTTGGTTATCTTCCTTGCACATTAATATAGAGTAACCCAAATTAATCATTGTTACTTAGTAAATAAAAACCCTGAGTTGTTGATTATATATATTAAAACTGTATTTTTCTTGTGGGATTACAAATGCATTACCTCCAATGGACTAAAATTTTATATCAGTATCTGGAAATATGTTTTTTTTTTTTTAATAAAAAGGATTAAAATTATACATATACACACACATATTTATACACATTTAAAAATCTATATATGCATATATATATATATATATATATAGATATATATATAGATGTGTGGGTGTGTGTTTATATATAAACTAAACGTTTTTTTTATTGTTATTATATTAAAAACAAAAAAAAAAAGGATTTCCATTGGGGGAGGGTCGCCCCCCCCCACCCGATCGCTCTCGCCTCCCAACCCCAACGACCCTACCCCGCCCAGCTGTTTCCTCTTGGTGGCCGTTGTCCCGCCTCCCTCACCATGCACCACTGTAACCCCCCGCCCCTCTCCCTCCCGGCCCATTCTCGCTCCCGTCTCCGCGCCCTCCGACCACTATTCCACCCGCCACAAGCTGCGCCCCTGTCGCCCCTGCTTCCGTGGCCTCCCCGCGCGCCAAACCTCGCCACGCCCCACCGACCCAACCTCCACGTTGTCCCACGCCTGCCAGCCCCCAGCCTCCCCTCGCCGCGCGCCCCTCTGTACACCCGCCGCCCGACCCTCCTCCACCTGCGGCCCTCATACAACTTACAACATACCTAAAAATAATAGATATAAAGCTAACCTAACACACACACACACACACACACACATATATATATATATATATATATATATATATATATATATATATATATATATATATTCTAAAATAAAGAATAATGTAGTAAGGGTATGCAAAAAAAGTAATAATAATAAATAACCAAATAAACAAATGTATAAACATAAATATAGGTGTAATAAAACGAAACAAAATAAATGAGTATAAATATATATGTATTTTATATAAGGAAAAATAAACAAGAAGAATATGTATGGAAGAAAGTAAAATGAAGGAATGAGATTTTTTTTTTTTTTTAAAAAAGGGGGTTTAGAATTATTCGTTTAGGACCTTAGTAAAATTTAAAATATAATTAAGTAAATAATTTTCGAGTTAGGGTTAGTGAACATTTTAGATTGGAAAAATTAAATGGTATATAATTAGTAGTTACCAGGAAAAGATACAAAAGATGTATTAGTATTTAACCAAACACTTCAAAAAAAAATTACCCTAAATGGTATATAATGCTCGACATCCCTCACTACCGGCACTTTGTGGCCGTAAGCCAAGAAGACTGCACCAAGGCTTGGGAGGATAATGAAGATCAGTGTATGCAGTTGATGAATGAGGTATACCTGAAAAACAAGAAGGTGGTGACCAGATGGCCACAGATCATTCATCGCAGCGACTTTTCCGAGGAACTAAGTGATACAATCACGTTCCTGAGCAGAGTATTTGGGCTTCCTGATGCCCACTACTTTCATAAATGGATGCTGAGATACTTGGAAACAATGAACAAGAATGTGCCAGATCAACGCTTCGAGTGGGCGGAGATCATAAGCAGCACTATATCCGAGTAGCTCCAACAACTCACCACAATGGGGAGGTTCTACATGAACTCCTATGTAGTTTATGTTGCAGCCTCAGAAAGAGATTATCCAGCGCTAATGCGGTGCGGGGTTTGGCCCCAAGTAAAGATATATGAATACTATCCAGAACTAAAGCTGGAAAATAGTATCCCCAGGTTCTGAAAAGATCAACGATGCCTTCTTCTACGGCATCGTCTACCTTTTGAGGCCAAACATGACTCACGATCGTACGACCAAGAGCATTGTAGCAGCTACAGAGAAATGGGGAGCCTTGTTCACACAATTCCCCACCTTTACCTATCTCAGGGCAACCAACTTCTTGGGGGAACCAACCAAATTGCCGAGATACGCCGGCCCCAAGTTGATCCTGTTGGAGCTGTCAAGACAACTTATAACCTACGACAAGAAGTGCCTAAAGAGAAAGAAGGGTGGAACTCCTTTCCCCCTCATAGTGGGTAGGTATACTTGTCTCTCTCACCACAAAGCATGGGATATGTTTGCGAGGTGGAGTTGTTAAATATCATGAGGTCGAACTCAGAAGGAAAGACCATTCTCGCTTGGCCTTGGCTGAAATCATCCAGTACGGCATGGCCATCGTCCCAAAAGGTTATCAAACTGCTGATCAAGAAGTTGATCAAGTATATCTTGACACGGGTGGGGACGACTGGCCTTTCACTGTAATTGACAGAACCAAAGTGCCTCAGACAATAGAGGAAAGGGTCAAAGAAACTCTGCGAAGAATAGAGCACTGGTGCAGGATGAATGGCCTCATCTACCTCGAGTTGATTTCACCACTTCTCCGTTGGGCAACGCACCTTCCAGGCCAAAACAGCTACCAAAGAGCAAAGGGAAAGACAAAGAGGGTGAGTCAAGCTCCACCCAAGAGGAAGCTCCTGAAAGTCCTCCTTCCGCTTCACAAGAACGGGTTGTAATCCCGAAAGCCTGGAGAAAGAAGCAGCGGAAGATGTTCCGATAGGCACATCCACTCAGGATGTTGCCACTACTGTAACCATTGAGGTCCCTTCTATCCCTTCTCCCTCTCCTCCTTCCCCTCCTCAGGTGACCCAAGCGACCATTCCTTTGGTCGTGTCCTCTCCTCCGTCTTCTGTTGTTCCCCCTTCCTCATCATCCATCTTCTCTTCTCTCGCGGAGCTGTCCCCCACCATTTCTTCCCTCATCTCTCAGCTCCCTTCCATTCCCATGTCTACCTCCCCTGCAGTATCCCTTCCTCCCATGAGCACTTTCTCGGCTTCCCTCTCAATGCCGCCTCCAAGTGTCTCCACGCATTTTCCCTTCTATTATCACGCAGCTTACTCCCTTTTCTATTTCTCGGTCCTTCTCCCATAAGTCCAGCGTGGATCTCCCAAAGACCTCGAGTCAACAAAAGAGGAAAGTTCCCATCACACTGATGGACTTCTCTGTCATCCCATCAAAGGGGACCAAGAAGCAAAATCCTTTAACCCGCTTCTCTCAGAGTGCGTCAGGGAGAGAGTAATGGAGATAGCATACCCCAATCCTTTAAAGGATAAAAAGGATCTGTCTTCGACAGATTACACAGTGACCCAAGTCACAATGGGGACATCTTCAGAAAGCCTTCAGGGAGAGGCCCTATCTGTAGTTGACGCCCTTTACAAGAAGCTCCAGGAAGCAAAGGAAGAGAAAAGGCTGTTAAAGGAGCAAAATAAACATCTTCTCCACGCCTTGCAGAAAATGGGCAGTGCACCTCCTACAACTACCACCGAAACTCCTGAGCCTCTGAGCCAGGATAAGATTAATGAGTATGCTAAAATCGGTGAGTAGGGTATGGCAGTTTCCACCTGGAGGAGCCAAATCCTCAAGGAAAGCGAGGGAGTAATCGCCAAGTTCACCAGTTTGTATCAGAATATCAATCGGGCGAACAAAGAGCTCCAGGCGATAGCAGGACCCATCTCCGAAGAGCTGGACCACGCCAAGATGTAGCATGAGACCTTTCAGAAAATGTTCGACTGTTCAGTCGAAGATCTGGTCAAGTTTGGCGTCCTTGGTCACCCCAGAGCCCTCAACAAAATCCTCTCTACTTTGGATTATCGGGTTGATCAGTTGGAGTTTGTCCTGGAGAAGATTGATAAGATAAAGGAGGAAGCCCTAGATGCAATGCATCAAATGGAGCAGATTATCCTAAGAATGTCACCGGGCTTACTCACTCCTTCTTTCACCTTAAGAAAGGTTGATGAAACTATTCGGATCTTTAAGGAGATCGTTTCACAGGGGCTGGGACCAGAGGTCACTTTCGACGCCGAATCCATCAACAATCTGTTGGCTTGTCGTGACTTCATCGGTACCTGATAGAGGCAGAAAATGATTATTCCAAACTCCCGAAAAGCTCACGCGATGAGTGGGAGACTTGCATGGGCTATCGCTGATCGACACAAGGATCCTTCCCAGATCAACTTCAACCCATGATCGCAAGTTCATGGAGTACCATGTGCCAGCTTCCACATCTCATCTCCCGAGCAGAACAAAAGCAGGATACCCCCTTCCACCAAGGGATGACGATGAATAGTTTCTTTCTTCCCGACTTTCTCCTTGTAATTATCCAAAGTATGTTGACACAAATGATGACATCATCCATGTTGCATCATGAGATGATGTCATCCACCAAAGTTGTCAAAAGTCAACAAATGACTTTGGAATCTTTTGTAAGATATTTTGTAATTAGGTGGTTGTTTCCTTTTTGCCTTCTTTTCTTCTCCTTCTTCTATAAATACTTGAATACTTGTTGTATTCGGGGGTGGACATTTTTCAGATGAAAAATAGAAGTGAGAAGAAAAGGCTTTGTACTTTTGTAATGTAAGAAAATATTAATACAAATATTGAGACTTTGTGTTGAATATGTGTGTTATGGGCATCTGATCTTTCTTATGTCAGATTTATGCATTTATTCTGTTGGATCTATCTCTACTTTTTGTCATTTGTTCATCAGTATTGCTTTGTTTGTCTATGCAAGTAGGTTCGGCTCTGTTTACTACCAGCCCAAAACATAGACCCTCTGACCTTTCTACTTTGGAATTCATTTCTTTTCTCCCTTCAGATCCATCTTCCTTCCCTTCTTTCCTTCATTCCTTTCTGTTCTTCGTCGGAACTACTCTACTGGGATGAGATCCCAACCCCTGAAGGCAGAATATTGTGAGACTTGCACAAGATTCCTGCTGGTAGAATAGCAATAAACCGCTTTCACTTTGCTGACTCAAAGAGGGGCTATGCCCTGCACACTATTGGCTCGTTTATCCATAGATCTGTCCATTCGACAGATTTTCAAACCAACAAGTTAGAAAACTACACCAAAAAGTGCCAAAACAACGACAAACCGCTCAAAACAACAATTAAACAACTACCAAACAACCATTCTACTTTAAGCCTATAAGTATCTCATCACTTGGATGTTATATCAATTTCTCGTTTCATCTTCTATAGGGCACTTTGTATAACGCATTGCAGTAACTCGTGAGGGGTCAGTCTTATCAACCTGACCAAAGGCTTGGTCTCAAGCTGGTCCTTCACTCCATATGTTTTCAGAAACATTTCTCAACATGCATACATTCTTGACTTGTTGTTCCAAAAATTGAAAACAACTTTGAGAGCTATGAGAGTACTCTCTTCCCCGCTTCTCATACCAAACATCACATTTTCAAGGGAATTGAGATTTTTGTATACCTCTTGAATTTGACTTTCTACAAGTCTAGGCCCTCCTCTCTATTTTACTCTTCCCTTCCTTTCTTGACAGTTACTTCATTTATCTCTTTAAAGTCTCTAAATCCTTGTCAATCTCATCAATCCTCTTCTCCATGCCCCCTCCTTCAACAAAGAAGTAATACTCGCACAGTGGTCACCCATATGGAGCAGTTTTGTGAAATCTCAAATTCTTTGGTCTTGTTGCTACATAGAACTCTCCTCGAGAGGGTGGAAGGATTAAGGGGGTAGTAGGGGTTCTTAGATCTGAACTTTCTCGGCCCATATGATTGATGGGGGTGGGCATGGAAGGGCCAAGGAAAGGGGTAGTGTTAGGAGGGGCAGGGCTTGAGTAACAAAGAGGAATTTCTTATTTTTATGATCTTCTTCATCATCACTATTATCTTTCTCTCGTATATGGACAATTAGAAGCAAAATGTCCTATTTTTCTACAATTAATACATTTGAAGGGTATATTACCTTTGTGTTTTCCTAATCCTTTCTTAAGATTTTTGGCAAAATGATATTCCTCTACATATGATTCATTATTGGTGATATAGCTTGACTCATGCTCTTCATTCTTCACCTTCTTTGAGGCTTTGAAGGTTGCTTCATGCTTAGATGATTTTTCCTTTTTTGTTCTCATTCCATATGTTGTTATAATCTCATGCAATCCATCCATTGTTAGAGTATCTAGATGTGTCATTTATTCAATGGCAGAAACTTTGGCATCAAACCTCAAGGGAAGGGACCTTAACATATTTTATAAAATTGTTGTTTCTTCAAATTTTTCTCCAAGACCTCTGATGGTGTTGACTATTTCATCCACACATAAGAGATATGTTGCAATATTTTCTTCATCTTTCATTCTCAAACCCTCAAATTATCTTTTGTGATTTTATGCTTGGCTTTATTTACTTTGTCATCTCCTTCATAGATGCTCTTGATTTTGTCTCATATTTCTTTCGTTGATTCACACTATATCACTTTGACAAACTTTGATTCTGATAGAAAACATAAGATTACATTCATAGCTTTTGTATTGTTTTCAATTGCCTTCTTTCCAATTGTATCCATCGAGTGAGTTATTGAGTCACATAACCAATCACAACTGATTTCCAAATATAAAATCCAAGAGACATTAGATAAGTTTACATTCTTATGTTCCGTAATGCATAGTTTGATCCATCAAACAATTAATCTCTATTTAGGAGAGAAACTTCTTGGCTAGCCATGTTTTCTCCCGAGATCCACCTTCTAGCAGCTTAAAACTATTATTAAAGAAACTTGCTCGATACAAATTGATGAACACACACTTATACTAAGAAGGGGGTGAATCCGTATGTTATGATCTTTTACGTAATTAAAAACTTAATATCTAGAATGAAAACAATCACACAAGATCTAAAAATTATGAAACACAAGATTTATGCGGAAACCCTTATTTGAAAAACCACAGAGAAAAGATTTCTTGGATCTACTATCCAAATCTAGTCACAAAATATTTCTTATAAAAAAATTAGGCACCAACATACTAGAGACACCAATCCCCATAACCAAGCACCAACTTAGAAAGAGACACCAATATCTTTTCTTAGGAGGCACCAACCTCCAAATAATATTATTCAATGAATATAAGTAACATATTTTTTTCAAAATAATCTCGAAGATCTACATTTAATTCATTCCATACTTCACTAAGAAATTTACTTTGACAATGATCAACACTACAATACACACTCAAGAAATATGTTTGAATGATTCTCAATTCATTCTACCCTCTCGCTTCTCTTTAATTATTTCTATTTCTTTCCACTCATACTCATGATTCTGCTCTTAATAATCTTTCATTCATTTACTTTCAGAAATCTACCTTTATCTCTTTATTTCGCACTCCCTTCTTCTTCAGGAGTTCATCATATCTCCACACTCATACGCTCTGTGAATATTTCCAACTATATGTTCTTTTATATCAATTTCATCTCTTGAAAGGGTGTCATTTCTTCCCAAGGGTCGCCTAAAAACATTTTTTTGGATACAAGACACGAGTTGACTTTTCCAAACCGATATTTTGAATTTATGATTTTTTCCTTGCCTTCCATGGAATTTCTCTCTTTCACCTTATTTCATGGTTTTCCATGACCTTGCATCCCTTCTTTGACCTTCATAGCTTTCCTTGAGCTCCGCATGACCCCATTTTTCTTCTGCGTTGTTTTGCGGATTTCCTAGACCTCTGTAGAGATTTCCTTCACTAAATCCTTTGTTATGCATGGATATTTAAACTTATTACCACCCACAGAGCATTATGGATCATTTCCTTTATTCCATGACACACATCCTTTGTTCCACATTTTTCTCACCTCCAAAAACGCATAGGATATTAAAATAGCCCCCCTTTGTTATAAGGCATTGACTTGTCTTCAAACCGGTGAAATACTCGCAAAGTGACTTCCTTTTTGTGCATCTTTGAAAACCCATGAAATACTACAAAATGACTTTCTTTGTTGTCGGCTTTTAAAACTTGTGAAACACTACTGAAATCACTCCCTTTGTTGCACTTTGAAAACTCGAAATACTACAAAATGAATTGCTTGTTCGACATCTTTTGAAAACCCATGAAACACTACAAAACAATTTCCTTTGTTGCACGGCTTGCAAAATTCAAACTTCAATAACTTTTTCTCGATCGACTCATTCCTTAGACATCAATGAAAATTATTTCCAACATATGTAACATGTAAGCTAATTTTTTTGACATCATCATTCCTTTGACATCAATTACAATATTTCCAATATTTGAGCAAAACAATGAAGTTCGAGCTCATGACTCGCTTAAAAGCAATGTCTTTGATCAACTTGCTTCATGGTATTCTTGTTATCATGTTTTTACATGAAAAAACATATTTTCCACAATAAAGATTAGGAGTTAGGAAACAAACAATTCACAATTCCCTAAAGGTTATTTCATCATACATATACCATGCTTAATCTCTATAAAGATAAAAGACTTTCAAACATGATTAAGTATGTTCCAAACTTACTCAAAATTGAGGAATTAAACCTTATTAAGATGAGATTATTCAAATCTCATCATATAGTTATTGTCAAAAACTTAGAACACACGGTAAAATAAGGGGAAGAAAGAGAAAGGGAAGATGAGAAAGAAAAAATCATGAAACACAATAAAAGACATCCGTAAAACCATGAGTCACCTAAAAACATTTTTTTGATGCAAGACATGAATCGTCCTTTCCAAATTGATATTTTGAATTTTTGATTTCTTCCCAAGGGTTGGCCAAAAACATTTTTTTGGATGCAAGACATGAGTCGGCCTTTCCAAACCGATATTTTGAATTTCTAATTTTTTCCTTGACTTCTGCAAACTTTCTCTCTTTTCACCTTGTTTCGTGGCTTTCAATGACCTCTGTGTCCATTCTTTGACCTTCGCGGGTTTTTCTTGAGCTTCACAGCCCCTTTTGTCTTCCGCCTTACTTCACGATTTCCAAGTCCTTCACGGATTTCCTTGACCAAATCCTTTGTTACATGACTATTTAGACTTATTACCACCCGCAGAACATTGTGGATCACTTCCTTTATTCCGCGGCACACATCCTTTGTTCCACGCTTTCTCACCTCCAAAAACCCATCGGATATTAAAATGCCCCCTCTTTGTTATAAGGCATTGAATTGTCTTCAAACCTGTGAAACACTACACAAGTGACTTCCTTTGTTGCGTAGCTTTCAAAACCTACGAAACACTACAAAATGACTTCCTTTGTTGCACTTTGAAAACTTGTGAAATACTACAAAATGAATTACTTTGTTGGGCATCTTTTGAAAACCCGTGAAACACTACAAGATGACTTCCTTTGTTGTGCGACTTGCAGAATTCAAACTTCAATAACTATTTCTTGATTGACTCGTTCCTTAGACATTAATGAAAAGTATTTCTAACATATGGAACATGTAAGCTAATTTATTTGACATTATTATTCATTTGACATCAATGACAATATTTCCAATAATTTGGAGCAAAGCGATGAAGTTCATAGCTCATGATTGAGTCAAAAGCAATGCATTTGATCAACTTGCTTGATGGTATTCTTGTTATCATGTTTTTACATGACAAAACATATTTTCCACAATAACAATTAGAGTCAAACAAACAAGTCACAATTCCCTAAAGGTTAATTCATCTTTATATATATATATATATATATACCATACTTAATCTCTAGAGAAGATAAAAGACTTTCAAACATGATTAAGTATGTTCCAAACTTACTCAAAATTGAAGAATTAAACCTTGTTAAGATGAGATTATTCAAGTCTTATCATATAGTTACTTGTCGAAAAACCTAGAACATTGAAATAAGGAAAAGAAAGAGAAAGGGGAGATGAGAAAGTAAAACCCAAGAAACATAATAAAAGACATCAAAAACATGCCAACAAAAACCTAATGTAAACCCATTCTTAACAAAAATACTCTAGAATTATACAATTTTATTCCTAATAAACACTATGTACCAAAATTAGGTGTGGGCACTAGATCAAACGAAAACTTTGTAAATATATAAAAATTATAACAAACAATGATATTGATCTAATAGAGAAAGTTCCACCATAAACACCCAAAAATAAGAAAAATAATCTTGAAAAATAAAGTTGTTAGAAATATGCCATCCAAGAACCACTTAAAAGCATAAAACCTATTATACTATAAATTCTGTTATAATAAATCTCATAGGAGACACTCCCAATTCTTTTTGCGAACGAAAAAAACCATCGGTTTCCTTATATATCTTTGAATTATCATGTAAAATACAAGTAAACATTCCCTTCTCCAATAACAACAATATTTCCAAAGGTTTGGTTGGTTACGTGGGTCAGTAAATATTAGCCTATGAAAGCAATGGGCATTGATTCATAGATTCCCAGGGGTTTATATTTCCTTCCCGCATCACAATCTATAACAATAACTACTCTCCTCTAAACACGGAATAAAAAGTCCTAAAAAGCCCACAAAGTGATCAATATAGATAAAGATGTCTGTAGGAACTGGAAAGGTTATGAACAGCACAGGTCACATCTTTATGACTTCAGCGCAAAACTATAATTGACCGATTCTTTATACCACTACAATAATTATTACTGTAATAATTGAGAACCATTGGATGACTATAATTATGGCATAAGACAAAAATAGAGAGTTTTCATGGATGTCTTGCATGAGTTTTTACTGGATTAGGAGCCTAATAAAGTGGAAGAAATTCATCTTTAAATTTAAAGAAAAGAGCATGTACACTTGCACTGTAGATGGATTTTCTTGTTGCTTTAATATAAAGCATATGATTCATATCAAATTCACCACCGTAGGTAACAAAAAGCAATTATTTGATTTTTGCTGAATTTTTGAAAGGATTTACAAAAACCCATGTTCAATAAATTCCAATGGATTACACTTCATGGAGTGCTTCAGAGCGAGTGGCTTGATAGATTAAAGTTAAGTATGAAGTTTACAAGTTATTTGTTTGCAGGGGTGAGGACTGACTGAAGGTATAAAGACTGGTAAGCATCTGGGATTGTGGGCTTTTGTCAGTGAATAAGTTTTCTTTTGGATTAAATTATATGAGTTCTACCTAGTGAAGGCTGCAAATCTCTGGAAATTCAAGTACCCAATTCTTTCCATGAAGAATATATAACACGCACATCTAGGCACAGTTCTTTATAAAAACATTACCCACCCAATTCCAATTTTCCTACACCTGGATATTAATGGAGTCTACCCAATTGTGATGGACCCATCACCAGAGAGTTGGTACTTAAAAGTGGGTCCTAGTCACGGACTGCGAGGACTGAGGAGTCAGCACGGTATTTGGATTCTT
Organism: Taxus wallichiana var. yunnanensis; assembly: GCA_018340775.1. Lineage (NCBI taxonomy): Eukaryota > Viridiplantae > Streptophyta > Pinopsida > Cupressales > Taxaceae > Taxus > Taxus wallichiana. The sequence goes on along the minus strand of CM031234.1, from coordinate 816,163,313 downwards.
GTTGCACAACCTCTTGCGTTTGGACTTACCCCATGCCGCCCTCACCAAGCTGTCTGTTCAAAAAAGCGATGAACATGGTTTCTCGTGCACCCATTTGGCCTCTTTTTGTGTATCAATCCAACTAACCTAATTCCGACAGGGAACACTCTTGACTGCAATTAAAGCCTCTCGAGGCCAATATGCATGCTTACAATCTCAGAAGGACATTCTACATAGCCTTCCTACATTGAAGATTCTTGGTCTGTCCGTTCTTTTCTATCATAAGCAAAACCCAAATAGCCAGATTCTTTTTTTCTCCCTGGACTGCCCTCTTGCGGTAGAGTACTAGAGACAAAGTGGTGAGTTAGGATGTGGGCTGGTGTCAGTATCCCTCTTGAAAATTTCACGAAAATTTTAACTATATTCTAATAAAAATTCTATGAAAAGTTATGTATGCTTTAGTTTTTCCAGTTATAGCGAGATCCTAATTTCTAACTCGGTGCCTTGTTTCAGATACAGAGCTCCAAGGATTAATAATATTGACAACCACCTTGAATACCCACATCAAATAGGGATCAGAATGTCATTGCAATCGTCATCCATGGCTACCAGGTCGCCTCCCTGCAATCAGGATATGAGCAGAACGGAAATTCAAGCTGCATTTGCCAAGGCTGAGGAGCTTCGAGCACTTCATGCTGCATTAGTCCAAGGAAGCATTCCCGGGAAACTCAAACCTCACAAATCTCCTTCTCCAGCAGTTTCTAGACATTCCCGTCAGCTTTCTGCTCATGATTATCCTGTTTTCACACCTGTAAGTGCTTTATTTTAACTATATCTTAGTGCTTCTTGCAATTTTGTAATCCCCTAAAAAAATGCCCATTCTTTCTATGCATTGTGCATGGCTGCAACATGTAAGAGTTATCAAGAAACTGCTTGATAAGGTGTATATTCTATACAATAAGACCATAAACCTTGCATCAGCTGCATTGAGTTCTCAAACCTTACGTATCAGGCTATCAACATCCTATATAGTCTTTTGTTATATATAGAGTTTTCTGAAAGCTGGATAGTTTTAGGCTTTAAGCAAGCGTGTCCATAAGAAAATAAACCTATAGTTGCTTTTTGTTTTGAACTTCTGTAACTCCAGACTTTGCCCAGCAGTTGCTGTCTCTTGTAGCCTTTCTGATTTTTTCAGCAGTAAATGTCTTTTCTAGCCTTTCTGATTTTTTCAGCTGTTGCTGCCTCTTATAGCTTTTCTGATTTTTTCTGCTTTGATCGGTAGATATGTGTTTAACTAAATTTCAAACAGTAAAGAAAAAAAGTAATCTGGATGCAAATTGTTTGATAGTGTATGGACATGAATGTAGATTGAAATAGCTATGTCTTCTAGCTTGTCTGATTTTTTCTGCTTCGATTAGTTTCTATGTTTCCAATCAAATTGCAAGTAGGTATAAAAGAAGATAATCTGGAAGCAAATTGTTTGATAATCTCTGGACATTAAAAAGTAGATTGAAATTGGTTTTTCCTCCTTGCTTTACCTTGGAATTAATTTCATATACGCAAGCATTCTGAGGGAAACCAGGATGGAGTTTTCCTTGATGGGGGTAGGACATCCAGTAACCTCAAGATATTGACTTCCCATAGTCATGAATGTGAGTTCTCGCCGATGACCCCATTTGGGTCTTTCAGTGTGGATTTGCAATTATAAGTAAAATGCCGACTTACATGAATTTCTGAGATGATTCGTGAGCAGGCTAAAATTGATAATCATATATGTACTTTACTGTTCATTATTCTTCTATAGTTTCTACTTTCCACATTTTCCCTTAACTACTTTTCATATCTTACAGACTTATGACGAGGAAGCAGTGCCTGTTTATCAGCAAATTCAATTGAATCCGAGACGAAGGTCCTTGAATTGGGATGAGGGACAAGAAGATGAGGTTGAAAGCATATGTACAGACAAAGGAAGCCCTTTGATTGTTACAAGAAGAAACTCTGGGTTGTTTAGCAGGGGACTTGCTTCTTCAACAATAGACCAGTCTCTGTGCACGAATTCCTCAACTCACCATGTTGCTGGTTTGCTTACTTCCTTCGGAAACGGTAGTCTCCAAATGTCCAGACCCAACGAAATTGATGTTATGGATGGGGAAAAAACACCAAATGAGGCAGAGAGTACCATTTCCTGGAATGAATGCAAGCCTGCAGCTCTTGGTAGAGAGTTCAAGATGTGGTGGAGTTGCCTCAAAAGAAGAAAGCTACCAATAGTCTACTCAAATCTTGTCTGTTTTTTCGATCTAGAAAAAAGACTAATAAAAGTCATTCTTCTCCAAACAAGGCCGAGCTTGTGGTCCCTTTGACAGAGTTCCAAGATGTGAAGGAGAAACCTACGAATAGTCTACTCAAATCTTGGCTGAAAGCTACAAATAGTCTACTCAAATCTTGGCTATGTTTTCAAGCTAAGAAAAAGACTAATAAAAGTCACTCTTCTGCAAACAAGGCCGAGCCTCCCGTCTTTTATCAAAGCACGGAGGAATGGGCAATGGCATTAGAAGCCTTGAAGCAAAAACTTGGTGAGGCCAATGAGAACAGGGACACTGCAGTCGCTGAGGTTACAGAGATGAGATCATCCATGGATGAGCTTGAGAAGAAATTAAGGCAATTAGAATTATACTGCAAGGATCTCAAACATGCATTGAGGCAGACAGCCCAAGATGGCAGTAATGCAGATTTTGATAGAAATGGCATAAGAAAACATGAAAATACAACCATATGCAGACATCCTGATGATGCTGGTATAAAAACTCCATTGCCTGTCAGCACCGAAGCCATGGTAGAAAGTTTTGTTCAAATTGTATCAGAAGCAAGGGTCTCTGTAAAACATTTCTGCAGGGCACTTGTAAAACAAATACAAGACCCAGATGGGAAAGCAATGGAAAAGCTTAGTCTACTTTTGCAGCCTTATAATGTCAATGTTACTGATAAGGTTTCACGAGCTGTCCTATATCATTTGGAATCTCTCATAAATCAGGCCTCTATCAAGATTTTGAGAATTCTAGCTTCGAAAAGAGTGGTGCTCAGAGCATTCTAGATATTCATAAGCGTTGCCAAGAAAATTTTTCATCCTTTGCATCACTAAGAAATTTGAGCTGTAATGAAGTTCTCAATAAGGGAACCAGATATTACAGTGAAAGTTTTAGTCGATTCTGTTACCAAAAAATGAGCTTGATTGTTTCCATGTTAAATTGGACAAAAGCTTGGCCAGAACCTTTGTTACAAGCATTTTTCATTGCAGCAAAATGCATATGGCTTGTTCATTTGTTGGCATTTTCTTTCAATCCTCCCTTAAATATATTCAGGGTTGACAAAGGTGTCAATTTTGACCCTGTCTATATGGAGGACATGCTCACTGAGAGGAATAAGAGGCAGGTTCCTTCAAAAGTTCGAATCATGGTGATGCCAGGTTTTTATGTTCACGATGATATAGTGAGATGCAAGGTGTTGTGTCGGTACAGAATTGGAGCATGATGGCTGCTTTCCCCTGATCTCATCTTCATCTCAATGCATATTATTGTGGGAATTCTTTATTTATTCAAGCATGTAATGTATATCTACATCTGATTGCTCATTATATACTAAATATTCATAATGTTTGTGGCAACATAATAAAGAGTTTTGAACCATAGTGGCAGAATGGCATAGGTACTATTTCACCTTTTCAGAATATGGTCCTGTAAAATGTCAAACACAGGCTGCATGAAATATCCACTTGTACAATGCAGATTGTGTTCTCTCTGTTTCATCATTCTTTGCTTTGGAATGCAGGATTGAAGCTGTTGTTTTATGTGTCATTGATTATAAAATCAGTTGTAACCATCTAGTTGCTTTCATCACCGTCTTCTATTACAATTTCATTTGGTTTTCTTTGGATCTTGGTTCATTGTTTAGTGTTGCTCAACATGGAAAGGTCAAAGTTTTCTTTGACAGAAGTATATGCCACTGAACTCTTTTGCATTACACAGTCTCTAAGCTTGGTGTGTACATTTGCTGACGGATGGCCACTGTTTTCTTCCAATCTCCTTATTGGAATTAAAGTAGAGGATTTGTAGAATCTGATTGGTGATCAAGGATTAAATTTTCTGGAGAGTTTGGTTCTGTCATGTGAGATGGGCACCTAACTGTTCAATGGTTTAATCGAGCGAAATGGAAATCACCTGCTGTGGACCCCTCATCATGGTGTTTGGAAGGATAGTTTTGTCAAGGAGGGATAGGCACCAGAGTTTTTTTTTGTTGTTTGATTGAAATTATTAGTTTTGTATGGATTAGGTGGGGTGTCCATTCTGCCAACTTTGTGCACAAATTGGGCCTCATCTTCTTTTTTTTTTTTGTATCTCCTAGGATTTGTACCTTGGAGGATGCTTAGGAAACACATTTTACACCAGCGTCCTACGTGTTAAAGTACAATGCACTTGATGAAACTAGAGATTTTAATTTATTATGCTTCACCTTTACAATGTTTATATATCTGATTAAAATGTTTAGTGGAAATAAAAAATTTACTTAAACATTATTAGACCTTTAAAAAATGTGTGTAAAATAAACAATTGAAAATTTAAAATATTATAAATCACAATCACATACTTCAAAAGTTTTGATGTGACAACTCTGCTAGGGTTTAGGTCTTAGGTCCTCCCATGCTTGTTGTTGCTCATACTGGTTTGTTGTCACACCGCCACTCCCTTAGGATTTTGGTAGGATTTTTGCTTTGCATACATAGTTATTTCACTAAGTTGGTCATTTACTCCGCCCATTGGGCAGCGTTGCGCCTATGTTAATGGCTTCCCTCTCGTCGCCTCCATCTATTCATGCAGGTTTGGTTGACGGAACACTTGGAAACCATTGCTCCAAAGAAGGCAAGGAAGTTCGTCCCGAGGTCTTCGAAAGTTAACCATTCCGAGCCCAAGACTCCTTTTCCGATGTTGTGCTTAATTTCCCGAATTTGATAAACTTGAATCATACACCCTTGTTGGGTATTTTGTTGGCCGAGTCCCCCTGAAACCCTGTTGAAACAATGGGTTCACAACCATTGGCAACACCATGGTGTTAAGCTTGAGGGAGTGCAAAACCTCACCAAGGTTTTTTTTTGTTTCGCTTCAATAACATTGAGCATTGCAAAGCCATTGTCAACCATGGCCCTTGGTTCATTCAAAACACACTCGTGGTGTTTTCTCACTAGACTAGGGACTTTCAAGTTTCTGAACAAGCCAAGCTTAAAATCACAAAGATGGGTGGGATTTCCTGGCTGCCTCTCCTTCCGGGAATTTTTTTGAACACTTGATCAAACCCTTGGGCCGACTTATTTGTCTAGAGCAACCAAAGTTTTTCAACACTCGCCCTCAAAAACATGTTTGCATTGAGGTGGATTTATCCAAAGACCTTAAGGACTCCATTGATATTCAGGTTGGAGATACCCATTTCTCTCAACGAGTCCTTTATATTAACTTACCTAATACCTACTTTCGTTGCAAGCTTTTTTACCACGTGATTCACGAATGTCCTCTAGAGATCGAATCTTGCCTTGTGTCACAAGATAAGGCTCAAACATAGTCCATAGCTTCTTCCTCCTCGATGGTTGGACCGCAAAGAACTAATAAAAAGGGTTTAGCTCACGGTCTTGCAAAACCCTCAACTTATCGACTTGTTGCCAATAATGGAGAGCTCCTCTACTACTCCCGCCAAGCAAATTATGCCCTCGCCACCCTCAACCTCCCTATCATTTTCCCAATCTCCGCTATCTTCCTCTCAGCTTGTTCTTTCGAAATCTCTAGCTCCTTCCGGTCTCCTTACCTCTTCATCTACCAAAAGTGCCATGCATGGAAGATAATCAACTCTCTTTTTCTTGAAAATATCACCTTAGTCACTCCCGTAGCCCCACACCAACGAAAGACAATGAATTTATGCAAGAAAAACACAGACCATGGTCGGTGGCAGATGTTGCCCATGTCACTTCATCTCACAACCAGTTTTCCACCCTCTCTAATCTTGATGATGAAGGATCCATGTACCTCAACTCTATCCAATGATTGTGTACTCTTGGAAGATACATGGCCTTACTGAACCCAACCGAAGATATCTAGTCAGGGACATTTTTTTACACTTTAAGCATATGTTACGCCCTTAATCATATATCTTACATTGGATGTATATAGCCGACTTGTGGCTATCATAACTTCTTATCACATATATGTTATATTATCATCAATGGGTCCGCCTTGGTGATGGCCATAACATAAGAATAGTATAAATAGGGGTTAGTAGGTAGTAGTTGATCATCTTATTGAGCATTTGAGTCTTATTGTATGGTTTGGAGGTTACCCCCTCGAAATGGATAAGCTAATTGATTAACTAAAATTGACTAAACTAGGTAGTATGAAGATACTTAATCCAAGTTATGAACAACTATAAATGAAGTAAACAAATGCAAAGAAACAATATGCTAATGATCTAAGCAAATATGTAAAATGAAATACTAAACCCTAAGGTGCAAGATAAAAGAGGAAAGAACTCAACTGATAACAAATGTTTTCCGAACAAAGTGTCGCATAAGTAATTAGATAAATCGGAAGTAGGAACGATTGTATCGAGGTCCCTCAAAGGACTAATCTAGGTGATATGGCTAGACTGGAGTGCTTAGGAGAGGACTAGGCATATGGGTGTAATAGGTCGCAAATTACGAAATAAAATAAACAAGATGGCCAAAGGACGAGGGTTAATTAGTACTTTCTTCACTCAAGAACCTTCTAAATAGTAGTATGAGACCAAGATAAATAAATGTCTAAAGTGCATGATTTTGTGACTACATTTTTCCCTCACTTTATGTCACCGAGTGAAAAGCTCAGTAACATAAAGTAGATAGAGGTACATACCTGATGTCCATGAAGAGTGTAGTAGAAGCGCGCCGAAGGACTAGACAAAAGCGTGGAATGACAAAAAGATGGAGGAGCATGGAAACTATAGATGAAAAATGCGCAAAGAAAAAGTGATGAGAGTGAACTTAGGGCGGAACACGTGTGTGTAGATGCCGCAGAGTGTGTAGTGTACCTACATGGTTAGTAAAGCATGTGTGCTATCGCGAAACGTCGTTGTTGTTGTTGTTGCCCCCATTTGACTACTTGTTTCTCATACGATTGGACCTGCAAGGAGAAAACAATCAAGTAGTCAAATATGTATGTATGTAAGTGTAAAATGCTATGTAAAAGACACATGTGTATGAAAATACGCAAATGTAGATGGAAAATGTAAATGTAAATGGAACATGTGCACCTGATCCATGTCGAGAGAGAAAGTGTAGAAGGATATCCTGCACTACAAGTTTTTGGGGTGATCTCACATCATAGGCCAAAGAAGTGTAGGGAGGAAATGCTCTGTGTCCTCAAGCCCTAATTACTTCCCTGAATTGTGTGTAAAGATCTCTCTACATCCTGGTTTTTGGGCGATCTCGACGCCACCATGAAGTAGTGTAGAGAGGCACACCCATTGTAACCTCCAAGCTTATGAATCGCTTCCCAAAATGCTAAGGACACCATGTCCTATAAAAGTCGATGTGTATGGGGTTCGTAGACTGGTCTGAACCCACTCGTTGTATGTAACCCACAATGCCAAGGGCGGAAAGTGCATTGAACTGAACCGGTGTAAATACGTTGTGTTAGTATGTGAACCCCCAAATGATGCCCCCTCTTTGGGGACGCATGCAATGTCGTTGATAGGATCCATGTGGCCCCAAAGAAGGGCCAACCACATGTACGTTGTAATGCTGAAAAGTGCTTGGTAGAAACCAAGGCATAAACAAACAAGAAGGCTAGCCAAAAACAAGTGTAAACACACATGCATGTATAAAATAGTGTATAAGTTACACAAATAATGTGTATGCTACCAAGCAAAGTAATGTAAACACACAAGAAGACAAGTAAGTCGCATAAAGCGGGGCTGCAAACATAGGACACCACTCACGATGTCGCAAGACACACAAGGCCATCATGGCTGCAAACAACAAACAAGTGTGCACACCAAACATAGGGCAAGGCCCATAAACAATAACAAACAATGACAAACAATGTAACAAACAAATATGGAAACAAATATCCTGCATAACAAATGTTGCATCTGAAGCACCCGTTAGCATGTTAGAAAGATAACTAGTATGTCAAAAACATGTATAAGCAAGTAATGTAAAGTGTTAAGTACAAAATGAAACAATGGCACCTGGAAGAGACAAATGTAGATGCCCCCAATGACCAATGTAGGAAGGGTAAGGCAAGCATCCATGCTGCGTGTAAGAGACATGTATCTGCGATCACAACTAGAAGAAGACGTGAACGTGCATGTGTGGATGATATAGATAAATGACATAGAAGTAATCAAACTAGCATGTGTAATAAAGTGATCATGAACAACAAAAGTAAGAAAGAGTATAAGCAACCATAATATGCAACATGTTGTGGATGGATGGAATGGAATGCAAAATGGAGTGATAGGATCCGCATGCCCCCGAGTGGATGGAAATGTATGTAATGAGGTTCATTTTGTTTACCCCCTCAACAGTCAAGAATGAACCATAAACGAGAGTGCATCATTGGGAAATGGTCGAAATGTATGTTGTGTCTAATGCGTTGTGATGAATGTATAAGTGTAGTGATGAGATGTGACCTAGCGACGATGTGTGTGCATGAACCCTATAGCTGAAGTGTATATCACGAAAAAATGAATGTATAAGTGATGATTTAGCCTAAGCGTATATCACTATAAGATGAATGGATGAGTGATTATTTATCCCTAAGCATATATCACTATAAAATGAAAGGACGGTGTGGTGATGTAACCTAAGGTGTAGACCACTAGAACATGATAGAATAGGTGACAATTTATCCTAAAGCATATGTCACTAGCCTAGTATTGTCATAGGATGAAAGTTCGAATAGTAAATGTGTGATGAGTGTAAGGTCCATTTGATTTGTAAACCCTCGTAGCGATTAAGTATGGATCGGAACTAAAGTGCATCATAGGGTAGTGAGTGCAATGCATAGAAGACAATGTAGTGTATGTATTGATAAAAGTTGACCATGTGATGAATAAAAAATGTAAATACGTGATGTGTAGAATATAAATGGAATATGGCATGTGTGTAGATAGAATAGTAATGTAGTATGTAAAATGATGTAATGCTAGACTCATATGTGATGAAGACTAGGATGATATATGATATGTAAATGTGCAAATGTGAAAATGTTGTAGACTAAGTGTAGAATGTATGGTGTATGACGTGTGATATATGATGAAGCACAATGTGTAATGCCTATGGTGCGTAAATCATGTGGGGTTCGGTGTAGTAGTAATCCCTCGGTAGTCAAGTGTGAACCGAAGTAAAGAGTGTGTCATCAGTGGGTAATGACACTAGAATGTATGATGAGTATTGATGAGTGCATAAATTGACTTATTATATCATCCATATGGCTATTGATTTGCTCCTAAATGTGTTAATTAATGCATGGGGGATGTTCTAGATAGTTGTATCCTAAGTAAGATTGATGCATTTCTCTTTTCTTGTCTCATGTGAACTAATGACCGTAGGAATTCCCACTAACTGCTTTTTTGAGTAATGTGATGATGTGTGTAGGTTGATAAAGTGCATCCTTTTCCAATTTTGAGGAAGGATAGATTAAGAAGACCGAGTCTCTCGCCACCAGGTTATTCTAGAGGATTTCCTCATAACAACCTACAAACAAGGGTCTTGTTTTTAGCTATATTATAGGATGTCATTGAGCTTTAATGAGGTTGTTATGTAGTTAAATCTATTTCCTATCATTGTGGCACAATCTGTAACTAATTGTGTCTATAAGACACCTTCTTGAAAATTGTTTCATAATTAGTAGTTGGTAGTTTTCAAATACAGTTCTATATACCAGTTGATAGTTATTTATAGTCTTATGATGAAACATGTTATGAACTTATTCAAATCAATATAATCTACATGTTGTTTTGAGTATCCATTGGTGTTGAAGTACCTCAATCCCGAAGGAGCCCGAAAAGATTGGAGGATTGATATTTCGTACACGCTTGTTATTTCGATAAGTTTGAGTTCCAATACTTTGATTTGAATGGTTATTTGAATGCAATCTTATATTTTCTTTCTTTAGTATCTTTCCTTACTGTCATTTCAATTTGTGTGAGCATTTCAATTCATGTGTGCATTTCAATTCAGTTAAGTATTTCCTTTAAAATCATTTTATTACAACAACGTTATTTCAATAGATTAGATGTATTTCCTGAATTATGTCTTTTGTTTAAGTAGCTTAGAAGTCGTATTTAATTTTTGTAGAGTAGAAGTGAAACAAGAGAGCAATACCAACTGAAACCCCCAAAAGAGAACCACCACAAAAACCATGTTGCATACAACTTCATTGCATATAGCCTAGGACACAACCTTGGTTTGAGAACGACATCGACAGTTGAATCTGTTGGTTAAATGGTTGGAAGCTACAACGACCCATCAAGTATGTCTAATGTGAAGATATGAATGTAAAAGATGATGATTGTGACTATGTTAAGACTAGGTAGGGGGGAAGATGGAGTGTCATGCCCCCAAGTATGTGTGAATGAATGAACTATCCAATGACGGTGAAGGACGAAGGTCCTTCATCTGATGCAGGAGATGAAAGCGTATGACCATGATCTAATAATGGAGGTATAGTATACAAATGTTATAGTGGTGAATGAAGCCTATGCACATGTGAGGGATGAATGTATGAAGAAGGTCGTGGCATCAAAAATGCATTGGTGATGGAGATCTATGTGATACAGAATGTGAAGGTGAAGAAGATCCATGTGGAACAAAACGAGGTGGTGATCTATGCCGAGATGGAGTAACTGTGTGAGGAATAGGCCTATACTTATGTGTAGGGCTAGTGGAGCGATGCAGTCATGAAAATGATACGCAAGTAGGAGAATAAGGAGTAAATTGGGCTTTGAGCAACATAAAATGTGATGCGCTAGATGAAGTAGGGGATGTGCTAGAATCTTGTGTGAGGGGATTGTGACCATGGAGTAGATGGAGGGACACCGTTAATAGAAATGACTTGATTGTTATGAATGAACTTGAGGTGCAAATGATTCATGGAAATGATAGATTGAGAGCGATGAATCCAATTAAGACCAAGGAGCATGTCACATCCCTCAACTGTGTTTCCAATGAGGAAAGGCACAAACATTGTAAGAGGACCAATCTGTGACATGTAGTTGAACAATGCCAAAGGGTTTTGGAAATGGTATTCAACTTGAGATAGAGGATACCTGATAGCCTTAAGGAGTGACATAGAACACGCACTAATGGGCCATGATGGGTCAACCTTAGTGTTGTTGATGGAGGTTGAGCCAATAGATGCATGGATGTGCAAATGGTTAGATGTAAACTTGGCATGATAATCGACATTGGAAAAGGAAATGATAGGTGGCAAAGCTTCAATGTTAGCAAATAAGAAATCTAGAGCTCTAGATCCAGGAGGCGATACCACGTGATACACATGATTAGCAAAAGAGTCAGATGTCTTCTTGTCACATTGATTCGAGTCATTGTTAAAAAGATTGAGTTTACCCTTGTCATTTCTTATGGCAGGGATAGTAGACTATGGGAACTCGATTTTGTTTTTGTCAATTAGATCTTGGATGATGGTGCAAAGTTTGAGGCATATATTTGTAGAATGTCCCACACATCGATGATAATCACAGCATAAGTTTTCATTGTAGTTCCTACCTTTTGGTCGCAATGGGTCTAACTCAAGGGGAGTGGGAAGTGTAATAAGGTTGATTTCAAGGAGTTGTCTCAATATAAGATGCGGAGCCATGGGAAGGGTGCTAAATATGCACCGAGGTTGTTGTGGGTGAACCTCCTTAGAAGGAATGGAATGACAAAGTGTTGTGATGGTTTGTTTTGTTATAGATGGTTTAAATGACGTCTTGTTAAGAAAACAAGTGGAAGAAGAGGTCTGTTCTTGATCCTTAAGCTTTCCGATGGATAGAATTTTAGTCTCACGAAGCTTAAGAGTATGAAAAAATTTATCAAATGAAGGAGATAATTCTAAGAGAACGCTCTGTCTTGTAGAGGTGGTAATAGACTTTGTATAAATAAATCCTGAATCTCAAAGTCGGAAAACACATTTTTCATCTTAGCTAAATTATTCTTATACCTTAAAACATAGTTAGCGAGGTGTTCATTTGAGCCTTATTTAAGTTTTGCTAGCTGGGAATCAGAAATATTAGAGCCGATGTTGATAGAAAAATGAGTAAGAAATGCATCAGCTAGATGTGTAAAGGAGGTTACTAAGTGAACAAGTAATTCGTAAACCAATGCATCGCATAATCGTGGAGACTACAAGGAAAAATCTTAGCTAAAAGGAGATGATCATTAGCGAAGTCAAGACAAGCAACATGAAATGCTCTAAGATGTTCCTGTGGGTCTCCATGCTCATTAAATATGGGGAGCTTAAGAGTGACAAAATTAGGAGGAAGTGGATAAGTATAAATAGCGGAGAGAATGGAGTATGCAGCAACAAAGTAAAATCCAAGGATGACAATGCATGGGATGTGGCCTATTGTAAGTTACAAATTTGAGCTTAAAGGTCATGATAAAGAGAAGTTAAGTTTTGGTTGCCAATAGATGAGACCTTCCATACATGAGAAACTAGAGGCGGTGTAAAGTGGTTGGTAGGAGTAGGGACAAAAACGAGAAAAGTAGAAATAGGAGGAAGAGTAGAAGTAGGCGGTTGAGTGGCAACAAAAGTGGGTATGGCTGCGAAGCGCCGAGTTCGGCCGGAGTTAGTAGCTTCCTCATGAGTAATATGTAAAATTAAATCTAGATTGTGTAGATACTCGGTGAGGTGATTGTTGATGGCCTTAAGGTGAGCTTCAATAAACTCCTCATGAGAGTGAGCCATGGGAAGAGAATAATAAACCCTAGAATGAAAGATGGAAGAAAGGAAAGTCCTAAAAGCATGAATGGTCAAGTCGGGTTCACCAAAATGATGAGCTAAAATTGACTAAAGTAGGTAGTATGAAGATAGTTAATCTAAGTTATGAACAACAAACAATATGCTAATGATATAAGAAAATATGTAAAATGAAATACTAAACCCTAAGGTGCAAGAGAGAAGAGGAAAGAACTCGGTTGATAACGATGCTTGCCAAACAATGTCGCATAAGTAATTGGATAAATCGAAGTAGATGAGCTGTAGGGGTCTTGTAGAGGACAAATATGGGTGATATGGCTAGCCCGGAGTACCCGGGAGAGGATTGGGCATATGGGTGCAATATGTAAAAGTTATGACATAAAATAAACAAGATGGCCAAAGGAAGGGGGTTAATTAGTACTTTTTCACTCAAGAACTTTCTAAATAGTAGTATGAGACTAGGATAAATAAATGTCTAAAGTGCATGATTTTGTGACTACACTAATATACTTGCATATTGAAATATTTTATATGTAATATTGTGTTCTTTGGTGTTATATTGCTGGTGATAATCAAATTTATACAAGTAATTTCATTACAAGTGGTATTAGAGCTTGATCTTGGCCAACGTGGCGTCAAACCCTAATTGTGAAGGTTCAACTATATCTCAATATTGGTAGCGATTTTTTCTGCAATGTTTTTTTGGTGTGGCGAAATCAATCAAGTAAGATATTCTCCAAATTTCAAACATTTTTTACTTGTTTTGCAAAATTTATAGTTGTTTTATGTTTTTTCATAATTCTACTCCATAGGGTGCAATTTTTGGAATTTTTCCAAGTTTCTGTAGTACCCACATTTTACACACCCAAATACATCAGTAAAATACTAGGAATGTTTTTTTTTTTACTTACATTGCTCACTACACAATGCCACAAGGCTCCAAGTAAGGAAAACTCCATAACACATACAACACTTACATAAGTCATCGACCCATGTAGACACGTGATAACACCATATACATGACGATGCCACATTTTCCCCAATGAACAAATGCTAGAAATAACACAACCACAATAAAAGGGACTTACGTATTGACAACCCACAACACATCATTACCATGGTTACATCTAGGATACGTTAAACATCTAATAACATTATTATGTAAGCATAATTTTCTCCCTCTTTCCACCTACATATTCTGAAAATTCATTTCACATTTCACTTGTTGTTCAACCATTTAATTTTTCTCTTTACCCTTATGAAAATCTTCATAACTTACATAAGTATTTTCCATATTTCAAATTGCCTACAAGATTCTAATTCTCTCATTCTTATGTTAAGATTTTGCTTCCCTAATGTTTACTCAATGTTTAAAATTTAACATTACTACACAAGTGAACCTAACGTGATGTCAAGATGAAATCTTGGGATTGAGGGAGACTTAGATTCAATATAGATTTTCCCAAAAACATTATTTGATCACGGTATAGTTATTTCACTACCATAGTTATTAAAGTTCAATAACTTATGGACTTCCATTTATATTTATATATCTTTTGTTTTCTCAAAGTTTGGTCACACCAAGGCAATTTATATTCTTTGCAACGCATGAAAATGTTTAATTAAGTTATAAGGACTCCAAGAGTGACCTTAATCCTAATCTCCAATCTCGTTTTCATCTTATATGACATGCTCTTACATCGCACTATGGTCTCGTTCTTAGCATCGTCTCAAAACAAAAGAGTTACGAAAGCACTTGTCTGACATCTTAAGGAAGTACATGGCTAGGAGCATTATAAACTACACATGAACACAAGTGATCTATGTTCACGAAGATCCCATATCTTTGCATTGCATGATTCCGCATAAGAAATATTATTTATTCCTTAATGCCATAAAATGACATAACAAGGGATTAAGGGACAAGATTACAATTTCTAAGGTTCTCTAGAATCAACATCTTTCAACTCAATTTCGTATGCAAGGAGTTAAATTATAGTTTTCTACCCACAAGTTAACATCCTAATCCACTAGGGTTTAGTTTAATTCCAATTTTTCACTTAGGGATTTACGCTCTATTATAGATTAGAATAAGATTCAAAACATATCCGCCCTATAAACCCTCCGTAACAGATCAAAGCACTCTATTGTCACTAGCCAAAGATAGTACATATAGCTAAGAGGATCTACTCATTAACAAAATTTTAAGTGATAGAACCACTATTTCTCTAGCTCCATGATGTCATCTGGATCCCACAAGAAATTCACTCGATGCAGAAAATTTAATTCTAAATCTATCTTCAGAAGACAAGGTAGTCCACTAGGACACGAAGGAAGCGTTAGCTCTACTTACTCCAGATCAAGTTTGACTGTGTTGCTCCTATATGTCTGGTTTATGTCGATGTCACTAAATGTACCTACTAAGACGATCAACCCATTTAGGGATCTTATTTGCCTAAACTAGGATGTTCCATCGAGTGTAAAGGTTCGTTTGAAGGTCACAATTTTCTACGCTAAGGGGGTCAACATAGGCAAGTTAGTTATATACAAATTTTGAACTAAGGTTGATTGTTGTGGTTAGGTTCCTTTATTACATTTTCAAGGTAAGAAACACAACACCAACTATTAAACCACTATTTTCACAATGAAAGCTCACTACAAGGTATAAATATCAATTCCTTTTGACATTTGTATTCCACTTTTACCATAACAATTTTGGGATCAAAATAACATCCATGAAAGAAATACCAATTTCTCAAGCATTTATTAATCTAGCGACTTTTACATACTACCAATTTCAACAATAAGTCTTTCAATATAATACCAAAAATAAACAATGAATTACTCAACGCCTTTACGTCATCATTCTTTCATCCTGCAAAAACCACGTGAGCAAGATATCAGCGATAAATCACTGGCATGGCATCCACCCTAATCAATCATAATTATCATTTTTCAGTTTCCCATTTACATATGATAAAAATTACAATTTGCAATCGAAATAAAAAGGTTTAGAGACATGTATTCATTACATTTCATTTTTACTTCTTTTTGTAACCCAGGAGAGAGAAAGAGAAGGGTAGAGAGAGAAAATATTGTTTTGTCAAAAGTTCTAATGCACACAACAAGTTTCATTATAGTGTTTTAAATAGTTATTTACATGTGTTAAAAGTATCCACGGTGGTTTGGCAACCCTACGAGGGTCCCGCAGCTTTCTATTTTCACATTTTCTCACTAGCTACAAAACGTTCAAAACAGGCTCGAAGGCTAAGAAACCGCTTCCAAAAGTTATCTTCCGATGAGAGCACACACCACGATTAACTTTCTGTGTGTCCCCAGATATACCAAGAATTCACAAGAATCGCGAATTGGGAAAAAGCGAATGATTTACGTTTGGCGACTAGTTCTACTGGGCTACCGATCATAGTTGACCCAGTTGTAGAAGGACAAAAGTTAGCTCGAGGGCTCAGAAAACCACATCCAAAACTGACGTTCGATGGATAAGCACGCAACGAGACACTTCCTACTAGTTCCCCTATATAAGGAGAATTCATCAGAGTCGACGGGACTGAGAACTAGAAAACCATTTTCAAACGGCGACAAGTTTTCGGGTGACAAGATGAAATTGGTCCAATTTGACCTCGTCAAATTGCGACCAGAGGCCTACAAAATGGCTTCGCCAAACTATCCCGAAAAGTGCTCTTTCCTATACTGAATGTTCCATGTAATTGTCTAGTATAAACACTAGAGGTTTGTGAAGATGGGAAGAAATTTCTCCATCCAGGTTTCAAATGGCGGTTCAAAACGAAAGCCAACTTTCTAGATTTAACAGCTTTCTACTGCTGTAAACCAGTGTAACAGGGCTCCTATAAGAGCATCAAAAGGATGTCATATGTTCATTTCGGGTCAAACCAAAGGTCAAGGTGACTCCTCGTATACCAAGGTACACGAATGAAACTTCACATCTCGTTTCTAGAGTTACAAAGGGTACTTAATGAGTCTCTGAAAAATGCAAAAAAATTAACTTCTTCTTTCTTTTCTTTTTTTTACAGGGAATTGGTCAACATTATTTCTAGAAAGTAAGTTTCGTCTGGTTGATAAAACAATGTTGTAGTGGTTCGGTTAGATAGGAATTTTTCTACATCACCTCAAAATGAGGGTGGAAATTCATGTTTTAATGCAAACATGTTATTTTGACCTCGTGGGTTTTCGACATGACATTACATTGTTTTTGCAACGAGTTGAAGAAAACGTTTAACGGTATTAAAATCCTAATATTTTAAAATTTTATTAAGTTGCAAAGTAGAACTAAACACGAGAATTATGAGAGGTAAAGTAAGATGGACCATGCCTAGAAACGATGAGTGAAATGGTATAAGGGGCTCCAACAGGTTTACACTCGCGATCCGTCGAGACCACCATTATTGCCACATGATGCCAGGTAGTCACGTGCAAACCAAGCCATTCGTTGTGCACCCATGTCTCATCGAAAAGAGCCATTTTGTGTTTTCAAGTAGTCATCCTGATGCAAGAGACCGCATTTTCTATGTCAATAGATCACACGCCTTTTCAACAAAATCCATTTTTGTGTATACGAATACTACGAGGAACAATTTCAAATACAATGCATAGGAAGAATTAATTAATGGTTCTAGCAGAATGTCAAAAAGCTCGCACTTGGAAGAGGTGAGGCAATAATTCTTGGCATGATTCTACAAAAGGCACTCTTGCCATCGAAGTATTTACAACCCTCATACACTAAACCTTCCTGGCTAGATGTTAATTAAACAAAAATGAAGCTTACATGGTCAGGGTATGTTCCATAAGTCCACATCTCTTTGAGGCATTCTATCAAACAGTTCACAGGATTCCACATTTTACATATGTATCTGCCAGGGCGCTTGCAACTAAAACATACAAAATCCCTTCTCCATAATGCTTTGGCGGATGTCTGCATCAGTTTCATGCTCTTATTTTGGCACAGTCTGGGAGGTACGCTGGCAAAAGAATTTGATTGGGTTGGAGTTGCTACATACGGGGGACAACATGACTGTCTTGTGAGGAAACCATGACTTCTGTTCGCTGCCATTACCATATTCCACGAGAAGTTGTCTCGTTCTTTTCTTTGGTCAAACATGAAGCAGCGCCCCCAAAGGAATTTGCAACTACAACATCTGGAAACATTCCTCCAACTTTTGCTTTGATTTTCTCACGCAGGTGTGTGGTGTGGCCTGGGAGGATGCTAAAAACTGTTGTGGAGTCTGGCTTTACACGTATCAATTGCATTTGCTTGAAAGCTTCCAAGGCCTTTTCAACAAACTCATTTTGTGCAGATCCCTACGCCCCCAAACCAGCCACCCAATGCCTAAAACCAACGCATTGCAGGTTTGCGTTTGTAAAACAAGGGAAAGATTTTGCCCTAATCCACCCCTTCCAAAAGCCAAAAAGATAAAACCCTAACGCCACGCTTTTGAGATTTTTCCCTACATTGATGTATTTGTTCTAAGACATATACGTATTTATTTTTAAATTTTCCTCTTTACAAATATAATTAAAAATATTCCTTTACGTTCAACAACCAACACACAGAGACGAACAAGACTCTCCTTGCGTCCCGAGGTGTTTGAAATCGATGCAAGACAAGGACAGACCACGTCGTCCACAACAAGAAACCGCCTTCTGCGAAGCAGGCGACCAATCCAAACAAATAAAATCACTTATCGATTATCAACAATAAAATTAATAACAAATCAATGATCAATTGATGAAGTTATCGTCCATCGATAATTAAAATAATAATATTGTTGTTCTTATTATTATTATTATTATTTAATTATTATTACCACTTAAAATAATTATTAATCATATTAACAAAGACTGACATACCAACTCGACAATAAGGTAAAACAATAATACTATAAAATAGCGGCCAATCGAAAATTAAATTAAAATAACATTATTATCACTATATATATATAATCACTATTCACATTAATAATGACCAATGGTCCATCTTTACCATGCGACAACAATGTCATCCTTCAAATAGGTTAACGAATAGGACATTACATACCCACACACAGAGGTGTCAATAATGACTTGAGAGAGCAAGGATAGGGAAGGTGCTAAAACATCACCAAACAAGGACAAGATAAACAATGGTCAATGAGAGCACACACACACAAGTATCCCGGGCTTAGCAAAGTGGTCGGCGAGTCGAGACTAGGGAACATCGAACAGGGCATTATAGTTTCTTATATTTTCGGAAACCTTTCCAAAAATTAGCTAGGTGTTTTTTTATGATTTCCTCTATTTGGCCAAAAAAATTATGAAACCCCAAACCCTAAAATTTTTCCCTATTTTGTCTACCCCAGAGCCCCAAACCCTACATCATGACCGATAGATCTACCCGAGGCCAAGGGAAAGGTCAAGAAACTCCAGGAATGACCCCAAATAAGGAAGATATGGATTTAGAGTCTTCTCGGTTTAGGAGATCTGAGGTGGTCATCCAAATTCAGGAAAGGGTAAATAATATGGTGAGTAAGGATGACCTTAATAATGAGCTTCTTCATCTGAAAGGTAGCCTTAGGAGTGAACTTTAAACGGATTTTCACGCAATGAAGCAGGAGCTATTACGTGTTATTTCAAACACAACTCCCAATTCCAGTCATATGGGTTCCTCTAGCAATGGTCACACAGATCCAAATCACTCCAATCATGGAAGATCCTTTACTCATTCAGGTGGATCTCCTCACCAATGGCGGGGCATTATTCCAAAAGTGGAAATGCATAAATTTGATGGAAAGGATCCACTCAATTGGATTACCCAAATGGATGATTTTTTTTTATCTCCATCAGATCCCAGTGGGAAAAAGGTAACTGTGGCTTCCTTATACCTAGAACCTGACCAATTTGTTTGGTATCGTTGGTTATGTGCTCAAAGGAAGAAGAATGGTCTAAATGTTACATGGATTGTTTTCACTGAAGAGCTTCAATTACACTATAGTTCTAGTGTTTCAGATAATTACTTCAACCAATTAGCAAAGTTACGACAAACAAGTTCAGTTAAGGAGTATGTCTATCAATTCCAAAATCTTTCCTTACGTGTGGAGGATATTACAGAAGAGTATTTAAATGACCTATTTCTTGGGGGTCTTAAGGACCACATTGAGCATGAGGTGTGCATGTTTAACCCACTCAAGGTTTCTAATTCTATTATCATGGTGTGTAGGGAAGAGGAAAAATTTCTTTCCAGTAGAAGCAATCCTTCTCTAACATAAAATATCATAGCACCTTGCCTCCATCGTACCCTTGACTAGTTCATTAACACCTCAAAAAATTGAAGAAAAAAGAGCAAAAGGGTTATGTTTTAACTGTGATAGCAAATATGGACCAAATCATAAATGTTTTGAGAAAAAATAATTCTACATTGAAGGGTCAGTTGATGAGGAAGAATATGAGTAAACATCTAAGTGAGGAAGTGGAAAAGTTAGAGGAAGAATCTGAGATCCCCAACCCACTATTTCATGTCATGCTCTATCAGGTATTATTACTCCACAAACCCTTCAGGTTGTGGATTATCTTAAGAAGCGCAAGGTAACAATATTCATTGATTTGGGGAGCACACATAATTTCATCAATCATAAGTTGGCAACAAGACTAAATTGTTTCATCTACCCAACACCTGAATTTCAAGTAATGATTGCAGATGGTGGCACAATCCAATGTTTAGGTAAATGCCATAAAATCAAACTTATGATGGGTGACTACACATTGGAATCTACGATGTTTGTTATTCCCATGGGTGGAGTTGATATTGTCTTAGGTGTTCAGTGGCTCACAACTTTGGGCACCATAGAGATAAATTTCTAGGAATTGTTCATGCGCTTTCATTATGAGGGTAAACAGTTTGAACTTCGAGGACTATAGGCTAAATATCCTCAGGTGGTGAGTTCTCACCAAATGCAAAAGATTCTTAAAAAGGGGTCTGAAGGTTTTGTAGCACGATTTTTCTCCATGGAAGTTCAACTGCCAATGAAGGTAGTGCATCCTGATATTCAAAAGGTTATTGATCAACATGTAGTTGTCTTCAAGGATCCTAGAGGATTGCCTCCTAAAAGAGAGCATGATCATGCCATTCAGTTGATTCCAAGAAGCCAACCCCCCAACATCAGGCCTTATAGATACCCATATGTGCAAAAGAGTGAGATCAAGAATATGATGGAGGAAATGTTGGAAATGGGTATTATTCGTCACAGTTAGAGTGTTTATTTTGCTCCAGTGGTGATGGTGCACCGCAAGGATGGAATATGGTGCATGTGTCTAGACTACCGAGAGCTCAACAAGTACACTATCAAATATAACTTTCCTATTCTTGTCATTAATGATTTATTTGGTGAGTTGCATGGTATAATTTATTTTACAAAACTAGATTTGCATTCTGGTATCACCAAATTAGAGTAAAGAAAGAAGATATTCATAAGAAAACCTTCAGAACTCATCAAGGGAATTATGAATTCCTAGTGATGCCTTTTGGTCTTACCAATGCTCCCTCCACATTTCAGAGTTTGATGAATTTAGTATTTAGACCATTCCTAAGGAAGTTTGTCTTAGTATTTTTGATGATATCCTCATCTACAACAACTCATGGGAGAAACATTTACAACATGTCAATACAGTCTTATAAGTCTTAGAGAAACATCAACTATATGCCAAGCCTTCAAAGTGTTCTTTTGGGGTACAGAAGTGGAATACTTGGGCCATATTGTTTCTCATGAAGGTGTTAAGGTGGACCCTCACAAGATCCAAGCCATGGTGGAATGGGAAGTCCCAAGAACCCTCAAGCAATTATGAGGTTTCTTAGGTCTCATAGGGTATTATCGCAGATTTGTAAAAACTATGGCAGTATAATAGCACCACTTACAAAATTATTGAAGAAAGACTCCTTTTAGTGGAATGAGGAAGCTTTTAGGGCATTTGAAAAATTGAAGGTGGCAATGTGCACCACTCTAGTCTTAGAACTCCAGATTTCTCCAAGACTTTCATAGTTGAATGTGATGCTTCAAGAAATGGGATCGGAGCAAGTACTTATGCAAGAAGGACATCCCATAGCATTTGAGAGCCAAAACTAAAAGGAAATAATTTTTTGAAGCCCACCTATGAGAAGGAAATGATGGCAATACTACATGCAATCAAACAATGGAGACCATACTTGATGAGTAGACATTTTAAGGTAAAAACTGATCATGATAGTTTGAAATAATTCTTAGAGAAATGAATATCTTCATAAGAACAACAAAAATGGGTCACTAAGATGTTGGGGTATGTCTTTGAGATTGTTTATAAGAAAGGAAACGAAAATTTGGTTGTTGATGCTCTATCTAGGAGGGGTGATTCCGCAAAATCATTATTATGTGCCATCTCTATACTAAAGGCAAGATTGTGCGAGATCAAGCAAGGGAAGAATGGAAGAAAGATACAACAACATATACTCTCATTCAAAATCTCCGGTAGATCCATCCATATGATAACAATTTATATGGAAGGGGATACATTTTGGTACAAGGATAGGGTATATCTATGTAATAACTCTACACTTAAACACCATATTATTTCAGAGATCCATTCTTCTCCACTAGGTGGTCATTCCGAGTTCTTTAAAACTTATCATAGAGTTAAGAAGGATTTATTTTGGGAGGGGTTGAAAGGAGATGTTCAAAAAATTGTGGCAGAATGTTTGGTGTGTCAACAAAATAAGGGTGAGACCATTAAGACACCAAGTCTCCTCCAACCTTTTTCTATTCCTAGTGAGAGATGGGAAGAGGTATCGATGGATTTCATCACAGGATTACCTAAATCAGAAGGGAAAAGTGTCATCATGGTCATGGTGGATAGACTTACCAAGTATGCTCATTTTTGTGCCCTGGCTCATCCTTTCACAGCTAGTACAATTGTCATCTCATTTATGGACATAGTTCAAAAACTCCATGGCACACCCAAAATTATAGTAAGTGATCATGATTCAATATTTACAATAAAGCTTTGGACTGATTTTTTCTCTTTTTTGGGTACCCAACTGACCCAAAGTTCCTCTCATCATCCTCAATCAGATGGGAAAACTGAGGTGGTAAATAAATTTTTAAAGGGATATCTTCGTTGTTTTACTTCAGATAAATAAGAACATTGGGTGCAATGATTTCCACTTTCATAATGGTGGTACAATAATTCATTTCATACCTCATCTAAAATGTCTCAATTTCTAGAACTTTATGGGTACCATCCTCCATCACTCATATCTAGCTTGAAGGTCAAACCAAAGGTGAGAGAAATCAAAGATCACATTCAAAACTAGCACGAGGTACTCTCTAGTCTTAGAGATAATTTGGCAAGGGCACAAAACCGCATGAAGCAACATGATGATCAACATTGTATTGAGAGAAAACTTGAAGAGGGTGACTGCAGCCATATAAACAGCTATCATAAAAAAGGATAATAAGCTTTCTCCTAAATACTATGGTCCTTACCGATTGTTGCAGAAAATTGGTAGTGTAGCATATAAGTTGGAGCTCCCTCTAGGAAGTAAAATACATCCAATCTTCCATGTTTATTGCTTGAAGAAAGTTATTGGGAAGCGTATTTCCACCCATTTAGTGCTTTCAGAATTGGACGAGGAAGGAAGGATCATATTGGAACATGAAAGTATTCTTCAGACACAAACTAAAAGACTGAGGAAAAGAGTCATTACCAAGTACCTGATCAAGTGGAAGAATATGAATATTGAGGATGAATCATGGGAGGATGAAGTATTTGTGCAATAACATCTAGGGCCTCCCAACATTGGGGACAATGTTTCGTTGAAGGGGGAATGTTACGCCCTTAATCATATAGTTTACATTGGATATATATAGCTGACTTATGGCTATCATAACTTCTTATCATGATGTATCTCTTTCATATATGTTATATTATCAATAGTGGTTCGGTCTTAGTGATGGTCATAACATAAGAATAGTATAAATAGGAGTTATTAGGTAGTAGTTGATAATCTTATTTAGCATTTGAGTCTTATTGTATGGTTTGAAGGGTGCCCCCTTGAAGTGGCTAAGATAATATAATTGCATATTGAGATCTTTTATCTGCAATACTGTGTTCTTTGGTGTTATGTTGCTAGTGATAATCAGACTTATAAAAGTAATTTCATTACAACATATGTGTGTTCGTATCCTAATAAGTTAAGCTCGCGGTATTTTTACTTCATTTTGCTATTCACACCATCGGCCCAATGCTATATGCCACACATCCAAACTCAACCACAGGTGTGGAGAGGTCATGACCTTGATTTCCCATGACATTGTTCAACATGTGGTCTCAAATATCACTCATCAAGTGGTTTGGACCCTATTTGATTTTGACTGGCACATTCGGTATTTCTAATATCGATGCATCCAACGATGTAGTTGAAAGGGATCTGTTATAGCAATGGCTTGTTGAATCTTTATCTAATTGCTCTTTGGATTTTTTGTGGGGATTTTAATATGGTTGAATACCCGGATGAAAAGGTTGGATGTTTTCCCATGAATTGGTCCACATGAGGCCTAGTTTTATATGAGGTACAAACTCAAATTGTTTACCCCAACATCCCCTATAAGGAGAGTTCTAATTCCTCCTTGTTTACTTGGTCCAATTTTTGCCATGGTCAAGATAAGATTGTTCATTATCTGGATCATGCCCTTATGCCAAATCAAGAATTATTATTTATTGATCCCATACAATAGGTAGGCCTATTGCAATTGATATAAATTTTCTCTTGTCCAATCATTATCCCTCATTTTATTTTACATTAGTTGGAATAAACCTGCAAAAAAACACATGGTTAGCTCTTAAGTCTACTTAAACATTGCACACCTAGAACATGCTCGGGTTGTGTCACATATCTAGTGCATATAGAACTTATCTCCTCATCCACATGACAGGAAGGCTGGATTTATATGTGGAATGATTCCATCAAAAGAACTAACACCTTACTTTTCATTTATTGCAAGAAAGTTGCTCTCTTTGAAAAACTACACATGATGCCTCATATCATGAGTTTTAATGCGTCTCAAAAGAAATTAATTCCTCTACTTTCAATCAAGACTTACAACTCCGTGCTACCCATTGGAGGCAAAAACTTAAAATAGAGGAATCCTACAAAACAAAGGGCCTTGTTGTGTGCTCAATTACATTGGCTCAAAGTCGGTGAAAAATCTTCCGAAGAGTTCTTTTCTCTTCTTCACACACCAGCACTATAATCAAATCAAAGCCATTTGTCAAGGGAATGTCTCACACACTACTCTACCTGGATCTATTCTACAAGATTACATCCATCACTTCCATGGGTTTTTTTACTCTCAACCTGCCACCTCTACTAGGGAAGAGGCCCTCTTGAAATGCCTTCAAGTTGTGCCTTGCAAAGTCTCACAATGTCAACGAGTTACATATGATAGACCTTAAGGAAGATTCCTTTCAAATGGATCTTGATAAAGCTCCAAGTACCGATGGATTCCCCTCTGAATTATATCACACCTTATGGGACATAGTGTGGATTGATATGCATAACATTTACCTTGAAGCTTTAGATTCCAATTCTTTGGGTAAATTGATTAACCGAGGAAACATCAATTTTATCCCCAAATCTAGAGACCTAAATGAATCACTAATTGGAGACCCACCACTTTGCTTAATATTTCTTGCCAAATTATTGCTAAGGCTTTATCTAATAGGGTTTCCAATCTCCTTCCTTTGATTGTTAGAAGTGAGCAATATGGTTTCATCAAGCACATGTACATCTTAAACAATATTATTGTTGTTTGGGAAGGGATGGAATGGGCTCAAATTTCTAACCAAAAAGATCTATTTATAAAAATTGACTATGCCAAAGATTATGATCAAATTGAATGGTCTTTCATTTTGGATATGATTTAAGCTCTATGATCCGGGACAAGGTTTGTTCATACTTTGCATATGCTCTTTAACAATGTTGGGGCTTGCATCACCATAAATGAAGATCAATCCTCTAGGTTTTATTTTTTCACATCCATCATACAAGGGTTTCATTTATCCTCATCAATTGATGTCCTTGTAGCTGAATGGTTTAGCTATCTTCTTGCCCATAACACCTCCTAAGGCTTGATTAAGGGATTTAGCTACTACGCCTTGGATCAACAACTCATCAATGGCCATTTTGCAGATGATTCTTTTCTCACACTCCTAGAGGAGGAATAATATGTTCAAAATTATTTGGAATATCTTGATACTTTTTGTTTGGATTTTTGCTCTTTCATTTAATGAGAGAAAATCCTACACTTTTAGTAGTTACAATATCCTATTCCTACCTAGTTGGAAGGCATGTAGTGGTTCTAGATAAAACCAGGTGTTTACTTCAATTTTATTAGCATCCCATTTTCCTTCCAAGCCACCTTTGCACATTAATAGACTTATGTGGTTCAAAGGGTTGAGCATAAGATCTCCTTTTGGATTACCAAGCCTCTCTCTTTAGCAGGAAATTTTCAAATATGATTTGAGGTGTCAACTACTACTCATGTTTATTATTCTTCTTATTGGGTCTTGTCTAATGTTACCTATGCCAAAATTGAGAAGCTATTGTGGGAATTTTTGTGGGCTAACTCTGAGGGGATTAAAGGATTCCATAGAGTTATTTGGGATATCTAATGTCGGCCCAAAGAAATTTGAGGCCTTGGTTTACTTGACATCAAAATCCAAGGACGTGATCTCTCTGTTAATTAACTAATCCATAGCCTTGAAGGTAATGAGGCTTGGAAAAATTTTCTCGACATTGCATTTGTCAAGGATCTCCTTTGGGTAGGCAAGCCTGGAAAGGTCTCAACTTCCAATCCATTATTTTTTGCCCTATCTCGCTTAAAATTGGGGGCATGATTTCACCCAAAGTATTTGGAAATATTGGGAACTCGCTTAAGCCCTACCTTTTTAGAAGGGTGGCTTCAAATCCATTCTTTATATTAACTCTCAAACTCTCTGGTGGTATTGTATTCTCACTTTTCATGACGATCCTCTCGCGTTGGCTCCTTAGGCTAAAGATATTCAATTTTTTAGGAAAGGGATCAAGGTGGTGGGTGATTTATTTTGTAGACACTCCAAATCATGGCTTTCCTGGGGTGCACTAGCTACTAAATTTAACCTTCAACATCAAGATGTAGAACTAATTAGAAAAATCATTTCTTGCATACCTGAAGAATATGTGCACAAGATTGGTGTCACCTATGGTGTCCCATGGTGGTGATATTATAACCGAACCTCTGCTATGCCTTTTCTCCATTACAAACCCCACTTAGGGTAATCCCTAATGGATTTGCAATCGATACCCAATGACAATATTAATCATCACCGGAATATTACCTCCTAGGATTTTTTGGAAACGTCAATTTTAGAGGGTTTGGAGCTTTCTTGTCAAACCCAAAAAAGCTCATTTTTTTGGTGTATTTTACACCAAGGGCTTCCAACTAGGGATCATCTCAAGCATATGGGTCTCAACCCAAATTTCATTGTCTACCATTAATCGTAGTCTATTAAGAACATTTCTTAGCTTTTCCCTTAAGCCCACTCGGTATGGAAATGGATTCATACCCTATTTCAGCCCTTCTCTCCAGAATTCTTTACCTAGAAAATGATTCTCTTGGGGGACTCGACCTTATTACTTGCCATTTACAAAAAAATTGGCACATCTTCAAAATTGATATTCTTTTTCATCTTTGGAAAGATATAAATAATGCTATTTTTAATGACGCTCCTACAAAAGAATTTTTTCTACATTTACTAATAAAGTGGCTTTTTATTTCCACTATGCTACTCCGTATTCAAAACTAGGCCAATAAATTTTGGCTAGAGGTCGAGCACCTCCGGCCCCCACTTGACCACTATAACGCGTTGCCCCCTATGTGGTCGGTCGCATGCCTCTAGATGCTTTTGCATGTCGTCGCTCGCCACCTCATCTACATCGCTCTCCTCCTCCTTATTTTTAGTTGTCTCCTTGCTCTTGGCCCCCTTCCCTATTTATGGAAGGGTCTTTGGTTATCTTGGTGACTCTGGTGGTGCCGTTAGAATGCCCCTTAACAAGGCAAGCTCCCATTGTTGGATCTTTCTATTTCTCCTCTTAATCATCTTTTAAGCAAAAAAAAACAACAAGAAAGTGGGTGGGATCCCACTTTGGACTCGACTCACCCCTCTGGTTCTGGCTGGGGTGGAAAACCCGATAGCCCTCCACCTCCTCCTACATCCTCCATGTTTGCAGATGTAACCTATTTTTAGTGGATCCTTATTTTTTCACCCTTTTTGATTGATTTTTGCACTTTTATAATAGTTGTGATATAAGATGACCTCTTTATTGAGGCCTATCTGGCTCGATTTGACTAGCATTCTGGGGTGTGACTTTCTCCACCCAGTTTTATATGATTAACATTCTATATCTCTTGTTCATATATATAAAAGTGCACTTTTCAAAAAAAAGTCACATACTTCATCATTTTGAGTATCAAAGCACACACTACACTCACAAAAAAATAAAATTAAAAATCACATACTTCATCATTTTGAGTATCAAAGCACACACTACACCATCAAAAAATAAAATTAAAAATCACATACTTCATCATTTTGAGTATCACAATTGATTCTCTATGGTAATAAGATTCATCTCATTATATAATGTCTTCCTTTTTTTCGAAATTTTATTTTGTTAAACACTTGTTATCTATTTATCCATTTAAGTTTTCGGTTGAGATTTGTTATTCCCCTCTCTTTATCTTCTTTACATTGTATATTTTGCATTCCCTGTTAGCATAAGGATTAGCACACATGTAAATGACATGCAACAATAAATGAAGTCCCTCCTCAATGAAGGTGAGGCTGAATTTATTGAAAATCAAAACAATATTTACATTTGTACATTCAAAATTATATGTGGGGGTGTTTTAGAATATCAAATGGAAAGAAATGTGAATGAGGAAGATATAATGGAATGAAGGAAAGAAATGAAAAAGAATGAATGGAAGGAACGTGCAATAGTTAGGCAAAATCATATCCTAATATTGCATAGAGGAGAACAATGAATAACTAACTCAAATGAAATAGAATTTGAATCAACTAAACAAAAATAAATGAAAGGGAACACACATGAGCAAGTAAATATTAGAGCTTGATCACTGTGAACAAGAACAACATATTAATAGCGTTGACAATAAGATCAAAGACAACATTCGCATGAAATATTTAAACACTAACATCTAATGAACATATAAAATTATATAAGAGATAATGAATGGGACACAAAGTTCATATTTCATTAACTCAAAATATCATCACAAAAGAACACAAATTTTCTTTCTTGAAACAAAGCTTGCACAAAAAAATTCTTCTCCTCTCTCAAAGTCACCCTTACAAATGAACCTCTAACTTCCTTTTATAACCCAAAAGTTGGTTACAAAGTAGTTAGGGTTTACATGAACATTAAATAGGGCATCTTAAGTGACTTTGAATTTTTAAACCAACTTTAAAAAGTAACTTGAAAATAGAAATCACTTAAGTTATCAAAATTTCTCCAAAAGTGAGTTTAACAATAACATCACTTTAAAATACCATTTTAAAACATATAACAAGACCCAATGCCTTATCAGTTAAAGTGGGATCCACCTATCTCAACCGTACCATCGCCTTTGCCAATTGAAAAGATTTGAACCTTTCCAATGTTTCGAACATCTTCTTTTCTTCAGGAGGTTCACTCGATTGAAGCACAACCTCACAGAACACCTGTAATTCCAAAATCCTAATTGACATATCATTTAGATCGACTATTTTTTATTGAAAATTCTCAAAAAATTTCCCAATTTAATACAATGTTCCATTAAAGCGAAGATAAATTGATGACGAGAATGTACTGTCTTTCAACAATTGTGAGAATTGTTCTTCAACATGTTCTGATGAATGCCTCTGATTATGCTCATTCAAAAGATCACAAGGGATTTCAGCTATGAACTCCTAAATTGAGGCAAGTGAAGTGAAGGATTCACTTGCATATGCTCTCATAATGAATCATAGAATCTTCGAGAAGTGTCTTCCGTGACTTGATATGTAGACACCAAAGAAATCTTGTCCCTCAAAGATTCAAACTCAAAGATGCATTCAATGGATAGAGTTGTAGATTCCATGTCATTTCCTATAGATTAGGAAATATCTCATCCATATTTGATATGTTAGAAAGAAAATATTCCTTAAAAGAAAGGATTGGATCTAGGTATGCACTAATGTCTTCATGGAGCTTTATGGCTGCTTTGATTATCTCTCTCCCAAAGATGAGAATTTCTAAAAGCCAAGATTTAGTGACATGGCCCAAAGTGTTTACTTCTTTCGATAGGTTGAGTGTTTCTTCGTCGGGGGCAGCCACTGCATCAGGTACTGGAAAAGTGGAGGATATTGGATTTATCAAATGTTGAACATAATCCACCAACTGATTCTTTTCGGCCTTGAGTTGAGAGTTCTGATATTTATATTTCTCAAGCCTTCTTAGCATAATATCCATGGAATCTCAAGCCATTTCTCTGTCACTTTCCAATTTCTACTTCCAAATTCCAAGCCTGGATACTTCATAGTTAGCGGGTGTCATGGCATTATGTTCCTTGTCAACTTGTGGGATAACAAGATCCATAAATTTGTTTTCATCTCCATCCACCATTATTCTCTAGAAAACTTTAGGCTTCTTGGGTATGAAATCATTTGAAATATTGAAAATGGCATCGAAGTCAATATCAATTGTCTTTACAACCCTCTTCCTTTTCTTGATTTCATAGTCAACCCAAGAAGGGGTCTCCTTCACCAATTCTGTATACAGAATCCTAGAGTCTGAAGCAACATTCACATTGTCCTCAATATTATTATATTCTACAAGAATCCTTTCTATAACTTAAATATATGGATAAATAAATTCTATATCAACCTCTCTGAACCTTAGGGAAATGTTGAGAAACCTCTTTGTGAACTAGAGGTTCAGAATCATTTGGTATTTGGACCACTTGCACTTAAGTAGAATTTTATGCTGGACATGGCTTAGGAGTGTTGGTTATGAGCTTCCTTGAACTATCAACAACTTGAGTAGAGGAGTCTCTAATCAAAGTGAAAATCCCCAATACACATTCTCTTTCTTGACTAGGGTCGAGAAATTTGGATGTTTCTCCTCACGACACCTTCTTTGGAGAAGTGGATTTGGGAAACCACTCTTTTATTGACTCGATGTGTGTGGGTAGATGACATGGAGGTTGACTGAGAAGAGGTTTTAGTTGATTGGATACTTCCTCGATTTGGAAATTTCTACGATCCTAGGGTATGAACTTGGATTGATGGTAACTTTGTAAGTACTCGTTCATACCAGGTTACGCTCCTTTTAAGAATCAATTGATTCTTGTTATCAAGAGAAAATTCATCTCTTTTGGTCCAATCAATTCGGGGCAATGGAGTAAAGGAAACAAAATCATATGAGGGATCAATAACATCTTCACCATCATCCACTAATGAATCTGGAGGATCTCTGATGCGGAAAGCCTTGATCGAGAAAAGGGTCAGGCGAGAAAATTCTTGCCTTCTTACTTCATGTTCATTTGAATAGACGTCCCAGAAGTCTTCCATGGTGGGATTATGCTGGTAATTCACTCCAAGAGCCTTTTGCATGTATCCATTGATGTCAAATTGGGATCTCTTCACAAATGGATGTATGGTAATGAGAGAAAACTCCTTTTCCATGAGTTGTGCACTAAAGAGATTCGGACATTGGAATTCCCCAATTTGGATTGGGAAATGGATTCCTGAACGGTGTTTATCACTGAGAAGACAATGAACTTGGAAAAGTTGCCGCGCAAGCTCCATTAATGCCCACTTATCACTGACATACTTGGGAAGCTTCCATGGAGTTCCTACAAATCCACTCACGTGAATGTAGGAAAAGGATGGAAATTGAATAAACCATGTTCCCCACTAAGAAATGACAACCATGACATCTTTGGAGAATCTTTCTTCGTATTCCTATTCAAGTTTCTAATCATGCGGAAGGTGAAAGCATCATTAACTCTCCTGAAGTGATGAGAGCTATTCTTGAAACTCAACTATGGATAATAGTGGAAAACACTATTTGATGGACCCATGATGCCTTTCATTTATATCCCCAAGAATAACTTCCTTCTAGCCACTGCATAGGTTAGATATGATGTCATGTAGAAATGCCCAGTCATCTTCACTTCGATCAATTGTTTGTGAAGAGTATCATTGATGATGGTGGCCTAATCTACAAATTACCTCTTTGGCAAGGATGATGCAGATGAACTGATACATCCATGGGTGGAAAATCCTGGCAGAGGGTAGACCGAAGACTCAGCTCAAAAGAGTGATCATATCACCGATTTCTTCCAAAAATTCAACAAAATACAATTCCTTGGGAAGTTGGTCACTACGAGGCCTCTTGGTCACTAGCCAATTTTTTTACCATCTTGCTCCACCTGAGGGGTTATTCATCCCAAAAATATTGCGCTGAATTTTGAGTGATGTCAAGCATTCTTAGGGAAATCAGGAATGTTGAGCAATTCTTCGATGTTCTCTAGTGTGATCAAGAGGAAAGGCTTGCAATCATCCTTGAAAATTCCTCTCCTTTCGGTATCATAAGGTTCCGCGTAAGTGATGACTAGCTCAGGGCATTGCACTGAAATAGGAAAAGCTACTTTGCTTGAGGTAGACCACTATGATAGAGCCTATCTAAGAATATGGTTTTCCCTTTGGCTTTCACCCGATCACAAAATTGTTGCATGTTGATGTGGCCAAGATCAGTGTCGGTGATATTGTCGTATGTAGACTTGATGGAAGTGGGAGGAATGATCCCTTGGAATTCGTATTTGAGTGTGGACTTGTTTGACCTTTCTATTGGCTTCTTCAATTTTCCTACAGATTTGTTAGATTTTTGGCCATTATGAATTTTATAGAAAAACAAAGTGGGCACGCAAAATGGTGTAAATGGTATCGGGTCTTAATCTTTGAATCACTTTGCTTCCCAAGAAAAATATGACTCTTATTATTATTATTATTTTAAAATAATAATGAGTGATTCTGGTCACAATTTTTTTTAAAACGCTAACACAAACAAAATATCGAGACTAAGCTCGAGTTACAAACCAGGTTAAAATAATATAAATTTGGACAATCTTTTTTAATTATTTCCGATTATAATGACTTTGTGTAGGATCGATTTAAATTTCAAGCCAATGATTTGGCCATCTCGTATTTAAATTTCTACCTCTTTGCATTGACAATGGTCTCGAACTTGTGAATGAGTGGTTTTTTATATTAAAAACTATGAGCTATTTTGGAAAGCGTGAATTCTCGTTGACCTTTTTTTTTTCATAAAGAAATGTCTTCTTTGTACTCATGCATGGGATTTTTTTTAAGGTTTGGCTTGTATATGCATCTACGTGGAACTTGATACCTCTGGCGTGAGATGAGTCTCTTCCCCTTGCATGGAAAACCTTTCCTTTTCTCACACGTAGACAACCTCCTCTTATTTTCTTTTTTACCTCTTGTGTTGAAACGTGCTTTGGCCAATGCATGGTATTTTTTAATTCTCTTTTGAGTGGAAGGTCCAATTTATGGCCTATGTGGAAATACTTTCTCTTTGGCAACATGGCTATTGCTACTTCTGTGTGGTCTTCTAGCTTTGATAACTATGCATGTATTGTCCTCTCTTTAGTGTGACTTGCGTCTTTTCACCTTTTGACCATGTGGATATTCCTTTGATTTCATTCTTGCGTGATGAAATCCCTTTGAACCTTCACTAACAATCGCATTGGATTATTCCTTCACTAGAGTGTACTTTTATCTTTGCAAATACATGGACAATGGCACTGTGTGGCTTTTCTCCTAACGGTGCATGAATGTATTAAAAACTATGCATGAATCTCCTATTTCTTCATTGGAGTGGGCTCTACTTCTTCCATCACATGGTGAATAGCCTTAACTACCATGTGCATGCGTTGGATTCTTTTCCTTTGAATTGTTTTCTTTTCTATGGCCACATGGGTTATTTTATACTGATATGTATATCCTTTGTTGCCTTTTAGATTGGGTAATGCATGTGATATTTTCTACCTCGCATGGGATGCTCTACTTCCACTATGTGGATAACCTTCACTTCACCCTGCATGAACTTTATGTTCTGAAAAATCCTCCTACTGCATGCTCTTTTGGAGTGTGTGGACTATTGCTTCCTGAATAATGCATTCCACTTCCTTCACAACAAGAGTCAATGTCTATGAGGAATGTCCTATGAATCCTTGGAAAAATATTTCTTTATCGGAAAACGTTAAGAAGTTGGAAATAAAGAGCCTCAAAGCTTCTTCATTACTTTCGCATGACTTTTTCCACAGAGTTTCACAAAAGAAAGTTATGAGGATTCAAGAAGCTTTCTCGTAACCGTTTCTTCTTTCTTCCCATTGAATAACCAATTTCCACTTTCTTCGGGTAGTGGGCATTAATTGCCAAGGGAATATGGGAAAAATTTAACCATTTTCCCATGACAATGGAAAAGCGGGCTAGCAATTCCCATCCATTTCCCCATGGGGGAAAATGGGAAATATTTTTTTTTTTCCATCCATTTGTGTTGGCAATCAACAAGGGAATTTCCCACAAGCGAGGGAAAATGGAAAATTTTTCAGGAAAGGGAAAATCGGGAGTGGAAAGCCAACTTGACATTCCCGACAATTGGAGGTGGAATTTTAATTTCCCATGGCAATGGGGAAGCGAGAAAACTTCTTCCATATTTGTCAATCAACTTTAATGAATATTAAATTAATATTTATTAATTAAAAACCTCAAAATTCAATAAAATTAATTTTATTAAATAAAAGGGTAAGATATTAATTTAATATTAATTAATTAATTAGTTTTAAACACAGTTTACAACATGGCGGGAAAAGTTATTTTCTGAATTGGATGAAAAAAGGCCAAAACAATTGAGATAATAAAATGATCACAACGAAGGTGATAAATTACGGAAAGGAAACTTTTGAATTTTTTTAAATTTTCACTCTCTAATTTTACAAAGTCAAATTAGTTGATAACATCTGCTCTAATTGGGACAAGGACCTCACAGGCACAACAACAAACCCAGCACTCCAAAAATTTAATGAACACGATCCCAAAAACGATGATGCACAAAAACGGACCACAAAAAGATAAAACCGAAAAAATGAAACAAACAAAAACCCTAATTACCTATGTACTTACGGAGGACAACCCATTTTCAATTTTTATAGTACTTGAGATATTGGCCACTGGAGGGTCGAGGAAAATGAGTCCCATCAGGATATTCTAAGTAATATGTGCTATCTCCATAGAAATGCCTGATTTTGAAAGGGCCTAGCCACAATGAATCAAACTTCCCATTCTTTCCTTTTGGTTCACACCTCTTATCCCATAGAATAACTAGGTCATTGATTTTAAATTTTCTCTCCTTAGTTTTCATGTCAAACAATTTCTCTACTTTGGATTGGTGTTCTTCGATCTTGCTTAGGAACATGATCCTTTTATCCAACACATTGGCAAAGCATTCATCGTCAATCGCTCGAGCCAATCGTAATGTTGGTAAATTCAACATAATAGGAATTTGGGCATCGGTTCCATACAATACTTGGAATGGAGACATCCAAATTTCTCTTTTGGGAGCTATGTGGTTAGCCCACAATGCATCATATAAATTTTGATGCGAAGTTCTTTGATCTCATTCGACTAACTTGCACACGATAGTAATGATGTTTTTGTTACTGGATTCTCTTGATCGTTTCCCTAGGGATAGTAATATGATGAATGGAATAAAGATATCCCATACCCATAACGTAAAACCTACCATTTCTATAAAAGATAAATTAGTGGCATTGTGTGTCATAATCTTTGTGGAATCCCATAACGAACCAAAATGTTATTTTTGATGAAGTCACAAATTACTACAGTAGATGTTTGTTTCACTGGAATGGCTTCTACCCACTTTGTAAAATAGTCAGTTGTCATGAGTACATGAGTATGACCTGCACTAGAATTTGGGTTGAAGACCCCGATGAAATCTAAACCCCATTGTTCAAAGGGTTCTTCAATGGCAACTGGCTTTAAAGGTAAAAATTCTAATTTAGATATTCCAACAAATTGTTGACAAGCTTCGCATTTGGTTACCCATTTTTGAGCATCGAAAAACATAGTGGGTCAATAATAATGTGCTCACAAAATATAATGAGTTGTCACTGGTCTAGAGAAATGACCACCACAAGCATGATTGTGAAAGGATTCCAAGAAACCTAGGTTGTTGTTCCTTATCAACACATTTGAGGAACATGCCATCAATACCTTTCTTTAACAAAGTGTTGTCCCAAATGACGACACGACGGCTATTAATTTGATAGCTTTTTTCCTTAGTTGTCATATTCTCGAACATTCACCATATGTGAGAAAGTAAGCTATATCAGAATACCATTCATCTATGGTACTGACGAAAACTACCAGTGGTAAACTTTCTTTAACCGGTTCTTCCTCGGGTCATCTCATGGCTCATTCTCTCATGATGAGTTGGCGAGTCCTCTTCCTTTGTTATCTCAGTTTTGAGTTTATGCCAAAACTATCAGATAACCCTACGAAATTTTTAAGCTGGTTTTGCAAAATTGCCTTTATGAGAGATAATCGGGTTTTCGGGTTTCACAAACAGGATAACATGTGTTTTAGATGTTTCATGTCTGGTGTTCCCCGAAACCCGAAACCCACATCGACTAAGGCGAGTCGGGTTTTCGAGCTTCATCGCATCGGAACATGCCTTATCCGAGACATGTTCCGTGTCGCCTGTCTTCCGATACCCGAAGCCCGATTTAGTCCTTCATGTCGGGTTTTCAAAACTTTGAAGCATCTAAACATCTCATGCTTTATGTCGATTGTTTCCATGACACTCGAAACCCGAATTTTGTAAACACCTTTGTTTCAAGTTTTCGATCTCCCGAGCATGCTGACATGGCGTTAATGCCGAGTTGTCGGGTGGGTTGGCACATGCCAGCAAGTGTATTAATTGCAAATTTTCTTATATATATACGGATTTCCACGTCATTTTTACCGAGATATATTTTTACCTCGTGGATTTTTCGCACATGCTTCTCCAACCTCGAAACCCAAAACTCGCTTTGTGCCCGATTGAATTGCCTATTTTTCAATCTTTCCTTGCCTTGGTTGAAGGTATCTCTCTCTTCATTCTTTGTTCATGGTTTTTATGGATTGATTACGTATGGAATTCTTCCCATTTTCTTACCAGGTTTGTGGGGTTTTTATCTTTTTCCTTTTAGGGTTGTTTTCTTAAATCGGGTTTCTGTTTTAGGGTTTATCTCTTTGGAATTATCACTTTGTGTTATTTCCCGAATATTGTTGTAATTAAAATATGTTTTGGATATAAACGATGAAGAAAGAACTTGCATGTTTTAAAATCAACAAAAACCCTATTCCCCCTTCTCGGGTTTCGCAGGGTGCTGTGCAGTATCAAAAACCCGCAGTATATCAGAAAGTTTGAAGAGCCGGACTTTCCAAAATCTCCAACATCTTCAAAGTGCTGGGTTTTCTCAAGTCTCCGACATCCTCAATGTGTCGGGATTTCTCAAATCTCTGACATCCTCAGCGCATCCGGTTTTTCTGGACTCCTCGACATCCTCCTTAGTGTGTCGGGTTTTTCCACCCTTCCGGCATCTCTAGTAGGTCAGGGTTTTCTTAGTGTGCAACATCTCCTGATCTCTCGAAACTCTCTTCCTTCGAAATCCCTCATGTCGGACCCTGGTCCATCGCAAGAAAAGACTGAGAAGTCAGAAAGGATGAAATACAAGTTCAGAAAGGTGGAGTCTCCATCATATATCGATTGCAATTATGACATCCGAGATACAGAGCTCGGAAATATAGATATTGAGGATTTTTGGAGTAGGGTAAGGAGTTCCTCCCAAACTCCATGGATGAAATCGATAGCCGATAGTGGTTTACCTCTTGTAGCGGGTTTTCCCATGTCCACTCAGTGCCCTGAATTCATCTTAGCCTGCGCTTCCAGTTATGACTCTACTTCCCGTGCTTTGTGAGAAATTAGGCGGAGAAGTTGTGATCAAGTTAGATGGAGGTTACTTTGATGACCTCCTCAAACTGCCCAATTTTGAAGAATATGGAGAGTTAGATATCAAGTCAGCTCAGAAAGCTTGGGATAACGATCAGGAAGATTGTATCAAGCATGTAAATAAGAAGTTCCTGATCAAAGCCAAACCAAATTGTCTCCATTCCCAAGACTTATCCTAGGAGTGATTTCATTCAAGAAATCAATGACGTCATCACTCTGTTGAGTCAGGTTTTTGGTTTACCCGAATCAAATGTTTTCCAAGGGTGGATGTATCAGTTCATGATCACCATCAAGAAGAATCAACAAGGGATTGATTGGGGCACTCTCATTAGTAATGAGATAGATTCCCAAATGACAACAGTCTTGTCCACAGGAAGTTTTATATGTCCTCATATGTCACCTATGCAAATGGCCGTGATGAGGAACTATCCTAGGTTGATATCAAGGGAAACAGGATGGTTAACCAGGTTTATCAAGACTTCCCTCAACTAACAAGAAAAGGGTCTCAAGACCAATTCAAAAGGGTAAATGATGCCTTCTTTTATGAAAACATCTACAGGTTAAACCTTGAATTGAGGAAAACAAGAGTATCAGATGAGGCCTGGGCTGAAGTTTCCAAATGGGGTTATGTCTTCTTGCAATTCAAGAAGTTCACATCTCACCGGTAGTCATGTACTCAGGGGATCCTTTCCGTCTGCCCCGATATCTAGGGGATAAACTGATCTTGATGGAATTGGTTAGGCAATTGTTGGATTTCCACAAGTTCCAACAAAGTAAACATAAGGCTGTTGTATCTTTCCCAATTTCTATTGGAAGATACACTTGTTCGATAGTGGTGAAAGCTAAAATTTTTGTCCATGAGCTTCAGGACAAGTTGAAGAAGCATATGAAGGCTCAAGACGGGTTTGACATTCGAGGAGTCCTCGGGCGTGTATGGAACTCTGCACCTGCACAGACCAAGCATATAAGACATCTGGATTGATCTACGTGATGAGGTTGCTTTCGTAGAAAGGATCATAGCAGATTGACACTTGCTGAGATTCAAACACTTGAGCTTGCTGACTTACCAGAAGGTACTAGTGATAATGAAAGTGTTCTGGATCTTTCCTATGATGGACTAAATGAAGATCAATATGTTTTCCCACCTATTGATTGGTCAATCAATGAAAAAGCCTCCATTACAGATAGGTCGGCTCTGATTCTTGCATGCACCAAAGCATGGCTCTCCTCTTGGGGAATGAGTTTTAAAGATGATAAGTTTTCAAATTTGGTCGCTTGCAGGTGGGGCCCTCCAAAAAGGAAAAGGACAAAAAATCTTCTAAGGGGCCTATAAAGGTCAAGTTTGTCAAAAAGAGGAAAGAAAGAGAAATCTCTTCAATTATTTCTCCAGTTGAAACGGTGGATGTGCCAGAATCACCAACACCACCAGAAATAGGAGAAATTACTTTGGAAGAAGAAGGAAGCTAGCCTCTGGTTTCATCATTTGTTGATTGCCCAACTGAAGAGACCTTATCTCTTGCATCCCAGGCTTTAGAGTCTGAATATGCGCCTCCCCCCTCACAACCACTCCTACCTCCTCATTCTCCATCAAATTCTTCAATCATGGCCAGTATTTTCTCTAGATTCTCACCCCTCTCTGCTGGGACCCAAGTGATCACCAACACGCCCCCTTCTGTGCCTCTTTTTATCATATCTACT
This sequence comes from Taxus wallichiana var. yunnanensis, assembly GCA_018340775.1. Classification (NCBI taxonomy): domain Eukaryota; kingdom Viridiplantae; phylum Streptophyta; class Pinopsida; order Cupressales; family Taxaceae; genus Taxus; species Taxus wallichiana. Next base: position 816,123,422 of record CM031234.1, on the reverse strand, counting down.
ACCACATTGGTAACTATTCCCCCTCCACTAGTAGAATCTTATCCCCTTGAGAGTATGATACTAGCTTCTACAACAGTGGAAACTCCCTCTGATACACCGCAATGGCTACTCGAGAAAACTCCGAGGAAGAGGAAGGTGATTGTACCCATACCAGCCTTTGATTTCAGCTCACTCAAGGCTTCTACTGCTAAATCAGCCAAGAAACCTAAAACAATTTCAAGGGTTTTGGTGGACGCTTCAGGGGATAAGTTCACAGAGATCGCCACTCCCGCAACTGACAAAACTAAAGAGGACATAACAACCTCTGATTATCAGATAACTAGGGTGGCTCTAGGAAAAGTGACAGCAGAAGGGGCACAACAGGATACACGGGATGCTACGAACGTGCTATGTCAGAAGTTGAAAGAAACAAAAGACAACAGAGATGAGCTTAAAGGAAAGGTGGAGCAGTTGACTGAGGTTTTGCTTAAACTCTCAAAACCCCTTAAATCCATACCATCTTCTTCTGTCCCTGTCGGATTCAATTTCTCATCAGTTCCTACAATTGAGAAGATTAATAAAAAAGGAAGGGTGGTCGATGAATGGATCCAAAGGCTGCTCCAACAGGGGAAGGAATTGATTCAAGACATTGTGAAAGTTCATCAATCTTTGGGGGACATTTAGAAGGATGGAGAGAAGATGGATGATGATTTCTCTCAAGAAATTAGACATCTTGATTTGAATTTTGAAGCTCTCCAGGTATTAAAGCAAATACCATCACATCTCTTGGTAGAAGAAGGCATCATCCCACATACGGATAAGCATTTCCAGCTGACCAAAGCCATCAGGTTCAGAGTAAATATTCTCAACGAAGCCTGTGGTAAGTTGAGAGAATCAAGGGATAAATTGATTGATGGAAAAAGTGATCTGGAAGAAGAGTTGCTGAAGATTTTTCCAAAGGTGTCAGTTGGAAACTCAGGTATCCTATCAGCAGATGATCTTTTCAAACAAGTCTAAGAGTCTGTTCAACATGAACCAACACACGGATTTGGTATTGAGATCATTGATCGGTTTGTAAGAATTGAACATTCTTTGGAGGCCTTGAGAAAGCTCAACAAAAGATTGAAAAATCTTCCTGCAAAGCGTGCTAGTGATACCCATGAAACCTGCGAAGTTTTGAATGATCATTCCACTACGCCTGATGAAAATGAAATGCAAGGCATAATTCAAAAGTTCCAAGAATTTCAGAACAAACAGGCTCAGCTGGAGGAAGAGAAAGATGAAGGAGCGAAAGATGATGATTCAGATTAAGTCTTGATGTTTCATGTCATTTCAATCTTGAAATTGACATGTCTTTTTCATTTCTGTTTCATCACATAGGAAGCAAATTTTGACTTGGTCTCCTGCGTGAGAGTCAAGCAAAATAGAACTCTTTTTAAAGAACACTATTTTCTAGGATTTATCCTATTTTCTCTCGTTTCCTTTTATTATAAATAAGGGATGCTTATGCATTCCAAAAGGTCGATATTTTTGGAATATTCGAGCTATTGGAAAGAAGAAAAACTTTGTGTTTTCTTTTAATCATTTTGAAGAATAGGAGTTGATATTATTTCGCAAACTTTGTGTTGTGGGATATATCTTTCTTAAGACATTGTTCTTACGTTCATGATCTTAAGCTATTCTTTGTGTAGCATCTTAGTGTTTCTAATCATTTCAGACATTATATTTATGATCTAAAGCCCGTATGATTATTTCGTGCTCTGTGTTTACTCGAAAGAAAATACGTTTCTCTCATTTCCTTTCCATTGTTCTTCTTTCATTGTAATAGTTTCCGACCCAGTTCATTTACGAAAGCAATACCTTTGAATCGTGTGGATGTGGATTTCGGGATTTTATCCCAACCCCAATGGTTAGATTAGTGTGAATACTGTATATATTGTTTTTGCTGTGTTTTAGATTAGTAATAAGTAGGCAGCCTCACCTGTCTTTGAGGAGGGATTTAATCCCATATACTGTGGTTGAACCTCATATTTTGGATTGAAAAAATATCCAACCAACATCCTTGAACTAACTTAGTAGGCTTGATGTCCAAATCATATTCTTGTATCTTGGAGACTCAGTTACCTCTTTTAGATCCTGGTTGTTGTTGTTTCAATATTGATTTAACTATGGTGTCCAAAACTAAGACTTTCGTGTGAGAATTCAACACATAGTACTTGAAATGTTTCAAGGCTCTAACCATCACGTACACATGCCTCTCAAGGGGAGTGTAATTTAGTTCGACCTTCTTGAATCCATAACTCATGAATGCAATAGAGATTCAACTCCCTCTTGATTATGTTGAGTTAGGATGGTAGAGATCGTGTGTGGGGAAGCATAGCAATAGAATATGAAATCCTTTTTAAAATTGGGACACACTAATGTCAGAGCTTTTGTAATAACACCCTTAATTTTTTCAAATTATTCTTTACCTTCCTTCAACCATTTGAATGATTCTTTTCCTTTCATCATGTTAGTGATTATGACACAAATCTTCTCAAAAATTTCACCTTCCCAAAGAATGAGTGGACTCCAGGCTTACTTGTAGGTGAGGAAAGATTCTTGTTGTCTTGAACGCACTCAAGATCAATCTTAGTTTCTTCTTTAGAAAAAAATGTGACCTAGGAGTTTCCTTCCATAACTCCGAACACGGAATTATTTGGATTCAGGAGATTCTATGAATCCTACATCTTTGCAATATTTTCTCCAAATCTCTTAGATGATATTCTTGCTTCTTTGAGAAAACCATCAAGTCATCTAGGTATATCACGATGATCTTGTCTTTATAATCTATGAATGCCATGTCCATATCCCTTTAAAAGGTTATTCCAAAATTGATCAAACCAAAATTCATTCTTCTATATGCAAACGTACCCCAAGGGCTAGTGAACATGGTTTTATGTTGGTCTTCTCTAGCCACCTCAATCTGATTATAACCAGAGAAACCGTCTAGTATGGATAGCATTTCCGACCTAGTTATTACCTGAAGAATATGGTCCATGACTAAAAATAGATAGTTATCCTTCAAGGAAGCTTGATTAAGATTACAAAAATCCACACAAATTCTAATTTCTCTATTTTTCTTACGAACTGGGACAATATTAGCTATCCAGGTTGAATGTCGAATAGGAAACACTATTTGTGCTTCTAACATCTTTTGAACCTCATGGAGTATTTTCCATGCTATCTTCAGATTATACTATCTTTGATTCTTCCCGAATGGAGTTGCACTCAATTTCAAGGGCATGTCATGCTCCATTTCCTGAGGTTGGAAAGACTTCAAGTCTTCATATGAGTAATCCAAGACATCTAAATATTTGGTAAGGAGGCTTATACATTTCTTACACTCTTTAGGTGAGAAACACTTACCAATGTTGACCAGGACAAGGTTTTTCCCTAGTACCAATGTCAACTTGCTCATAGTCAGTAGAATTCGCAGGTCTTGCCTACTCCTTCTCTTTGATAAACCTTTCATGTTTATCGAAAATTTCTTCAAGTGAAACCAATCCTTTTGGAATTTATTTCCTTTGAGTTCAAAGATGCCATCGCTAGGATCCTCATTCTCAATCGCTTCTTGAATGGGAGAGGTCGTCAATTCATGAAATGCGAATCACTTCCTTCAAAGTACAACTATTCAAAATCATCCATCTTTTCCAAGAAGGAAATAATTTGTTTATCATCATTGAAGACTTGCCAATTTTCTGCATTGTTAGGAACACTTGACCTAAAACCATTTTAGTGGTGTATTTGTCTTTATCAAACTCTAAATGAGGGATCATCAATGAAGTTAAGAATGCTAGAGAATCTTCTTTGTCATTCTTTTCACAAGGGATGTATTGTATGGAAAAAACCATCAAATGTTCATATCGCGTCCCACACCTTATTTCTCGTAGTGTCTCTAACGATTGTTCATTACCTAAAACTTATTTTTTACTTATTTCATGATAAACTCGCATCTCTCAAGAATTTTGAATTTTTGATCCCTTTCTCTTCTGCAACTTGGAGGTAAAGGATTAATGCCTTGTATTATGCATTATTGTTAGTATTTGAAAATTAGAGTTTGTAAGAAAAAGGAAACATTTTACCATTTGGAGATATAAGCACCACTCCTGCGCTGGAACCTATTGAGAAACAACTTCCATCGAACTCAAGAGTCTATATCTCATTGGGATCTTGGAAAGTGACCTTAGGTGCATGAACCTTTGTAGTCATCATATAATTACCCATACTTGAGTTTTGAAATAGAACCTGTGCATGTGGATTATCTGTTTTCATTATCGCAAACTTTTCTTGAGTCTCCAAAGTGTTAGCTTCTTCATTTCTCCACTAATAGGGATCATATCATGAGACTAGTCCATTTGAATCTCACCACATAGATCTCTACAAACTTTCTTCCTTCACAACATACCATATGAAGTAGGAATGTCAGCATCTAGAATGGTTACCTTGACTCACTTTTGAGAAAATTGAGCTAAAACCATTTAAGTGTCTTGAATCTTCCCAATCAGAGGAACTTTTCTTATCTCCATGGAGTAACAAGATCCAAATTTTCTCATACAAGTGAAACCAAGAGAATGTGCTACTTTTTTATAGGCATCACATTATCCGAGGCTCTAGAATATATAATGCAATTACTTAATTTTCATCTGTTTGAAAAGACACAAAGAAAGGTTCAACCTTTTCATTTGAAGGTGTAATGACCACCAAAATATTTTGAGTCTTCCTGTCTTTGGGAGTTTTCAGAATTCCTTTAGAGGAATGAATAGTAGAGTCACCTTTGATAAACTAGACCAATTTCTTGAGTTGATCCTTATTGGACTTCAATTACTCTACTTGTGACATGGAAATTTTTGTTTTATTGATATGATAAATGATATACAATTTGAGAAAAATGACCATACTTGATGTCTTAGATACTATTTCTTTCGAACTTGATAATGGCTCACTTTTGACCTTTTCTTCAGGCTTGGTTGATATTGATGTGGAAGAAGAAAATTTATTCATAGCTGATTTATCAATTGATTGACTTGACAAAGGTCCTCCTTTCTTTAAGATAGTTTTGACCTTGGAAACCTTAGTTGACTTGGACTCTTTAGGAATCTCAATTATTTTAGATTCTTTGGAAGTTTCTTTAGTTTTAGATTCTTTTGTAACTTCCTTGGAGATCTTTTTATCTTCCACATTAGTGGTACTTTGCTCATTTTTCTGAGAGCATGTGAAGATAGCGAAGGTTTTACTATTCATATCTTCTACAATTTCTTCATATTCATTTTCTTATTCTGAACGGTACTCGAAGAAATGATTATTACTTTCTTCAGGCTCTTCAACTTCAGGTTCATATGTTCCAGAGTCTGGCTCTTCTTCATCAACCTCGATGACCTCAACTTCATCATCACTTTCTTCAATGACATCACACTTTGAGTTAGTTTTGGGAGCTACTTAAATAGCAAGCCTTGTTGGAGCACCTGTAATTCTAGATTTATTAGGAATGTAGCCTTTTCTTGGAATTTTTTTGTAAGTAGCAGGTTTATTACTTTGAGCAACTTCATTTTTCAAATCTAGCTCATCGTTGGCCAACTTAGTGAGTATGGTCTCAAAGCACTCAGTGTTTCTTGACTCTTTCCCTTGAGGAAATTTTTCTTTAATTTTCCTACGATGATTAATTCATCCTCAATTTTTATAGCCAAGGACTGAGCAAGTTATAAATTAGCCACTCTAGCCCTTCTTAGCCGACAACACACTTTTCATTGTTATGCATTAATAAAGAAACATTTTTATCTGTCAAGGTTAGGGTGAATTCCGGAAGGAACTTTGTTCACCATTTTGTTGAACTTAGCCATGAAATTCCTCATGGGTTTTTTTGGTTCTTTCTTTGCGATATAGTTTGGCTAAAAGGGAATGTTCATCTCCTGTCATTTTGAATTTGTCTTCAAACTTACTCTCCATAGTATCCCAGTTGTAATGCATCCATTCGGAAGATGATGAAACCAATCCACAGAAATGTCATGTAATGTTTTAATGAAGAGGTGGACAACAACATCTTCATATTCCACTAAAAAAATACACAGGTTGTAAAGAAGGTAGAAATGTGGTCATCAGGTGAAGTCTTCCCATCTCCATTGAACTTGGGAAGAATCTTCATCAATCCTCATGGGAGGTCATGTCGAGCTAATAAGGCTAATGGGCCAATGGCATTTTCCCATGGTATGTTTTGAGCCATTTGGGAAAAGTTGTATGTGAAGGTAAAACAACATGAGAAAGGACAAGTGCTTGACTTGTAGTGATTCATCCCATTCTTTCTCTTTCAAGACTTGATGTAAGGCTTAAATATTTGTGGAGAGTGTTCCTCCTTGGAGGAGATAACTTAAAACTAAACTTTCCTTGAAAATCATAAATTCAATCGATCAACCTTTAGCATTTTCTCCTCGTGTAAACCTCTTTTCTTCCAATTTGAAACCTTTAATGTGAAAGGATCACTGACAAATTCTGATTAGATCTAGCCTTTTCTCTTTTCTCTCTTCCTTGATCTCTTTGTGCTTGAATGAATCTAGCAAATCTCGTAGCTTGATTTTATTTGTTATCCAATATTGATGCAACGAGATGAAAATGATAGTCATTCATGTGCTTTTTTGAAATAAGTTGCCTCAAATATGATGATATGTCTTCTTGAGTATCTACAAAAAGAATATTTGGTTGCAAGATAGGTGAGTTACTTGTAATAGTCATACAAATTATTGCCTTGGTGGAAGAGGGATGCGTTGGTGAACAACGATCAAAACGTGTCAGAGGTCTTCCTCGCCACAAGTGTGGGTGCTCTTCTTCTAAGGTCTTCAATGTATATTTCTATGTCAATGGATCTATCAACAACCAAAAATTTATGCAATCTTCCATAGTTTTCCCAAGCTATTATCCAAATGTTGGAAACAATATCTCCTTGAAAATATTCATCGAGACACAAGATTCAGTTAAAGAATCGGAGCTTGTGCAAAGGGGATAGTCATAAAGATTTCATCAAGCACTTTGTTAATGATTCTAGAATCCCCAAGAGAGTTACCAAAAATGGTTAGCATGTGGATTAGCACGCATGCAAATGGCATGCAATAGTAATGGAATAAGTCCCTCCTCAATGAAGGTGAGGCTGCCTTTATTGAAAACCAAAACAATATTTGCATATGTACATTCAAAATTGTATGTGGGGGCGTTTTGGAACATCAAATGGAAAGAAATGTGAATGATGGAGATAGAATGGAATGACTAAAAGAAATGGAAAGGAATGAATGGAAGGAACATGCAATAGTTAGGTAAAAGCAGAACCTAACATCACATAGAGGACAAAAATTAATAACTAAGTCAAATGAAATAGAGTTTGAATCAGCTAAACAAGAATAAATGAAAGGGAACACACATGAGCAAGTAAATATCAAAGCTCTATCACCGTGAATAAGAACAACATATTAATCAAGTCGACAATAATATCAAAGACAATATTCTCATGCAAGATTTAAACACTAACATCTAATGAACATAAGAACATCAAATGCTACAAGAGATAACAAATGGGACAAAAGTTCATATTTCATTAACTCCAAATTGTCATCACAAAAGAACACAAAGTTTATTTCCTAAAACAAAGCTTGCACAAAATGTATTTTCTTCTCCTCTCTCAAATTCACCCTTAGAAATTAGCCTCTAATTTTCTTTTATAACCCAAAAGTTGGTTACAAAGTAGTTAGGGTTTACATGAACATTAAATAGCGCATCTTAAGTGACTTTAAATTTTTCAACCAACTTTAAAAAGTAACTTGAAAATAGAAATCACTTAACTTATCAAAAGTTTTCCAAAAGTGAGTTTAACAATAAAATCACTTTAAAACACCATTTGAAAACATTTAACAAGACCCACTGCCTTATTCGTTAAATTGGGGCCTCCTATCTCAACCGTATGAGAAATGGACTCTCCCACTTCAATAGATACCAGAAATCTATCTCCTCATCCCATGGGTGAAATTAGGATCCACCGCCTTTTCCAGTTGAAAATATCTAAACCTTTCCAATGTTTCAAACATCTTATCTTCTTCATAAGGTTAACTCGGTTGAAGCACAACCTCAAAAACACATGCAATTCCAAAATCCTACCTGGCATATCATTTAGATTGACCATTTTTGATTGATCATTCTCAAACAAGTTCCTCAATTTGATACAACGTTCCATTGAAGCGAGAAGAGAAATTGATGATAGGAATGTACATGTCTTTGAACAATTATGAGAATTGTTATTCAACATGTTCTGATGAATTCCTCTAATTATCCTCATTCACAAGATCACAAGGAATTTCAGCTATGAACTCCTAAATTGAGGCAATGTAAGTGAAGGCTTCACTGCATATGCTCTCGTAATGAATCATAAAATCTTAAAGAAGTGTCTTCCGTGACTTGAAATGTAGACACCAAAGAAAGTGTGTCCCTCGGCATTCAAATTCAAGGATCCCTTCAATGGCTAGATTTTTAGATTCCATTCTTTTCATTTCCTATAGATTAGGAAATATCTCATCCAAATTTGATACGTTACAAATAAACAATTCCTTATAAGAAAGGATTGGATCTAGGTATGCACTAATGTCTTCATAGAGCTTTACAACTACTTTGGTTGTCTCTCTACCAAAGATGAGAATCTCTGAAAGCCAAGATTTAGTGACATGGCCTAGAGTGTTTACTTCTTTTGACAAGTTGAGTGTTTCCTCGTCGGGGAAGCCACTACATCAAAAATCTTTGGAAAAGTGGAGGATGTTGGATTTATTAGATGTTGAACATAATCCACCAACCGATTCTTTTCAGCCTTGAGTTGAGAGTTCTGAGATTTATATTTCTCAAGCCTTCTTAGCACAATATCCATGGAATCTCGAGCCATTTCTATGTCACTTTCCAATGTATACTTCCCAATTCCAAGCTTGGATACTTCATTGTCAATGGGTGTCATGGCATTACGCTCCTTGTCAACTTGTGGGATAGAAAGATCTACAAATTTATTTCCATCTCCATCTACCATTATTCTCGAGAACCAATTAGGCTTATTTGGTATGACATCATTTGAAAGCTTGAAAAGGGAATCAAAGTCAATATCTCGTTGTCTTTACAAACCTCTTCCTTTTCTTGATTTCACAATTAAACCAAGAAGGTGTTAGGGTAAATAGTAATTTTTCCTAGTATTTATTGTTACTATAGGTAACTATGGTAAATAGGTTAATTAGTTACATTGTTATATGGTTATGTTCTTTAACCATATTATTTATTTATTTGTTGTAACTATATGCCTGTTGTATTTAGTTTTGTTATGCTTCCCAGATGGTTTTTTGGAAGCTTGTGTATTAAGGAATATTGTTGGACATGTGCAACATCTTGCTTTGTTTGTATCTAGTTTTTAAATACATATGTACTGCAGCTTGCACCTATGTAAATGACTTTGATTATTAAAAAAACTACAGGATTCTCGTCCCTATTTTACATTTGGTACTAGAGCAGGAATCTGGACTTGTAAAGCAACAAAGGGTTGGAGAGAGGTTGTAGTAGGAAGAGAAGTGTCTTGGAGAAGAATTTTCTTTTCATGAGATCCTGTGTTTCCTCTAGTAACTTCCCAGACATCCATGCATCCCCACAACCCCCTCTTCCCTTCCAGGTGTTTGGAATGCAAATGTTTTTTGCACTGGTGCTAGGAAAAATTTGCTGCAGGAATTAAAAGAAAATTCCCCTCCAATAGGGGTTTTCTAGTTAAAATTGGCAAGCTAGTTGGTCACAACTATCTTCCATTTCCTACCAAATTTGGCTGATTTCGACATACTTGTTGAATTGTGCTAAATATTGGCAACCTACTTCATTGGACATTCAAGTCAAGGTTATATTGCAAAAACCAAGCTCCTCATCGAGGTCATCTTGTATTCTAACCGAGTAGAACGGATTCAGTTGGATCCCCACCGAATTTCTCTTTACATGTAAATGAGTTGGTTGCTCGACCAGGCAAGTTCGAGAAAAAGTTGAAGATTGCATTGGGCAAGCTATTTAAGGAAGGATATCCATTGAGTTCCTTCCTTGGCTAGCATGTGTATTATTTTCAACTGACCCCCTTGTCTCTACAACATTTAAACCTTCTTTGACCGAGCCATCGCAAATACAAATTGTGGTTCAAACAAAAAAAGAAGGTGATTGAGCCCTAGGTTCAAACGGGTCGATCCCCCTGCCTCTGCACTATCTGTTTGTCAAGCTCACCGAGATAAGGGCCATCGAGTTGGATTGGATTGTATAGTCCCCGATTTTTTGAATCCTTGCTCCAATGAGATGATCCTATAATCGGTGGATATTGCTACAAAAATCTACGAGCAACACAATAAATAGTGGCCAATCCTACACAAAATCGTGACCCCAACAATGTTCTAATCCAAACGCTCAAGGTGAAAGCAAAGTGTTGTTTGTTGAAAGTGGCCCTTCCACATGCGGATCGAAGATCTCGAGACAAGAAAGGAGAAAATAGATCCTCGCGACTTGCTCCACACGTTGGCTTTCTATTTATGAACCTTGCAACCATAAATACAATGGAGGAATAAAATCAAATGGTGGCACAATCAAACAAATCACAATAAATAGTCTTCGAAGGCGGTGAAAGGAAGATATCAAAGCCAAGATCCATTTTTATTGGATAAAGCCCTAAAACTCACACTCCTCCAAGCACCTAGCCACATCACCTCCTTTGCTAGCACCACATGGAGCTTATTCACCTGCCACGATGCCTTTCCAAAGGTTAGTCAATTTTTTGATAAGTTTAAATTCAATTTTTTCAACTCTTGTGACAAGCACATAGAGTGCTTAGTTGGATAAGTGAAAATATTTGGTTGGATGAGGTATGGGGTTTGACCCCCACCCCCAAACTCATTTGAAAAAAATAAATTGATTTTTAGTGGAAAATTTGGAAAACTTCCAAATTTGCAAGTAAACTTAGAGGTAACTAAACCTCTAGCTATGACTAAATAGGCTCCTAAAATTTTAGCGAGGAAAACCCTAATATAGGGAAAAAAAAATTCTCCAAAATTGCTCAAATTTTTATTCTAGTCAAGTTTTTCTGAATGAGGGGTAGCTGAAAACAAATTTTTGAGCCATTGTTTTATGGTCTTTTGCTCACAAAGCCGTATTGGGCTCTGGAGGCCACCATGGCCCCGAAAAACAATTTTTTTGCCTATCATTCAATTTTTCAAATTTTTTGAATGTAATTGTATTCTTTAGTAGATTATACTAATTTTCAGGTTACTATAGTCAACTGTAAACATTGTAACTACTCAAAAACTAGCAGAGAATTGTAATAAAAAATAGTGAAATTTGGTTCTAAAAACACTCACAAGATATTAGATCTCATTCGCAGATTCAAGGTATATAAAGTGCCTCTGGAAGTGCTTACAGGTAAAGCCATTGCATTACTACTACCGCACTTAATGCCTAATATAGATGAAATAACATCATTTGGGCATCAACACTTTAAATTGACGGGAGTAATAATGACACAATGCACACACTATGAGCCTTCCCATCCGTCTCGTGAATGATTTTATGACAAAAATCGAGACTGAGAAATTATCCGAGTATATAGCGAAGTTACACATGTGTATGAGGATATTTCTTTGAGCTGGTGTCAATAATCACATAGACCCCTTTCAGTACTATCTTGGTACCACATATCAAATTATTTCACGTACATTAACGCCTCTTTCACGTACCACCGGGTATATCAAATGGTGAGCTTCTTCCACATAACGACGGGTATATCGAAAGGGCACGTATATAGAAAGGTTTGGTATATCGAACTGATAGTATATAGATTGGGAGACCTTATACCTAGAGTGATAAGAGCCTAAAACTGTCAGTGAATTCTACAAAATAGGCACCAATGCCCCCAAATTATTTCTTCTACATTCAATACTACTAAGAGGAAACAACTATGCTACATGGAAGACTAAAATCAAAACACAACTTGAGTTTGAAGAGATCTGGCCTATTATGAATGGTACTCTAACAAGATCAACTACTGATACAACACAACATTGACAATTTGATAGATTAGATTAGAAGGCCAAGCTAATCATCTTGTTTAAAGTGTCTGATGATGTGCAACCCCACATTCGAGATGTAAAAACAACTAAATACGCGTGAGATAAGTTAAGTGAATTATATGAGGCTAAAAACAAGAATGTCATTCTAAATTTACAGAGTCAATTACACACACTGAAGTTTAAGCAAAATGAGAAAATCAAAGCTTTCTTGAGAAGAGTTGCAGAGTTGAGGGATTCACTTCTAGCCCTGGGAGAAGTAGTCACTGATGAAGCTCTCGTTCCCATTGTTATGAGATCTCTCCCTTCTTCATACCACATTTTTGTGATAACCCTAAACTTTTCAGATACAATAGTGAGTTTTGATAAGTTGGTAAATCTACTACAACAAGAGGAAGCCCTGTATAATAAGGATGATGAAGAGGAGTAGGCACTTTCTTCTCATCAAAAATGGAAAGGAAAAGGGAAAGGAAAACCTAATTCCTATCAAAAACCCAATATCAGAATCAGAATCAACAAGGGGATAAACAACAGAAGAAGAAATGTCCAATTTGTAAAAGAGGACACTTATAAGAAAGGTTCATCAAGCAACTCTGGACCTCAAAACCAACAATATCACAAGGGACATTAAAACTACAATCAAGGGCATAAAAAGGGGAATTGGAAAAGAAGACCCCATCAACAAGGCAATATTCTAAGCAAGAAGAACATTAAAATATTGAAGACTGCTTATACACTTCTCAATCAAGTGAACCTTCCACGTCATCTAGTGATGTATGGTATGTTTATTCGGGAGCCACTCAACACATGACTGGTCATAGAGACTGGTTTACTTCAATGAGGGACACACCTTCGAAAAACCATGTTTCATTAGGTGATGATTCTTCATACACAGTTCAGGGGATTGGGAACATTTCTCTACCTCTTGGTTCATGCAATTGTAGATTGTCAGATGTTCTATATGTCCCTGGGTTGACTAAAAATCTATTGTCAGTTAGTCAACTCCTTGATCATAACCTAAAAATTGACTTTGATAGTCATTCCAGCAAGAAAATGTGTTTAATTTGAGACAAATCATGAGGCTCAAAAATAGTTGCAAAAGCCTCTAATGTGGGATGCATGTTCCAGCTTGATTTTGTTCACAGAGATGATCAGGCACTTATGGCTAAGGACTCTACCTCTGCACGGTTGTGGCATTGGAGACTTGGTTATATAAGTTTTAAGTATCTTGAGACACTTCATCGGAGAAATTGGTAAATGGTTTACCATCTCTCTCGAAAGGATATAGACAAGTGTCCTCACTGCGCTAAGCAAATCCAAACAACATAGAGCTTCATTCCAAAAAATTAATTTTTGAGTTCATGGAGCTTTACCTGTTCATAACTATCTTTTTGGTCCAATGCAACCAAGTCATTTTGGATTTCAGTACTTCATTCTTTTTGTTGATGACTATTCAAGAAAAATATGGATTTTTTGTCTTAGTCGCAAGAAAGTGAAGATTTTGAAACCTTCAAGAAGTTCAAGGTGGTTGTTGAGAATGAAACTGGTCATCACATTAGAACTCTCCGCTCAAATCGAGGGGGGGAATTCACCAGTAATGAGTTCAAATACTGCCTACAAGCTCATGGGATTCATCAACAAATGCCTCCTCCACACACACCACTGAAAAATGGTGTTGTTGAGAGAAGACATCGTACTATCATGGAAATGGTGCAATGTATGATTGATGACTCTGGACTAGCAAAGATGTTCTGGGTAGAAGCAATAAAGACAAAAATATATTTGTTGAACATAGTGCCCACAGTTGCTCTTAACGAGTAACGCCACATGAAGCATGGTCAAAGTGTAAACCATCTATTACACACCTTAGAGTATTTGGGTGTAAAGAAAGTATGCACATACCCAAGAAGAATAAAAATAAATTAGACATGAAGTTAGAGAAAATCATTTTCATTGGCTACAGTGAAGAAAATCTTGGGTACAAATTGATGTATCCAAAGATTAGGAGAATCTACACTAGCAGAGATGTTGAGTTCTCTAAGAAGAAGTAAGCAGAGTCTCCTCCTTCAGAATCACCTGATGTAGATTCTTCACCAGTTATTAAAACTGAAGCTGATGTTACCACAGATGATGAAAGTGATGATGGGGATGATGGTGATGATGGTGATGATCTCGATAGAACCATGAACCACGGAACATTTCAGCATATGCCCAAGTGGTATACTAGCATGTTACGAGATTCAAGAATGGATGCTCCACTAGATGCATCCACCCTTGGACCATGGAATCAAAGAAAATCAAGAGAAGAAGTGAACATTGTTAAGAAGGTTACCATGACTCGACGTGTATTTTATGCATCGGTATGATGACGAATCTATCGTAGATTTTGTCACTCGTTGGCGTAGCCTGATCAATCAACTCACATTCTAACTACCACAAACCGAACTCATCGAGCTCTTCACGCGGCTTGTGCTAGACATATCTCACCGAACTTGTAGGTCCGCAATTTTTGAACCTTCGACGAAGCGTTCACCATAGCACAAAAGCTAGAGATTCAGGTCATTGAAGAGAAGAAAATCCAATTACGTAATAAGAACTCATCATTCAAGTCGAATGGCAGCTCTTCTTCTTCGAAACCCTAGAACAATTATTCAAAAGATAAGGGAACCACTAATGCGGTGGTACTCAAGGCTAGCCCACTCATCCATCAAATCAAAGCTAGCCCCTCGTCTAATCTCTCACCCGCTCAAACTTTTCAATTCAAACGGGAACAAAAAAATACACCCCAATTGGGGAGCCTTATTACTCGTCTTAGAAAATCTCATTAAAGTGGGGCCATCACCCTTCCTCCCATGAAGCCACACACTAGTTTTGACCTGCCGCCGCACACCTTCATGGTATAAAGAACATGAATTTTGTAACTATCATCGAGTAAAGGGTCATAGTGATGGAAATTACATCACTTTCAAAAACATTGTCCAAGAAATTCTCAAGAAAGGCGAGTTAACCTTAGATAATCCTAACGCACCTGCCAATCAAAACCTACACATCTTCAAGAAACCCTTTCCTAATCATTCCCCTTCTGATGATCAAACTAGAGAGACCTCAACTCATGATAGTCATACCCGCGAGGTCCACACTATTTTCAGCGATGCACCCGTTGCTTCCCAATTACCTCATATTCCTTCCATTGAGAAAATCCTATCCCAAGTCCTCCACCTGCACTTGAACCCACCTCATCTATTCCTCCACCTACAGAGGAACACCCTTCACCCCCTTCCTCACCCGTGGAGGAGCCTCCCGTTAACATCGAGACCATTTCACCTTTGGCTTCTCCACCTAGAGAGTCGTCACCCACAGTACCTCTCTAGCCCATGGAAGATGCTTGTTTATCTCCTACACCCACAGAGGAGCACCCATAGAGGAGCACCCGTCATCTCCTCTACCTATCCAAGACCCAGTAGAAATGCCTTTACCTCTAGGTGACCATTCTCCATCAGTTACCCAAGATCCTATGAACTTACTTTCGGCTCTCTTACCCACAGAAGCTGAAGCTAGCAAATTCCCCATTTCTAAGACACATTTTACGAGAATTTCCATTGGATCCTCATCAACCTCACCTATAGCCGTGTCGTTCTCATGCTTAGCCGATCACCTAGATTATGTGGATAGAGCCTTACTTTGGGGGTGTCTTCTACTTCCTGTCTCAACACAAATGCAGATGTCACTTGCTGATACTTCCACTATCTACCCAAAAATATTTCAGCCAATCAAACCAAACATAACCACAACTATCATAAATTATTCCATGCTACCACTTACGGCTCCACTCACACCCCCACCCATCACCCAACATACATCTAAATCCATACCCACACCTACATCATCTTCCTTTCCTAAACCTATTACTACCTTGGGGTCATCCCAACCGCTAGCATTACTCATCCAACCATCAAATTAGATTTAGCTACATCCTCCATAACCAACACCAAACCTACTCCGGCACCTAAACAAGAGAACCAATCCCCTAGATCTCATACCCCAACCTCACCTTCATCACCTTCACTCTTTCCGTCCATATTAGGACCTTTCCCTTCCAGTACGGTTAAGAAACCTCCACCTGCCGGTAACCAAAACACAAAGAGCCCATTCCTCCCTTATAGACCTCTAACATACCCAAACACCTAACACGACTTCGCCCACACCTGCAACATCTTTACCACCCATACCTCCAATACCATTGGTAACTCCTTCACTACCCATGACACTTTAGTCTCTCTCCCTCACACTTCCTACATGGTCTACGCCATCTACCTTCACAAAGACCTCAATCATCCCCATGGGTAATTCGTCCTCTTCCACCTGCCTCGCTTTTCCCTCTAGATCTCATGCGTCCATATCACCTTTACCCAAGAAGGTGTAACCCAAAGACAAAAATCCGCTACCCTCCAATAAGGTAGTCAAACCAACCACACACCCTCTTATCGGTTCATCTACCATACCCCCACCCAAGAAAACACAACCAACACCCAAGACCACACCAGCACCTAAAACCATAGCTCGACCCACTCCCCCTCATGCAAAGACCCTTCCTCTATAGTCACCGCACCTACACCCAAACCCACTTTCACTTCCCATTGCACCCTCACCGTCGGGATCCTATGCCAAAATCTTAACCAACCTCCTTGAGACTTCTGTCATCACATTACCACCGCTCAGACCTTATGACCCTCTCAAACCCAAGCCAAAAGGGTTTGATGACACTAAAATTTTTGCCTACCATCATGTGCCAAGGCATGATGTGGAAAACTGCAAGGCTTTGAAAACCATCCTTATCTAGTTGTGTCCTCCTAAAGGAAACTTTGACGATGATGACCTTCTCAATGAGGACCTCATCTTACCAGCACCCATTCCCATAGTCCTTCCCTCATTGCCTACTCAATGACCCAAAAATTTTCCCCACATCTCCTAGAACCACCTCCGAGATTCGAATTAACATGGTTTGCATCAATGACCTCACCAAACCTCCACCCAAATGCCGGTGTGCTCAACTCATCTCACAAGGTTCCTTCCCGCCACTTGGCTTTTTCCCCTCTTTTCACTATACCTTTCATGGCTCACCTACCTCACCTACTTCCCCACCTCAGATCAACATGATCCACGTCGCTACCCATGCTCAGAAGGACAAAGGAAAGGAAAAGGAAACCGACCCACCAACGAATCCCATACCCAACATACCATCTGCACCTACACCTAAAATCACTATCCGCAGCCCCACATATCCTATTTCCAATGGGGTTACACATCGCACCATGCTCAAACAATTACACCAATCTCCCTCAAAATGTCCCTATACGACCTCATCTAAACCTTGGAATCCCATCGTCAAGCTCTCATGGAGGTTCTTCAATCTATTGAGGTTTTACCACATGACCCTACACTCGTGGCATCCATTATTATACCCCATCATGTAGCGTCTCTCACAAAATTACCACCTTCATCTACACCATCACCTACTCACCAAGTAGCCTCCCTGAGCTTCTTAGATGAAGAGATCGCACTACACCAAACCGATGACCCCGATCTAGCTCTCTTCATCTCTATCCACATTGATGATATACATGTACAACACGTTATGATCAATGGGGGCGCTAGCATTAATATCATCTCTTCCCATACGTTCACCTAGATGTGCATGCTTGACAATTGTATGCATAAACATCCCATCATGTTGCGTTCCTTCAATAACGTTATCACCTTTACACTTGCACTGTCATCCTCCATGTTCACATGGGCCCACACACTATTCCGAGTTATTTTACTTCTTAGAGGGGAGTTTTAATATAACCTATTGCTTGATAGACCTTGGATTCATGTCATGGGCTACGTTCCTTCCACTTTTCATCATTGTGTAAAGTTTGAGCATGAAGGACACACCTATAACATTCGACGTGCTTATACCCATTAAAGCATCTACCTCCACAACCACTCGCCTCTTCCCCTCCACCTCCACTTACCAAAGTGCAGCCGTTGCCTCAACCGTACATACCTCCTCCATCCCTACCATTGCCACAACCTCCATAGCCAAACCATCAGCCTCCTAATCCATTAGCTCCACCTCTGATCTGACCTCCAATACATCATCTATTCTAGCTACCCACATACCAACCATCGATCCCTTGGAAGGAATTTTTCAACGCCTCACTCTAGGGGAGTATTGCCTATATAGTGTCAACACATTCCTTACTCCACAAGAGTATAAAAGCCTTCACCAACACCCTCGCTATGATCACCGTATAGGAGAGCACCTCCTTTATGGTCCTCCCCACCTTCGTACTAGTCTCACCTATGGGGGACTTGATACTACCACTTACACACCTGAACCACCTTCACCAACCTGCCCATTTTCCGCTGACTTCCAGTCACTCACCAATTGACGTTTCACCCACAACTTCTGCACCGATGTGTGTGGAAGGGTTTTGGTTTTGGATTTTACAAGCAAGGCCACCATACTATTATTCCATGTACTACCCGCAAAGCATAACGACCGTAGTGGTATCGGCTTTGTTGAACCACCTACCAAGAAGGCCCACATTGAACTCATTGAGGACATCAACCCTTCCCCACCTCCTTCACCCGCTCCACCTTCAACACCACCTTCACCGACAGAGTCGATGGATCCAAAATCCATCCCTCATAAATTTTTGTTTTCATAAACACCATTTCCTTGGGGCCTCTGACTTATCAATGTGAGGGCAAGGCGCCCTATTCTCTTCCCTTCCTGTACCTTGAAATGATTGATTATGATACACCTCCAATTAATGTCGTTTAATGTTAGGATGATGAATCTAAAATCACCTACCTTGGTGTAGAAGACTCATATATCCATCAGTCATTACCATCTAAGACGCAAACCATGTTGAGCGAATCAACTATTGAAATCAACATTCATACTCAGGACGACCCGCACATCCTAAAGATAGGACAATCCTTATATGCTTCTTGAACAAAAAGCCATCACTTCTTTTCTCAAAAACCATACCCATGCTTTCACTTGGTCTTACATAGATATGCCCAATATTTACCCCACCATAGTGGTCCATAATATCGTAACCATTCCCGATTCGAAACCTATAAAACAAAATCTGAGGAAAATGCACCCTTGCATTACTCTTCTAGTCAAAGAAGAACTTCAGCACCTCCTTTTAGTTTCCTTCATCTTACCTATTGATTATCCTCGTTGGATTTCTAACATTGTCCCTATCACTAAGGCGATAGGGGGACTCCGCATTTCCATGGATTTCCGTGACCTCAACCTAGCTTGCCCTAAAAATGACTTTCCCTTACCTGGTATTGACCAGCTAGTTGACCTTACCGCTGGTCATGAAATGCTATCACTCATGGATGGCTTCTCGATTATAACCAAATCTTACTTGCCCCAGAGGATCAACACAAAACCGCCTTCATCGCCCCTTAGGGGACCTTCTACTATCGAGTCATGCCTTTTGGCCTTAAAAATGCTTTGGTGCCACATATTGCTGGGCTATGACTTACTTACATCTTCTGTGACATTATGCATTGTATATTGGAATATTACATGGATGAACTCCTTTCCAAATCCAAACACTGCTCTAAGCACCTTTCCATCCTAAAACCATCTTTGACCGCCTCATTAATTATTATGTTTGCCTTCAGCCCAAGAAGTGTGTCTTCGCGGTTCTCTTAGGAAAGCTCCTAGGATTTATTGTCTCCTTAAGTGGTATTAAAGTTGACCCTACTAAAGTCAAGGACATTATCAAAATGCCTCTACCCACTAACCTTAGACAACTCTATAGCCCGCAAGGTAAGTTGCGATCTATTCGCTATCATTTCACAATTATCTCGATCAAGGTCAACCATTTCATCATCTCGCTCAAGAAGGATGTCTCCTTTAAATGGGATGATGACTACCACAAAGCTTTTGAGGCCTTAAAAAATACCTTCTCCAACCACCTATGCTCATTCCACCTAAATATGATCAACCCTTCTATCCATACATCTCACCTACCGACCACTCCTTGGGGCCATGCTCGCTCATCGCGATGAACAACATAGGGAGAAGGTGGTTTATTACATAAGCTGTACTCTTTTGGACTACAAAAATTGATATACCCATGTCGAAATTTTTTTCTTAGCCTTAGTTTTCATTACCACCAAACTCCGCCATTACTTACTTAACCATAAAACCTATGTTGTGACCAACACCGAACCCTACACTTCATGTATGCCAAACCTTACCAAAATCAATGTGCCACACGTTAGCTTATGCTTTTGGCCAACCTTGACCTTGAATTCATCCATCAAGGGCTAAGCTATCACCGACCAATTAGCTGATGCCCCTATTTCCAAGGATCAACCCTCTAACTTTGACTTCGAAGATGAGTTAATTACTACCCTTGCCGTGGACGAACCCACTTACCAAATGACACTCTTCTTTGACAGTTCCAAGTGTTAGTGTGGGGGTGGGGCTGGTGTTATCCTCATTCCACTTGATGGTAAACCCATGCCTTTGTCTTTTAAACTTGATTTTGATTGTACAAACAATATTGCCAAATACGAAGCACTCATATTGGGTCTCCAAGCTACCTATGCCTTGGATGTCAAGTCCATCAACATCTTTGGTGATTCTCAATTGGTCGTAAACCAAGTCAATGGTATATACCAATGTCGTAATGAAACACTTCAAAAGTATAAACATCATGTCAACATACTTTTGACCACCTTTGACCACTATGATCTTAAAACCGTCCCCCGTTCAACCAAAAATTTGTAGATACCATGGCCCGCTTGCTTCTCAAATACCCGCTCGCTCGCTGATTCTAAAATATTTTTCACCGTATAATGGCTCCAATCACCCTCTTATTTACCTCACAAAGTTGACTCTATCAATCAACTGCTACCCCGACCCAAGTGACCTTTGGTATACACAATACTCGAATATATTTCTCTCTCCATCTTGCCTCCCGACCTCACTCGTAATGGACAACATGAATTTCTTTAAAAGGTCTTCCATTACGTCATTATGGGTGTCCTCCTCTATAAATGAGGCTTTGATGGTATTCTCTTATGATGCCTCACGAGTTCTAAAATTTCTTATACCATTAAGGAAGTTCATGATAGCATATGTGGGGGTCACTTCAGTGGCCTTGCCATTGCTAAGCGAATTCTTTACCTAGGATATTATTAGCCGAACCTTAACTATGATTTTTGTGACTACGTTAAGCATTGTGTAAAATGACAACATGCCAACCTTCATCGTACACCCAGTCATACTTTACAGGTCACCCGTGACCTTTGGCCCTTTTCTTAATGGGGTTTGGATCTTATCAGAGAGATCAATCCCCATTCTTTCCAACGACATCAATGGATCATCACCACTATCGAATACTACACGAAATGGGTTGAATCCATACCACTCATCTCCACAAAAGATGAGAAAATATGTGAGTTCATCAATTACCACATCATCTGTCGCTTTGGTTTTCCTCATTGCCTCATCAGCCGATAATGGAAAATAATTCAAAAATAAAACCCTACAAAAACTTTACGACACCTTCGACATTCAGCTAAGTTTCTTGTCACCTTATTACCCAAAAACCAACAGCCAAGCCGAATCCACTAACAAAACCTTGAACAAAATTCTCTTGAAAGTAGTTAACGATACTTTGGGAAGGATTGGCATACACACATTCCTTTCACCCCGTGGGCATACCGCACTAGTATCTCGTACTTCCACCGCCGCCACACATTTTTCTCTAATCTATGGTACAGAGGGTTGTTATGCCTCTTGAATTTCATATTCCTCACTCCGTATTTCTCTTCATGACATGCTTAATGATCATGACTTCGATCAGGACCGTTTAGCACAACTTGAGTTATTAGATGAACGTCGTCTTAATGCTCTTGACCATCTTCAAGTTTACCAAAAACGTATCAAATGTGCCTATGACAAACATGTCCATGAACGAACCTTCTAAGGCAGTGACCTTGTCCTGAAAGAAAATCAACATGTAACCAAAGTAGAAAAAAGTAAATGGGGCAAATTTGCTCCTAATTGGCTTGGACCATACATTATGACTCATACTTACGAATCAAGTGCTTATCATTTATCTTCGCTCGATGGTAAACCTAAACCTGAGCCCCTTAATGCCTTGCATCTTCAACCATTCTATTGTTGACTTTTAGTCCTACCTCACCTTCTACCTCTTTCCATGCTCGTCCTTTGAGTGTTATCCACTCCCACACCTCACCAATGATTAAATAAGAATCATGTGAGTACCCGTCACTTTTATCTTCTTCTTAAATATGTGCACCATGGCGCTGCACATAGCATGATTCTCATGGATACTTTTCATCTATTCTTAGATGAGAACCCATGGTTGTTTCACCCTACTTTCTAAACAAGAATCTTATTTCTTCACCTTAGTCTTGTCCATGACTTGAAATCTCTCACATGAGATTCAACTCCTTGAGTCAAACTTCCAATACAAGATTACTCCCTCAAAAGGACATCTTTCTCTCTACCTCGTTGCTATAAATAGACTACTCCCTCGAAGGATAACTATGTAAAGCTCTTTAAAAAAAAGAGACAAGAATCTAAATCTTCCCGCATCGATCAACTTCACGAAGAGCTCAAGGAGTTAATTTCCTCATCCCATATAGACTTCCCGCATCAATCAGCCTATTTAAAATACAAGTTAAATAAAAAAATTTTTTTGTCATGGACTCACCCATTGTGACCTTGGATCTCTTACCAAAGACATGATACCTCCTACCATATACACTACTAATTTTCACCATTCACATTTTCATTTCCTACCGCCTCAAGGGACCTCTTGGAATCATGACTTTTAGTGATCATGTGACTACTTTTCACCCTTAGAATAATAAATCATGCAATGTCTTTAGGGTCTTCCGTTCATCAACCTATCTCAAGTATGACGTATTCATTATGATCTTAACCAATCACCAACTTTCTTGCCTCCTCTTATCTTTTACCCTTCCTTATTATGTATTGATTACCTTATACAGGACTTGGTCCTCGATGCTTACCTTTAGGTAATATTCTTCTTCCACCACAATCAAAATCACCTATACCAATTTGCCCACAACTCACCCATACCTAACAGACCTAAACTCAATCATGCCTAAAACCTACCAACGCATTCTCATACCTCCTCACATTCTTCCCTAGCTCATGGGAGAACTACATCATCCTGATTCCCTTTTTCGCCAGGACTATGTAGGAAGCACTCCGAGGGCATGGGGTCCTTGGAGGTTAGCTCAGCCACTCTCTACCCTAACCAATTCATCTTTCATTTTCCTAAATCACATTCTACCCTACTTAGTTTCCTTTTATATCAAAAATTGAAATTAAACCAACCAAACAACAAATTGCTTCACAATTTTCTCATCATCATACATACATTAATTATGACCACCATTTCTTTACCATTATCATACATGTATTGTAAAACATCTTAAAAATGACCCATATCATTATTCCTTGCAAATATTAAGGAATCACAACCACAACTCCGACTCATCCATGCCTAGACCACAACCTAACCCGATCCATGCCTAAAACCTAACTCAATCCATGCCTAAAAACTACAACCTAACCCGATCCATGCTTATAACCTAACTCCACCATGCCTAAAACCAAAACCTAACTTTAGACATGCCTACCACCTAACTCGATCCATGCCTAAAACCTAACTCACCCCATGCCTAAAAACATCCCCGACCTAACCAACGATGGTTTTACCTTCACCAAAGATCGGTGACGTGCCCTACCTTACTATGGTTGGTTACTATATACCAAAGATCGGTTACCCTTCATCGACATCGGTCACCCTTTCTTCCACATTGCCCACACTTTTACCCTACCCCCTACCCCCAATTTTTTTCCCTAAATCCCTTTTACCTCACCCATCCCTCCCCTGGACACTCCACTTTACCCTCTTTACCTTATCATTTACCTTCTCACCTTGTCCTCATTTAGGGACTCGTTATTTTACCCATCCCTCACCCTACCCATGTCGTGACCTAGATACTCAAACCTGGAACATTTCTAGTGACCTTTGAACTCATGTGTTCGCTATACCTTGTAGAAACGGTTACTGTGTTGATTGACATCCCGATCTTACTTTGCCTCTTACCATGACCATTTATCTTGACCCAACCCTTGGTGTACCGAACATACCTAAACGTTCTCGCGCCTATCCTACATCATGTTTCCCGACCATATCTTATACCTTGATACCATAATCATGTCAACCTTGTTTGGATAAACCTATCGACCTTAGACAATGTAGAGTTTTCTAGCTCTTCAACCTCGGTACTATGCTACGCTTATATGTGTGCGTGTGTTTCATTGTTACTACCTTTGACCCTGACCCATTACCTGGATTACCCGAGTGGACATTTTCCCCCTTTTTACCCGTGTTACCCACCTTCCTCTTCCTCACATTCACCTTTTATCAAACAACTCACCGCTTCTACCTTTTGCTTCATCGCCTGGTTTGAAGGGGATCACCTTCACCCACACATGGGGCAACCACATCTTTTTTTTTTTGTGTCACTTACCAATACAAGCTACGCAACAAAAAGGGGAAAAATGTAGACACCAAAATTGGGTCACACTCCCCTTGGTCCCTCGATAAATAAATACCTTGAACACATCCACCTAGCCATGGCCCCCTTCACCCCACTATAATATTAATTTAATTAAATTAACTCATTATCCTCTTGATATTTATTATTTAAGTATTCTAATTGGGATAATGCCCACATATCCACCTCACCCTAATACCTATTCTTAGTAAGTTGTCATAACTAATCGAGACCTACCCAAACCCTAAAAATCAATGCCTACATTCCCTCTAACCACATTCATGCATGTTAAAAGGAAGCTTCCATGCTAATCCACAGAGTAAATGAAACGAGATCCTAGAAAATCAAGGGGATCTGCCTAGTTTAGTAAACCTAGGAAATCCCACCCTAACCGATGCCGGTTACCCTTAACCATCACCGGTTAAGCTGGAACCACCGTCGGTTACCATTTAACTCCCAAAACAACCTTATTTTGAGGTTGGCACATTTTTGAGAGATAATCACATCTTTTGAGAACAAGTGACGAAACCAAAGCTGCATGCAAGTAGAACCAATGTTAATACACACATCAGAGCATCCATAGCCGACCAAGAAATCACACAACCATTTGCCTTCACGAGAGCATCTGGTGAAGCACATGTACTACACCAAGTTCATTCCATTTGATCACCCACCATTACCAACCAGGCATCAAGCTCATACAAACAGTAAGTTTTGTTAACCAACACTTATTCATTTATCATTTGGTAGATCCTTTTACATATGTTATTAGCTTCTACTTTCATTTCTATTCCCCCATCATTTACCTCCATGCAAACTTGACCATATTTTTATCCACACCCTTACCTGCCCATACCTGGACCTTAATCATTCCTGTGCATACCTCAGATCTATACGAAACTTTCCATTACCCTCCCATCTTCATCTAGCCTCAGATCTATCACCCAACCAAGTTTTTATTGAGTTTCATGTGCCCCGACCATATTGATGCCAGTTACCCATAACCGTCACCTTAGTTAACCCAAATCGACATCGGTCACACCAGATGACGTCGGTCTCGTGTTCGACCAAAACCTAGATCAGAGCCTTAAACCTCCACCAAATACCCAAAATAGCCTAGAACATGACCCTGACTAGTACCAGTACCTTGTCAGTGACCTTGACCTTCAGATTCAATCACAGCTTAGCCTGTTGTGAACAAATTTTCTTATTGTAGATAAATGAGATACCTAAATCATTTTAACTACAGTAGGATTTCCTTTATTATTAGCATTAAGTTTTTTTAAACAATGGATTGACAGCCATCTAGGAAGTATCACACTTCCCGGATCTAGCACATGCTAGGCAATCCACTGCATATATTGTTTAACTTTTATTTGGTGGTCTTGTGTTCCATTTCAGGTAGTTCCTCCAAGAAAAAGGAAGCTCTCATGATTAGTTGTGGATTCAGAAGTCATACGTGCACAAAAACCTACAACCAACATTTCAACAAGTATTCCTCCTAGTCCATTACCCTTATTTGTTTCACCAACATTCAATGAAACGATCTAGAATCAGGTGAAACAACAACATGGCTATTACTACTTCTACATGGTCTTTTGGCTTTGACAACTATGCATGTATTGTCCTCTCTTTAGTATGCCATGCTTCTTTTCACCTTTTGACCATATGGCTATATATTTGATTTCATTCTTGCATAATGACCTTCCTTTTAAACTTCAAGAACATCTACGTTAGATTATTCCTTCACTGCCGTGTACTTTTATCTTTACAAATGCTTGGACAATGGCCTCTGG
Source organism: Taxus wallichiana var. yunnanensis (assembly GCA_018340775.1). NCBI lineage: Eukaryota > Viridiplantae > Streptophyta > Pinopsida > Cupressales > Taxaceae > Taxus > Taxus wallichiana. The sequence goes on along the minus strand of CM031234.1, from coordinate 816,096,868 downwards.
TTTCTACCAAAAGCGTCACTTTTCTCCCGAATGGTGCATGAATCTCCTATTTCTTCATTGGAGTGGGCTCTACTTCTTCCATCACATGGTGAATAGCCTTGACTTGTCATGTGCATGTGTTGGATTGTTTGCCTTTGAATTGTTTGTTTGTCTATGGACACATGGGTTATTTTAGACTGATATGTATATCCTTTTCTACCTTTTAGATGGGAAATTCATGTGATATTTTCTTCCTCTGGCATGGGATGCTCTACCTCCACCTACGTGGACAACCTTCACTTCACCGTGTATGAACTTTATGTTTTGAAAAAGCCTCCCGTTGCTTGGTCTTTTGGACTGTGTGGACTATTTCTTCCTAAATAATGCATTCCACTTCCTTCACTACAAGAGTCAATATTTGTGAGGAGTATGCTATGAATCCTTGAAAAATCTCTTTCTTTATTGGAAAACATTAAGAAGTTGGAAATAAAGAGCCTCAAATCTTCTTCATTACTTTCGTAGAATTTTTTTCCACAGAGTTTCACAGAAGAACATTATGAGGATTCAATAAGCTTTCTCGTAACCATTTATTCTTTCTTCCATTTGAATAACTAATTTACACTTTCTTTGGGTAGTGGGCATTAATTTCTAGGGGAATATGGGAAGAAGTTAACCATTTTCCCATGACAATGGCAAAGCGGGCTGGCAATTCCCATCCATTTCCCCACGGGGAAAATGGGATATATTTTTCCGTTTACCATCCGTTTGTGTTGAAATCAACAAGGGAATTTCCCACAAGCGGGGGAAATGGAAAATTTTCTAGGAAAGGGAAAATTGGGAGCGGAAAGCCAACTTGGCATTCCCAACAATTGGAGGTGGAATTTTAATTTTCCTCAACAATGGGGAAGTGAGAAAACTTCTTCCATATTTGTCGATCAACTTTAATGAAGATTAAATTAATATTTATTGATTAAAAACCTCAAAATTCATTAAAATTAATTTTATTAATTAAATATTAATTAATTAATTTTAAACATGGTTTATAACATGGCAAGAGAAGTTCTTATCTGAAATGGATGAAATGAAGGCCAAAATGATCGGGAGAATAAAACGATCATGATGAAGGTGATAAATTACGGGAAAGGGCACTTCCAATTCTATTAAAATTTTCACTCTCTAATTTTGTAAAGTCAAAATTATCTCACAACAATCCCATAGGCCAATCTTAGTTTTTCGTTCACATTAATATATTAAATTAAATTATATATTCCTTCATCAAAAATAAAAAACATATATGTGTGTGTTTGTATGTATGTATGTATATATGTATATATACATATATTTTCCACATATATACATGTATGTATATACACATACACATACACATACACATACACATACACATACACATACACATACACATACACATACACATACACATACACATACACATACACATACACATACACATACACATACACATACACTACACCTACACCTACACCTACACCTACATGTACATGTACATATACATATATACATATAGATATACATATACACATACACATGCTCATACGCATATGCATATGCATACCCATACAGATACACATACACATACGCATATGAATACGCACACGCACTCACACACACACATGTGTGTGTGTGTGATATAAACTGTTAACAAATGTAATTCCCATGATTAAAAATTCGTAGATTGGATTCACGGACCGATCTTCCATCCAGTCTACTAATTTTCCCATCTTCTGTCTCTATTATGAATGGACTCTATTACATACATGATACAACTAATGGCAACATTGATTCATGCTCTAATGGATGATGCTCGATTGGTGTCATCGGTCGCATCGCAATAGCTTGTCTCATTACCGATCTCTAAGTTTGAATCATGTGGCTCCTCCCATGATAAAGGGGATGAAGTTATATATGGGCCGATTCCTCTTAATAGTAAAGGAAATAGCAACATAACAAAGGAGGGAAATGAAAAGTGTTTGTATCATTGTCACACTCCATGCAATTGTCATCATTCAAAAGGATTCTCCAAGATCAAGATTCAATGCATCCTTTCTAATCATGTCTCTGTAAAAGTGTGTGTGTTTATGTGATCATCTTAACTTGCAAATCTCATACTTGGCCTAATTTTTTACATCCTCTTTTGTTTACATTTTCTTAAGGGCCTTTAAGGAAATACTACTCATCTCAATAAAAATACTCAATAATCTCACTAGCATTAATAACCATTTCAAATTAATTTCATATAATGTCATGTGTTATAGAGTGTTCAACTTATTCCATTTTTGTTGAATCTTGGGTTCAATATAGTGGTCATAGATTTCTAAGGTGGGGTTTTCATAAATTTCATCCTTTATATAGCTAAACATACTATCAATAGTCTCATTAAACTCTCCAAATTTAAGGGGGTCACTATCAATAAATGTATAGAATAGGTCTAACAACTAGTGCTTTGGAGGACACTATAATTCAAAATGACTCAAAATGCATCTCTAACATCACCTCTTCCCTTTCTCTCTTACCCTCATTCATCTTAAACTCTATGCACATAATTCAATTGATATTCATTATCATAAGTTAAAAGGGCTCCTACAACTCAACATCATCTTTAACCAAATGAAATATGAGGAATATGCAATCCCACTAACCAAGAAGCTTAGAAATTTCATACTTATAAAAACAAACCCACTCTTATGAAATTAGTTGGGGAAGGAACATACTTGAGTTAGGTTGCCATCAATTTGGTGAGAATATTGTACAAGGTATTAAATAAACCATTTGTATCAAAATATTGATTCTTCTAGGTAAAAATAACAAAGACACCATTTGTAGATTCGAAGAAGTGAACCAAATATGTGATACTCTTCCACTACCTTAAGAAATGATCTCAAATTTATTGTAAATATAATAGACAACACACTAATTTGTAAAAACTTAAAGTTTTTTGAAAGCAATAAACTAAAGAAAAGAAAATGATCCCTAAAAAAATGACACTACAATGTAAATGAAAAATTTCATTGCAAATGAGTGTAACTTACAAGATGATAAAAATGTCTTAGAAAATATGTGATGTTAACAACACACAACCGTTTTACATTCAAATGAAAAATCCTTTATAGCCAATTTTAGCATGAAATGCAAAGTATTAGAATATGAAGTGATGTAATTTACCTTGGGATATAAAAATTAACCCATGAATAATATTCTCCCAATAATATGTGGAACCATGTTGTGGTGTGTATACAATGATTTGAGGTCACCTAAAAGTGTTAGAGATATAAAATAATATAAACTCAAATCTAATTGATACAAATAAAAATGGTTTTAAGTAAGCATTTTCAGTATTACATGAAAAAGTATTTAGTTCTTTAGAATTAATATAAGAAATTTGATCCTCTTTGAATTTGCACAATCCTAAACTTAGAAAATAATTTTTTTTTTTGTGGTTGGGGACATGCCTTGGTCAAATCCTAACTATTTCAAGGTTGATAAAAATACATGATAAAACAAGGTAATGATAAGTGAAAGACATGTATACTTGATCGAAAATATACAAAGGCCCAACAAATGAATGTAAATGGATAAATGATTATAATGATCTAATTTGGCTGATGGTAAAATCATGTAGAGATTATAAATTAGTTTCCTACTCAACAGTGATCCATATGAAATTTTCACAAAATTCAATTGTTTAAGAACTATAGTTGTTCTCTGCACTTCTCTTTCGAACTTCAAGAAACATGCAAACAAAAATACGTGAGCAAGAGATGAAAATCCTTCTTTTTATAGATTTTTGGGATTGAGGCATGTGTATTTGATTATTGTTTTGTGATTTCATGCTTTATTGATTTTTATTATTGATTAGGTATATTTTATTGCTTTAAAGGATTGTTATAATTTTTATGATTCTTTAATTATTTAGATGTGTTTTATTATTTTTATTTTCTTTTAGGATTTTTTAAAAATTTTAATATATGACCAAGGTATTTATTAATGCGAATTTATACACAAGGTGTGTTTTCTAGTTTCTACATTCTATCCCTTTTTGAGTTTCATCTTGCAACATATAGGATGTAATATAAAAGCTAAAGACAAGATGGATTTATTCGGACCCTATGCCAAGGATTTTTGCATGTGTGGGCCTATATTGATGATTGGATAAAGAAGACTTGAAAATTTTCATCGATGGGCTACTTAAACAAAATCATGACTAGATGGATAGGTTGAAATAATAAGATAATGATTATTTGAATGGTAAACTAATTGATTGATAAACTGATATATAAATATATTATCATAAGATTTACATCAAAGGATTTGGTATAGAATCCCCTTCAAGTGATAATTGGTGTGTCGCATCCTACCCCAACCACATGCGGGACAAAAATTAGCAATTGATAAATGATGCCTTGTGATATGGAGAATCTATTAAATGTCACAATAATGCTTCCCTGTCATGTGCAAGTTGGAAATTGATAATGATAAAAATGGTCCATGTTAAACAATTTTTGATGAAAAGTTGAGAAATGATGGATATTAGTGTTTTTATGAAATCAATGAAAAATCACAAAAGTTCTATTTGGGAGAACAGGAGGGAGACAACAAATGTAATGACATAGGTGACATGGTTTTGTATTGACACAATATGAAACAATTTTTTTGTGGCATTTCAAAAACATGAAAATACATAATGTGAGACAAATTATAGACTAAAGCAAGATTTTTAATAAGATCCAAAAATTATCTAGTAACATACTCGGCCTTGTTTCGAGGATACCGAGTGTTTGTGCAAGTGATAATGAATTACTTCTTAAAGTGAATACTTAGAGGAAAATAGTACATATAAACTATCCAATGTGTAGGACGTGATTTTGAAGTTTATTAGTGATTGATGGTGTGAGGAAATGTACATAGGTAGTCATGCATTTATTTCTTTCTAGTCGACATCCATATCCCTTACAAAGATGCATTTAGTTACAATTGAAGAATTTCTATACTACTAGGTATGCATTCCTATCCCCAATAAAGATTCTTGAAATACCCTTAGAGATATTTTGATAATGTAATTTTTACATTTATTTTGTTTTGTTTTTGAGAGGATATTGAAAATATTTATCCCTCGTTTGTTATGAGGGGGTTAATTATCACCAATGACTGAGTGAAGGGATTGTGAGTGAGTATGTGAAGATGAAATTATCTAGTGTCTACATCGATGCCTTAGGATCTTCATGACAAGATTCTAAATTTTTTATGGTTCTTATATCCTATGGTAAAAATTCATTCTTAAATTCACTAGGTGATGGTACATAAAAATTCAAATGGTTATTGTAAGTACTCTAGAACTTGAGACACATTAGAATGTTGGTGATAGATCACCTAGAGATATTATTCAAATCATGATATGAAATGTGAACAAATTGTGTGAGTTCAAAGGTCTACTGAGTAAAAATGTTTAGGGATGATGGACATGTTAGGAAAGAACATCCGTGTGAACATGTAATGATTTTGGATATTTGATTTTGTAGGATTTTTGAAATATTTAATGATGTTTGGTTATAGTTGATGATGTTATTATCGATATTATGGGACATGTGGGGAATCGAGACATGTCTCAAACCCAATATGGATTAATAGGAGAGATATATGCCCCTTGTTGACAAGTCGAGAGTGGATAGAAAGATAAGTCCCCACAAGATGCTTGGGTTGGATAGGATGAATGTAGGACAATAGGTGAATAATGAGATGAAGAATAATTTGTAGAAGGGGATGGTGGAGGATGAAGTCGAGATAAATATGATAAAATGTTCCAATCAATGTGTGAAACACAACAATGATATGTATAATTGTTTTGGAATATATAGATGGAACAATTAAGATGGGATGAAGTGCGTGAGATGGTGAAATAGTCACCAGGATAAGTATAGGAGAGATAATGTCGAAGGATGAGGAATTTAGAAAAAGTCCTTCTCAAGATAAAATATGTGACAGAATTTTGGAGAAGTGTGATGAATAATTGCGATAAGAGGATGTATGTGTTCGATAGGTGTAGATGGATAAGGATATGAGAGTAAATCCATGTCAAATAGAAGTGAGGGACCGGGTGTTGAACGATTGTGAGGAGGATGTGTGATAGTGTAATTAGTGTGGAGAATAGGTTTGAATTTTGGAAATTATGCACGTGGATAAAGGGGAGTAAGAGGATTTTTAGGTGTTAGAAGTGATAGTTGATTGAAATCCTTCATGGTAGATAAGGTAAAAAAGGATAGGACATAACTAGATGAATGAAATGTGCCCACATTAGTAGAGTGTCAAAAACAATGATAATAGTTTTATCATATGCTTGTAATGATTTGGAAAAGCATGATCGGGGATAAAATATTAGTATCAAAAATTGACAAAGGTGATGGTGTATTTGGAAGAAGGGTTAGTTCATGAGTAGATGATTATGATGATGAGGATATCTTATAAATTTACAAGGAGAAGGATGTGATGTTGGGTAATTTTATTGATGTGGGAATAGGAGGAAGAAGAAGGGGTGGAATCTAGAAATGATGATGATGATGGAGATAATGATGTATTTGATGAGACTTAATGGGAGGTTGACATGATTATGGAAGAATTTAACAACAATTCCATGGAGGAGAGTTATTATAAGGACAAGGTGGAGTGATGAGAGTAATATTGAAAGGAGAGATAATAGTGGTGGATACACTTTGAGGAGTGTGCATTTTGAAGGGTGAAATGAGAGGAGAAAGAGGCTAAAAATGGATGATAATGTTTTACAAGTTTAGGATATTCTTGATAATCTCAAGTTATGAAGGTGATGGGATATTGAATTGAACATCGGTGGTGGAATTCACATGAGAATATGTAGGAGGGGATTAAGAGTGATATTTGGGTGGGGATTGTGTGGAGGAACACAATATCCCGTATCCAACTTTGATGTCACTATTTTAAAGCAATTATTGAATGATACTATGTAATTTGTGGCACATGTTAATGGAATATCAAATATTGTTGTGATAGGAACATCATTCAGTGTGATTATTATCACAAGGGTTGTTGTTGATTGGAATTGGGTGGTAGAATAGAATCAAGATAAATTACTTAGGCGTTGACTAATGTTTATATTATGATGGAGACGGGTTATAATAAGGGCATCACACACCTCTTAGATTAGCAATTATTTCATAAAATGAAAGGAATTTGGGTACGTGATTGAATTTGGGGATCATTGGGATGGGGTAAAATGATGACTAAAATTTAGTAGGCATATCTGGAGAGAGTGGTATATGGTTAATATGTGAGGGTGGCTATAGAAACATTGAGGGGAGGGAGTTGTAAAATGCAATGGAGAAAAATGAGGACTGCGATGGACATCCTCAATGTGTTGAACCGTGATAATGGATTCATTAAATGTAAAACATTGGTGGATTTGTAAAGGATGGTATTTGTATGAGGTGAAACTTTTGGTGAAAAGCTCTATTATTTCAAGCTAGGAGATAGGGAAGGGTAAGTGATGGAAAATCATTTTCCAACATGACATGTAGTCATGCATACATACCTAAATTTGAAAATTAAAAATTTGATCTCTCACCTAACACACATGACTTGCATCCACATTCCAAGCCTAAGTGACTTATCCTTATCTCACTTATGTGACTTTCTTATATATTCACACTACTCAGTCAATTATATAAATAATTTTAATAATTCATAGTGGTATACTATCCCCAAGAACCTATCCCATAATCACACAAATTCCATTGAATTATTTATTTAGAACCATTTAGAATGGGTCCAAAATGTCTTATGGTTTGGTCTAGGCAAAATAGTCTTACAATCAATATTCTAATTTTATATATTTTCATGGGTTGTCCATATCCCATATGTTGGCCTTAATACAAAATTAATCTTATGAATGCTTATAAAATAAATTCTAACTCAATTATTTACCGAACATGGAATTTTCAAGAGAACTCATTAGAATATACATTCCTAAAGAACTCCTAAATATCCTAAATTCCTTCAAATTAGCAACATGACCTAGGATCAGCCAATACAAAGGTCTAAAGATAATAAAACCAGGCTCAAGAGAAACATTTTTCATTCTATATATATTTAAAGACAAACCAAACCAAGCTTAAGTACTCCAATCCATTGTTTGTCAAAGGATCAAGTTTCCAAATTAGTTGCATCCATATAGATATCACATTATAAATGGAGAACTATGTGTGGTTTGATACATCTTTAGAGTAGTGATGATGTAGAAATTTCAAGGATGAATCAACCCAAACACTAACCTTTATTCAAGGTATCCTACCCATAGTTAGGGTTTTAAGGTGTTTCACACCACATAGAGGGTTTTCAAAAATGTGTGACACCTAGGGCTAATGTCAACATGAAGTGTCATATTTGTAGAGAAATTTATATAGCAATAATATATCCTTAACTAGCAATATACAACATAAGACCAAACTATATCATGCTATAAGTCATTTCATATGATTTTATACCAACTCATTTTGTAGATACAATTCTATAAATGAAGCACCTTTAGGTAATTTCTGATATTCACACTCACCCTACATTTTCAGATCATCCCTTTAACTCTGTAATCGCTTAAGTGCATTTCTCCTCTTATGTTTTGAGAAATCATATCTATCTTCATATATTATAATTTTATTTGGAGATATAGTATGATTCTTACAAGTATGGTCATTAATTATTTGGAATATAAAACCTATAATACCATTACACCTTTAAATAAATAAGAGCCACATCCTAATCCAAAACACTTGTTGTTTGATTTAGGTGTAATCGTTTAGTGAACTTGACCCTTGATCAAATATCTCTCCTTTCTAAAACCTTAGTTTCCATAGCCTTTCATGCTATCTTTGTACATACATTTTTTTGCTATTCCTTTTCAACATGGTAATTAGCTTAATCATATTCCTATTTTCAATATCGATCTTTCTCCTACTACCCATAGGCATCAAATTCCTATGGCTTCTTTCACATTTCTTGTATAGGGTATCCATTATATTTATGAAAATGATCATCAAGATGTTCCTTTGGATACCCTTGAAATAAAAGGTGAAACCCATACAACTATTTCAGATGATGAAACTAAGGACATGGATCACAATGAAGTTAATATTTTTCTAAATTTCACAAAGAATTTTGTGACTAGCCTCAACATCTTGATCGCAGTATTAAGGTACTCCTTTCTACTAATATTGTTTGTGATCATGAATGTAGTGAGAATTCTATTTTTGGGGTGCTTCACCATACCTCTTCCACTCTAGCTATTTATACCATTTCTATATTCATTATGCCTACATTTTCAAAGGAAACCCACACCCCCTTAAAAGTATTGCAATGTTTATTTCGTAAATGTGTATTTTTATTCCTACATATAATGTATATAATCATGTTACTTATTATTCCTATACTAACACACATGATTTTAATAATCTTGTTCATAGTTTTCAAAACCAACTATTACAATAACAACAAGGTGCTTCCACCTCTTCTAATGTCATGGAATCTACTTTGTACCTTCAAAACCCACTTACACTTGAAGTGGCTTCCTAAAATTTTCCTATTGGTTTTGTGTCTCCCAAGATTCCTATCTATGATGAAAAAAATTATCCTAAGCAACACCTTCACACTTTCCATGTCACTTTATTGGATTATGCTTACAAAAATGTACTATTTTTAGCCAACACTCCTCATTTAAGCAAACAAATGTAGCTATTTTTAATGATTGGTAACATTGTTGAGTAGAAAGACTATTTGATAATTCCAAGTGAAATTTGAAATTCCTTAATCTTGTGTTCATAATAAACCATGAGATGCTAGAACATGCTAATTAAATTCAATTATATTTTTTTCCTTGTGATTTAAACTGATTTTAAATTATTCATTTTTTCATATATAAAGGAGGATTTAACAGGTATCTCATAATGTTGATTATGTGCATAAAATTATAGAGGAAGATTTCTACTCTTTCAATGGAGATTATCTCAAGTTAAATTCAATCGACATTCATATTCCTAATTTTTTTCATTGCATTGGAACTATAAAAACTAATTCAATGAGAATAATTTTTGGAATGTTTTAACTTCACCAATTAGTTCCACGTGTAACTCATTAACATTCCCTCATTCAAGAGGTTATTGAAATAGGAATTTTTTAGGCATCCTAGAACACTAATTTCCATTACATGTTCGAATCCCAACTCTATAGACAAGGGAAGTGATGAATAAAAATACCCATATTAAAATATTTTAGATGATTAGGACATCGATGCAGGCCACATGTTGATAATCCATGTAAAATGTATCAAGGTCATCTAAATGTTCAAATCATCGATCAATGCCATGTTTCAATGATCTAGTGTAAATGAGTTTATAATCCCCTAGGATGATAATGACATCAATGGCTACCACTTATCGATGATCCATACATTAAGACTTGAAATAATGAAATAAGAATTAGTACACAAATCTTGCCAAATGAGGAAGAATCAATTCCTTCCATGTGTTCATGATCAAAACTATTCATGAAAGCAAGTAATCCATGTTAGCAAAATATGGTGTTGACGCAAGCAACACAGGGAAAACAAAACCGAACAATATAAAAACACACACACATAATATATATATATAATATTTGATTCAAAAAATTCATACAAATCTCGAGTTACGGATCCATATATTTCTTTTTGTTTTCTATTTCAATATTCTCTCGTAAGCTACCGCACATATACCTATTTTCCTCTTTGAGATGTTACTATTTATTATCCTTCTCTCCTTCTCTATTTTCTATTCTTTCATTCTATATCTATATATTCAAAAACACATGTATACATACATACATACATACATACATACATACATACATACATACATACATACATACATACATACATACATACATACATACATACATACATATACATATATACATATATATATATATATATATATATATATATATACCGCAAGTCACCTAAAGTACATTGAATTATGACACAAACCTAAAACCAATATTCATTTTGGTGAGTTCCGTTGATTTGACTCACCCTCGACCAAAGGCGGACATGATTCCTTTGCCTTTGTGTATTTTTCTATATTATGTGACCTTTTCTTCAATGCCCATCTTGTACTACATTGTGTGGATTTTTCTATATACTGTAGCTTTTGGATTATGTAGAAAACTAAAGATCCACGAGAAAATCCATACCCGCACAAAACCGACACTCACACTCACAACTTTTACCTTTCCTTTTTGTCCCGCAATTTTTTTCCTTTTCCTTGTCTCACTATTTTTCTACTTCCACATCTCGTAATACACTTTGCCACTTCACTTTCTTTGTTGCAAAAAAATTCCTTTGTTTTGTGGATTTGTTGAGAAGTTCAAAATTCAAATGGCTAAAAAGAAAATTAAATGCCTATCGAGGGGGTGGTTGGTAGAGATGGAAAAAAATTGAAAAATTGTGTGAGGCTCAAGATTATCGACACCATTAATTTTGACACTCCCCCTTAATATTGAGCCGAATTGTTTTTATTTAAGGACTGATTTTAAAGTCCTAGACATCTACAATGCCCAGACTTGCTCTTAAATGCTCAAACCTTTCTTTTGATAAAGGCTTGGTAAAAATGTTAGCTAGTTACTACTCTAACTTATAAAACTTAAGTTCAATTTCATCTTTCTCAACCAGTTCATGAATGAAGTGATACCTGATAGCTATATGCTTGCTTCTACCATGAAAAATGGATTTCTTGATAATGCAATTGAAGACATTATCACAAAAAAATTGAACCTCCTTGTTTCTTTTTCGTGCAAATATGAGAGGATTATTTTTAACCATATCATCTCGACAAGCAATCGAGCTTGCTGCAATATACTTTGCTTCAACTATAGATAATTAAACAACTAATCAAGCTTTTCTTTGAAGCCCATGAAATGGCTCCTGATCCAACATTGAACACATATCCAGATGTGTTATTTTTATCATCAAGGCTTCCTGCCCAATCACTATCTGTATAGCCAACTAACTGAAAATCATTATTAGCAACATATAAAATTCCATAATTCTTTGTTCCATTCACATACCTTAAAATGCACTTGCTTTCTTTCCAAAGTGTGTCTCCTTTGGAGTCTCCATGAATCTAGAAATCAAACTAACTACATACATTATATTTGGTCTTGTTGTAGTTAAATACATCAAGCTTCCTACCATGCTTTTGTACCTTGTAGGATCCACATTGCTTTGTTGTAATAATATTTTGTCAATTTCAAAATTATCTCTGTTGGTGTAGATGTTGGTTTTTTGCTCAAAATTCTAAATCTTTGCAAGATTTATTTTGCATACTTTTCTTGAGAGATAAATATGCCCTGCTTTGTTTACTTGACTTCAATTCCAAGAAAATACTTTAACAATCCCAAATCAGTCATCTCAAATTCCTTCTTCATGGCTGATTTAAATTCATCAATTGCTTTTCTTGCATTTCCAATAAAATTAAATCATCTACATACAAAACAAAAATTAAAATCTCACCATTGTTTGCTTTGATGTAGAGTGTGGGCTCACTGTTGCTTTTTCTAAAGCCATTACTAATTAGATAGGAATTTATCCTATTGTACCAAGCTCTTGGTGCTTGTTTGAGTCCATACAAATATTTCTTGAGCTTGTATACTTTTCTTTCATGCCCTGGAATTTCATAACCAGGTGGCTGTCCCACATACACTTCTTCTTCTAACACTCCATTTAAGAAAGCTGATTTAACATCCATTTGATGGACCTTCCATTTGTGATGAGCAAAGCTTATGGCAATAATTGTTCTCACAGTTTCTAGCCTTTCTACTAGAGCAAATGTCTCATTATAATCATGTCCAAGCCTTTGTTTATATCCTTTGACAACTAATCTTGCCTTATGTATTTCAATTTTTCCTTCGGGAGTAGTCTTGGTTTTATAAACCCACTTTGCTCCAATTACTTCCTTTCCTACTCTGGAAGATATACTAACGCCCATGTTCCATTATTTTCTATTGCATGCATTTCTTCATCCATTTCTTCACACCATTTACTATCTTTAATTGCTTCTTCAAAGTAAATAGGATAAAATTGTGAAAATAAAGAAAAATTAATCATTTCATCTTCATTTTCTTTATACCTTAACTAGTTATAGATCTCTTGAACACTCCTCATTATTACTTGTTGATGTAATGAGTCTGATAATGATGAATATGCTTCATTTTATGGTCCTTGCATGCTTTGTTGGTTGCTTCCATTTGAGGATTCACCCCTTTGTGAAATGGGTGTCCAACTTGGTGCATTGTTTTCTCTTCCATCTATTGCTTCAACAACAATAATAGGTGCATTTATCTTTGCTTGTGGTTACTCCACTTCTTGTACATCTTCCCAAGATGCTTCCTCAATGAATTGAACATCTCAACTGATTATGAGTTCCTTTGTGATTGGATTATACAATATGTTTGCTCATTATATCCAATAAAAATTCACTTCTCTCCTCTATTATCCCACTTTGTTCTTATTTTCTTTGGCACATGTGCATATGCCACACATTCAAAAAATATCAAGTGTTTAACACTTGGCTTTCTTCCACTCCATGCTTCTTAAGGTATCATGTTCCTCACACTCTTTGTAGGGCATATATTTAGTAGATATAATATTATTCCAACTAGTTCTACCCAAAGATTTATCCTGCAATCTTCTTGCTTTAAGCATGCTTCTTACAATTTCTTGAATGGATCTATTTTTTCTCTCTGTCACACTATTTTTCTGAGGTGTATACCTTACTATCAATTATTTCTTAATCTCGTGCTCCTTACAGAAGTTTAAAACTCATTTGATATATATTCTCCCCCTCTATCAGTTCTTAATTTCTTTATATAATGGCCATTGTGCTTCTCAACCATGGCCTTGAATTGTTTAAATACTTCAAATGTCTCTGATTTATTTTACAAGAAATAAACCCATGTCCTTCTACTGAAGTTATCTATAAAGGTAAGAAAATACTATTTCTTGGACAAGGAGGGAGTCTTCATGGGACCACACAAGTCTGAATGTATCAACTCAAGAGGTGAGCTTTCTCTCCATGATTTTCTTGAGGGAAAAGCATTTCTATGTTGCTTCCCCAATATGCAGGCCTCACAAACCTTATCTGGTTGTTCAATAGAGGCAGTCCTCTAACCATTTTCTTATTATAAAGAACATGCAATCCACCAAAACTCAAATGCCCATACCTGAGATGCCAAAGAGTAGATTGATCAATGGCTATTGTTTTAAAATTGTTGTGGCTACCGCTACACTTTGCATCTTCAAGGGAAACACTATATTTTGTGTCATTTTCACTATGGAAATCAACTTATTGCTTCCAATTTTTTCATAAATATTGCATTCTTCATTTTCAAACCTCACCTTATATCCATTTTGGACATGCTTTCCAATTCTTAGTAGATTATACTTCAACTCTGGCACATAAAAAACATTGTGTATATGCTTATTGTCTCCTTGCTTGTTGAGAATGGATAAAATGACTTTATGCATAACTACAACTTTTTCATTTGTTCCCATGTTTACTTCAGATCTTATTACTTCATCTATATTATTAAACATATTTTTGTTTCCACGAATATGATTTTTGTAAGAACTATCCAAGTACCATATTTTTTTTTCCTTTCTCATCTACATTACAAGTTATAAATAAAGTTCCACTCTTTTCATTCTTCTCTGGTTCAATTTCTTTTGCATTAGATAAGTTTGCATTATGATTTTTCAAATCATATTCTTTCTTTCTGCATTCACTAGCATAATGTCCAAACTTCTTGCAATAATAACATTGTACATTGGATTTGTCATACCTTTGTGTAGAACCACCTCTGAAGTGTTGTTGTTCCTTCCTCTTCATCTTCCTTGTGGCTCTTGATGATTGTGTCTTCCACCTTCTTGCTGGTTATAGAATCTTCCTCTTCCTTTTTGTATGCTCCTCTCCCCCTGACTCTCACATTTGTGTTTTTTTTGAAGGCTTATTCATTGGAGGAGTTGGATGTCCTAATCATCCTTTTTCATGGGCTTTCAAAGAACCCATTAGCTCATCAACTTTCATTTGTTTCAAGTCCTTATACTCCTCTATTACAACCAAAACTGGATCAAATTTGGTTGGAAGGCTCCTTAATACCTTCTCTATGATTCTATGGTCTTCAACAATATCACCATTAGTCCTCATCTAATTGACTATGGTCATTGTTCTTGTGAAAAAATCATTTACTAATTCTAACTCTTTCATGAGAAGGGTCTCAAAATCTCTCCTCAACATCTGCAATCTGACTATCTTCACCTTGTCACTTCCTTGATAAAAATTCTACAAGGTATCCCAAGCTTGTTTGGAATTTTTAGTTGCTAATATCCTTGGGAAAACTGAATCAATGACTACATTCTAGATGTAGCTTAAAGATTTTGCATCCTTTCTTCTATTTTCCTTCAAAGCATTCTTTTGAGCTTGTGTCAATGCATTGAAAGCAACTTGATATGCTACTTCTATGTATCCTCCTTCAACTAGTTCCCATAGCTCTTGAGAGAGAAAAATGTATTCATCTTAATACACCAGATGTCATAGTTTTTCCCATCAAATGTTGAAGGTTGTTGCCACAAGTTACTTGTTGGAAGCCATTAAAGATCAACCCAAAAAACTCAAACCCAAAAATAAGAACCCGAAAATAAGAAATATGGGTTTGAGTTCTTATTTGCTCCAACAAAATGTTCACTCTGATACTAAACTATTAGAAAAATATGGTGCCAATGCAACCAACAAAGGGGAAAACACAACTAGAACAATATAAAAACATGCACACACACACACATCACACACACACACACACACACACACACACACACACACACACACAAACACACATTCAAAAAAATTCATAAATCTTAGAGTTGTGGCTCGTATAATTTTTTTTTTTCTATTTCAATATTCCATGTCTTATGTTTTTGCACATATATCTATTTTCCTCTTCAAGTTGGTGTTCTTTATTATCCTTCTCTCCTTCTCTATTTTCTATTCCTTCATTTTATATCTATATATTCAAAAACTACACATGTATATATAACCGCGAGTCGCCTAAAGTACATTAACTTATGACACGAACCCAAAACCAATATTCATTTTGGTGAGTTCTATGGCTTTGACTCACCCTCGACCCACGTGGACTTGACTCCTTTACTTTTGTGTATTTTTCTATATTATGCGGCCTTTTCTTCAATGTTTGGATTTAACTAAATTGTGTGGATTTTTCTCTATACCACAAATTTTGGATTATGTAGAAAAAATGAATATCCATGGGAAACTCCACACGCACAACACTAGCACTTACACTCGCGGCTTTTACCTTTCCTTTTTCTTCTAAAGTTTTACCTTATCCTTTTCTCACAATTTTTCTACTTCGCATCTACAATACACTTGCCACTACACTTCCTTTGTTACATGATTTTTCCTTTGTTCGTGGCTTTGTCGGGCAATTCAAAAGGCCAAAAATAAATTTAATTCTTGTCGAGGTGGTGGTTGGTAGAGAGGGGAAAAAAGTTTGAAAACTTGTGTGAGGCTCAAGATTATCAGACACCATTAATTCTAACAATCCAAATCCATATAGTGAGGATATTTTTAGGACACCTTGACATCGATGACTACCAAGTTTCCATAATCGACACTAATATGGAGGTTTCACAAGAGAAATATAGATCCAAGGTATTTATGATTAAGATGATTCACCGATTTCAAATGCCACTATTTTATCATAAATTTATTAATGTGATCACCCACAAAAACATTAAAATAAATAATAAAAATATTGAAAAGGATCACATTAAACTCAAATCTATTCAAAAATCCCTCCTTTTCTACAAATTTGGGTGTAAATGGATATGTGACATGTCTCAATTGAGCTACAAAGATTTAAAGGAGATTAAATTTTCATAGAAGATAAAAATACATATACCGTATGAAGAATAAATAAAATCAAACATGATATTGAAGAAAAATATTCTACTTTGGGTGAAAAATAAGAATTTTGAGACACTCAATTCACTAAATGATTACTAGCTTGAATTAATAACTAAGACTTGTTTTGGGAGATTAATGAATGTGAAGATATCTAATCAATAAGAGACTGGGATTCACAAAATTCTAGAAAAACAAAATTCCTTATGGAGACTTATTTGGGGATGTCTTCTTTTCATTCATTCTTTAGGATGGTAAAATCATCTCTAAGGATACTCAAAGAGTCATTTCCTTGGAAACTTGTGAAACATTTAACAATATGTACAAAATAGACCATCTTACTCTTTTTTATAACTATGATAATATTAAAGAAAAAATGAATGATAGAAGTGTGTTTGAAGTTTTAAAGGATTGGACAACAGACCCCACTATAGTCAAACATAGAAAAAAAATTTGTTACCTCTTTCATTTTTCATAACAGGGGTCATAGTGGCCATGATATTGTTAAACAAACTATATGGGGTAGGAAATAATGACCATGTTAATCGTGCATGGGTAATTTTGTTAGGGATGATCCTTAAAAATAAGAAATCAGATTGCAAAGAACTATTAGAATTCAATTTTAAAGTATGTTGGGATCAATTCGTATAAGGAGGAAGTTTCCACATGCTTTCTTACTTAGTGGACCTATTTTGTGCTTCTATCATCTTCAATGCTCCACTCCCAAACCGGTTACCCATTTCTACTTCTTAGGTGAATTTGTTTCCTAGATCAGTATAGTCACAATCACGATCTTTCTATCGAGAGATCAGAAGAGTTTTATCTTACTATTTTATTTTTCCATTAATGATGTATTCCTTATCTCGTGAAGACTTTTATCTCGTGAAGAGAGATCTATGAAGAGTTTTAGCTAAAGGTATCCAAACCCTTATCTACATTCCTCATCTATATATGATCATTTTCACATGAATCCATCTAGTGTGGATGAAGTGTTGGAAAATGCAAAGTTGTAGGGTTGCTTAAGGATCCATAGGATGAAAAATCTCAATCATCATCACCTCCTAGTTCTCCTTAAAATACAAGGAAATATTTTTAGAGAATCATCTTAAGGATGGTTCCTATACCCCCTTATCTAACAACAAAGACATAAGAAACAAAAAAGAGGCATATTCCTATATTCAAAGTATACCTTTTAGTTGGGTGTATCTAATGGCCTTAATGCCTTCAATTTCAATTCTTCAATTACAAGGGTATACAATTAGAGAGGTGTGTTTATATCTTACTAATATGGTGAGTGATAAAGGAAAGAGAAATAATTTATAGGTTGACATTAGTTCAATTTGTCAAATATTTCTTGGATCCCCTCATAAAACTCTAGAGATTTGTGTTTCAATTGCCTTTGCAGTTAGTTTGTTAATAAATTTCACCCCTTTCTCATGTGGGGATTAGTGAAGGTGTTTTTTATCCTCCTCTTCATAATTCCACCATTTTTCCTATTATTTTCATGCCTCCTCCTTCATCTCCTATTTTCACACCACCAATTGTTGTGATAATGTGGGCAAATATTGAGTACTGATAAAATACAAACACACAAAGAGGGCAATGCTATGATAGTGAAGAACCACACACGAACCATAATGTAGATTGTATATCCAATACATAAGAAAATAAATTTATAAGAGGTGTATAAATAGGAAGTGGGGAAGTGTAACTACCACTTAAAAATTAATATAATTGTAACTCCCATGTATTCCAACAAAACCAAAGAAATCTAAATACATGCGTAGGAAAATGCATGCAATAGAATAAAAAACCTACACTAATACCCCTCTTTAAGAGTATATTAGGTGGGTAGAATAAATGGGTCCCATAAATAGGGCTCGAGGTACCCAATACCAATAAAATATCTCATAAAGTTTAGGAAAAACTATGCAATTAATTAAAAACCTACACTAACACCCCCTTAAGTCTAGCTTAGATGGGTGGAAGAAAAGGGTCCCAAAAATGCTTGATGAGGTACCCAATAACAATAACATATCTCATAAAGTGGAGAAAAGGAGAAAACATGTAAGAAAAAATTATCCCTAAAAGAGAGAAAATATAAGTTCACATAAAATCTCCCTAAATAGATAATCCCCTAGAAGAGCATAAAGAAGCCTCCCAAAAATAGATACATAAAAGAGAATAAGAGTGGACTAGCCACCCCCTATAAGCTAAAGCCTCATGAACTACCAATAGATATAATGCATGAAGAAGTTTGTTTTCAGTAGTGGAATAAATGAATATTATATCGCAATAAGGAATATTTGATGTTGTACTAAAATACTATGGATCAAGGTAGAAGAAATGAATATTATGCATAGATACTTCTAAAAGAGGTTAATGCTTAGGTGTAACAAATGTTGATGAATAAAATCAAGTACCAAATAGGATTCAACATGGTTCCGAACATGGATATGAGAACTGAACCAAGAACCAAGTACTCTTGCAAAAGGTGTCAACATGAATGATGATGAAGGTGAATAATAGGACTTAGTAAGTGTAGGTTATGTCACCATGTAAACATTTAGAGGAAGATAAAATACAATTAGAGTCAAATAAGAAAATCTATCAAATTTTTCATAAAAGAGAGGAAAATTATCCTCAATAGTTTCATCAAGATCTAAAAATTAGAGTCTATAAAAATATATTAAATGTATCATAACTAGACCTCCCAATGAAGCGTATCTTATAGACATGAAGAAACCTACTGTAGAGAATCAATAGAATCCCTCAAGGAAGTAAATTTGATTTCTGATGAAACAACAAGTGATGGAGGAATCTCTTGAAAGAGGAGATAAATGTCCTTGATGGTGTCATGTATATCTAAAATGTGGTACTCTACAAATATAGAAGTGATGTATGGTAAGTATGAGTTCTAATGAGGTGTATCTAAAATAAATATATGATCTTGTTGTAAGAATCATTAGAATACCTCAAATACAAAACTCATAACTCCAAAATATAAAAAATTATAATGTGAATGTCATGATCCTATTGCAAATAATCACTATAAGATCTTGCATAAGTGAATATGAACTGAAGTAACACCATGTATAGGGTGAATTTCATGATCATGCAACAAATAATCATGAGAATCTCTCAAAGAAGAGATTTTGAAATCCAAATTAGAAAAATGTGCAAGAGGAATGACATGATCCTATTGTGAAGAATAAATGGAAGCTCTCAAATAAGTGACTCTAGAATCTAAAGTAGCAACATGTGCAATAAAAATGTCCTCAACTATGTATATGGTTTCATAAGTAGGAGGAAGATTGGTATTAGTAACAATATCATCCACATATGAATGATTTTTTGAGGGAGGATCACTTTTAGATTGAGAATCATGGTCTCCATACAAATATCAAATGAATGTCATAGTACTTGAAAGGGAACTCAATGCATGTAAGCTAGTGCTAAATATCCTCATTAAGAGTGAGACATAGTTATCCATAGACCATAACATTTTTTTTTTAACCACTCAATATTTTGTTCATAGTCATTAGGCTCAAGAATAATTCCAAGGAGATAAGGAATTTTATCATGCAATAAACAGCTTATCTTATATCCCTTTCCTCTAGGAAAAATAGTTCTTTGAATTTATCTAGACAATATAATGATGGAATTTAATACTAAAACCCATGATGAAACCCCCAAAATGGAAATTTATCTTAGTTTGTTATTATATTACCCCAAGATATGAAACTTTATAATCTAGTGTGAATACAATTATTAAAGGCCTAAAATCTTATACAAGATGAGAAAGGAAATAAGAGTACTAACCTTATGAAGAGAAAATACACGCTTTCGAAAAAATGGAACCTCAAATGGAGATGTCAACAAAAACTTATGCATTTTATAAGTTCCTTACTCTTACAAATTTTAGCACTTCCTCCTACACCTTGGAATTTTTTTACATCCACATCTTATGAATTTCAAAACTTGTTTGAGTGCATGGAGATAAATTTTACCTCACATAAGTTAATTCCACTTGGTTTGGGAGTGACCAAGGGATAAAAACCATGTGAATAGAGGCTAAGGATAGGAAAAGTGGAGAGCCCTTATCTAAATTTCCAACCTTCTCCAAAAATGATGTCACCTTTTGGGGGAGCTGTACACTTGATTATTGACCTTCCAAATAACTTATCACACCTACTTATCTATGTGCCTAGAGTTATATGCTTCTAATATAGGAGTAACCACTACATCACCGAACACACCAAAATGTAGGTGTGTTGTCTACCAAACTGGTACATAGTTTCAAATAACAACTAAACAACTAAGATGAACTAATTCCTTCATGCAGTTCAAACAACAACGACAATATGAACATTCTATGCATAACTACACCCAATAATTGGTTGAATAACATGTACAAAACACACCAAAAGTTATGATGCACGAGTAAAGGTACAATACCAAGTAATAGGTCTAGCACACCGGTACAACTAGTAACCACAAATAACTAGTAGAAAAAAAGGGGCCAAGTATGACATTTAAGATAGGGATAACAACCGAAAACAATTCTTAGGTAGATACAATTACCATCCTCAATAATGAGTGTGACCACCGGATCTTTCAAACTAAAAAACACCCATTAATGTTTTGGAAAAAACTAGAAAAATGAAACTTTGATATGGTATTAAATTTCTCCAAATATCCTAGAGATGATCATAAAAATATGAAAAATACCATATATTTCCTATTGCAAAGCATACTCAATTTTAGTATCAATCCTAGGGTTTTGTCATGATATAGACTCAATAACATTGTCCATTTCTTGAGAGCATGTACATAATGAATATTTTCCTATAAAACCACCTATTTAATTCACTCTTTTCATATTCTCTAGATCATTTGAAGATGCATGAGAAGAGCATACTCAAATATCAAAGGATCTGTAATAACAATAATGAAAAAATCAATATTGTAAAAAATAATCGCAACAATACAATGGTTTTCAATTACCGAATGAACTATGATACCATGTGAGAATGTGGGACAAGATCCAACACCGATAGAATACAAGAACACAAAGAGAGTAATGTTGTGAGAGAGGAACCAAACATGAGCCAAAATATAGCTCACATATTCAATGCATAAGAAAATATATTTACAAGAGGTGTATAAATAAGAAGTGGGAAAGTATAACAATGACCTAAAAATGTGGATAAGTGTAACTCCCTTTATCTAGACAACACCTAAGCAAGCTAAATATGTATATGGGAAAAAATATACTTCCCCTTTTTCCCTCTTTCCTTGGCCTCTTGATCTTCAGTGACGAAACCGCCGCCTGCGGGGCGGCGGTCCTCGTGAACTCCCCCGGCGGTCTGGCGGCGGTCCTGTCTGCGCGCGTTTTCCAGAATGTTCTTTTGACGCGACTCGCGTGAAATATCACGATTCACCAGCTTTCTTTGCCGACTTGAGCATGCATTTATGTTTTTGGTCCCCTGGAATAGTGTTTTTCCTTTGTTTATTGTTTAGGAGTTCCATTTGGTTTTGGTTTTTGGGTGATTGAATTCCTATAAATGCATGGTTTGTGCACAAGCAAATGGTCTGAAGTTTGGCTGGATTTGGAAGACTGATCTTTGCTCTCCTCATTTTAGTATTTTAGCTTGTTATCTTGTTTAGAAGCCATAGCTTGAATTCACTTGCATCTTTAGTTAGATTGCTCAGCTGTTGGTAAGCCACATACCCATCTTGTGCAGGCAGTGCTGTCATTTCATCCAATCGGCCTTGAAGCTTGCCTCTAAATTTCTCTTTGCTGTAGATTTAATTTTATTGTTGCTTAGAGTTCTTAGTTCAGTTCATTATATGCTTGGTTAGCTTTATTCAGCTGTTGGTAAGCCACATATCCAGCTTGTGCAAACAGTGTTGTTATTTTATCCAATCCATTGGAACGGAATAGCTTAGGAAGCCATTAAAGTTGCAGGTTTTGCTCTTTGAATAAGATAGTTATAGGTTCTGGTCACTTCATGTTGCATGACTCGCAGTAAAATCCCGCTAGGAATCGCATAAGCCAAGCTCTGTACTCTTGCGCTGTCCCTCTCCTACTCGCATTTTCGGTCTGCATTCTGAGTTGTCCTTGTCCTAAAATCTACTCTTATCGGTGCTAGCATTACACGCTTTTCTGGATCCACGTGAACACGAAAGAACGAGGAGATCATACTGAGGGGACAAGATCACACACACCATCGGATTCGCCACTATTCTGCGGAATCCAGGTTTTAACTTTCAAAGTTCTAGTTAGAATCATATCAAATAGAGTAGATAATTGCTTCATTTCAGTGAATTCTATTCTCGATATTGCCAGGGAAGCTGTGAGGATTGATAGTTTACGAAAACTATGATTCACTCCTCACTTACGAGGTAGGATCGAGAATCTTGCGAGATAGATTAGATGCAGCTATTTTATTTATTTAGAATAATTCTACAAATCACAAGGCAAATAACTATACTCGGTTATCTTGTCTATTTTAAAATATTGTTTATTATTCCTAGATACGTTTAAAATAGTTTGCTTTCCTTAAAATTGTTAAAAGATTTCTTAGAAGAATAAAGTTATATATATGTTAGATTTATTTCACGTAGTTAGAATTTGCTTCGTTACAGTTAGATTTGCATTTTGTTTCGTATGACAATCACGGGACCTCAGGAGCCCAGGGAATATATATTTGAGCCAATCATGCCTCAACCAAATCTCATTACAGCAATAGTTGACATAGACCAAAATCTCAGAATACAAGTATTCCAAACAACAACAGATTTACAACTGATCAGTTCTCAGTTGAGAGGGTTAAACATAGAGGACGACCAAGCACACACGTTTTGGTCAAACCAACCAAATTACAGATTGCCCTAGGTAAACACTCACATGACTGTAGAAGGGTTCGAAGAGAAACAAACCTTTGGTTGTGATCCTTTGGTCCCATGACCGGGTGCGGGAGATACTCTCACAGATATAGATACCAGTCTAAGGATCCAGGTTGCACGAACGCCTGTGAGATATTCTGAGAAGATCACACAGTTGTTGGTCCTAAACATAGAAGCTGAGAAAGCATATGATTATTGGATACTAGGGATTAGAACTTGATTTCACGCATGACCATAACAGGACCGCAATAACCACGAGTCTATGGTTGCGATCCCGAGATCCACACCCAACGAGTCCACAAGTCAATCAGATATAGACACTGGCCTACGCACACTAGTATTTCAGATCCACTCCACTTCCACCCATCATCATCGAACAATTGTCCTTATTAGATATAGCGGCTAACGAAGCTAGAGAATTCTGGACTAGGCCAGAGAATCGTCCGTAGAGTCAATTATATTCACCATCCACTATATGACCTTATCAGGAGACATACACGAAACTATCCCAGGTCATTTTCCACGTATTCCACAACCCATAGATCGAATCACGCCAGAGCTCGATATTGATTGGAGCCTTCGAGCAGTCATCCTTGCCGATCGATCTATCACACCAGTCCAAGTTAGAAGGGCCTTCTTTGCCTTAGATTCACAAATTCCACTAGTGCGTGTCGAAGACATTAGACTGCCTAACTAGTTTGTCTGCATCCCACGCATATTCTACCCCCACCGGCTGTCTCGGCACGACCTCGAGAGGTCGGGTACGCGGAAGAGTTACTTGTAGATTCTCACGCTCGCCTGTCACTTTTCCGGCGTACAAAATTGGTGAACCCGACGTGAAACAAACAAGCTGAAACGTGCTTCACCAACAAAATTGGTGAACCCGATGTGAAACAAACGAAATTAGTGAAGCTGACGTAAAACTTCCTACTTTCTCATTCGGAGTCATAGTATCACGTGTTCTTTCACAAATCACCTTCGCTCCTTCCCATTATTCTGCGGGTATTCATATACCCCCCGAATATGTCGGGATTCGATGCATATGGCAGACCCCTCTTGGGTCTTGAGGCATACTACGCCCAACAGAATAGGCAATCATCACCCTCGCTCTCAGTATGGGGTGACAACTATTCAACTAATCAGTTGTCAACACAAACCCCAAGAATCAGATATAGTTCATCTTTTCAAGCTGGAGTTAGATCAACCCCCTCGAACACAACAAACAGAGCCTTCAGGCTCGAACAATATGACGTTTACCGGAGAATCTGGTTCGTCTCCTCAAATGCTACTTAGACCACAAATTAGTAGACAATCAGATCCATACCTGGTCTTAGATGATGGATAGTCAATACGTTATCCTAGGAGTGAACAACATTCTCGGGGTATGTACCCACCTATAGGAGGTTTACAAATACAACCCGAGATCTCTTTTCAAGAAAATACCTCTATGCCACTGCATATAGGAAATACTCTCGGAGAAACTTGGCAAGATAGCGATCAGTTCATGACAGGATATCACATGCCTATACAACACCAGGGTGTACAACAAACGCCGCTCAGACAAAACACCGTGACTTCACCAAATGAAGTCATTTCAACGTTAGTAGAAAAAGTGAGAGGGTTAGAACTGGCTCAAGCAAGTCAAAATTCTCCGTTCATACAAACAGGGAGTTCCAATCCTCCATACCACTCTGGCCAAGTAGATCTCCTCACAGGGGTAGGCACATTAGGCATGCCGCCTCACTATCCACAACAAACGCCAACAAGGCCCATCATCTCTAACACTATTCCTCCCGGTCTAGTGTCAAACAATCCATTCCTTGACAATACCCCATCATACTTAAACATGTACTCCAAATCACCACAAGGAGATATTTTCTCCTCTCTCGGCATGTTTTCTCAAACGCAAGGACCTCCTTATGCCCCTGCCAATGCATACGCTGCACCGTATCAACAACCTATCCCACCATCACTCCCTCAGCAACCACCATCAATGGTCGAAAGCTATGCGATAGGGACTTATTCAGAATATCTAAAGGAACCCTTAGACTTCACCATACGAAGCGTCATGCTTCCAAGACCTCTTCCTGATTTACCCAAGTTCAAGGGTGAGGGAGATCCAAACGCACATATCAAAGCTTACGCTACAGCCATACGAGAATTACTCCCTTGGGATGGGGTTGTTGCTAAAATATTTCCCAAAACTTTGGAAGGCATCGCTCTCGATTGGTATTATAGAATACCTGAGGCTTCCATACATTCATTTAAACAACTCGTGTCAGAGTTCATCAAAGCCTTCGACATGAACAAACTGTTGAGAACAGGAATCAGGGAATTCTTGCACATCAAACAAGAACACAACGAATCTATCGCCCATTTCATCCAGAGGTGGCGTACGGTTCTTTATTCTTGACAAGCAAGTGCTCCAAACATGGATCGAGATGGAACTATGTGATTTATTCCTTCATTCTCTCGGCAAGGAGGTGAAGGAAGAAGTCAAAGTTCCCACTAAGAACTTACGATGAAGTACTTGAGAGCGCTCTTGAATAGACCAAGCGCGATAGATAGTGGTCGTAAGACATATGGAACAAATGGGAGGTTAATCACCTCCACTCAAAACACTACAACTATCACAAATGTCAATCAAGGACCCAAAATCCTTAACAAAAATCATGGGGTAACAACGGATGGGGTAACCGACCAGCCCAAGAGGGTAAATGTTGTTAATACTCCGTCACAAACAAACAACCAACGAAACAACAACTTTACCCCGACGATCAATACAGTGGATTTTAACCATCCACAACAACAACAACAACGGTGAAATCCCATACAAGGGCCAAGCCAAAACTCATTTGGTTATCAAAACCAAAGTCAAAACCAGAAACAACAATTCCAAAATTTTAGTCCTAATAGGCAACAGTTTGATCAAAATTTTAGGCCACAATACACACCTAACCAACAAAATAGGAATTACAATCCCAATTCTTATTGTGGTTTCCACAAAATTCGGGGTCACGATACTAGAACATGTCGTGACTACAATAAATTTATGCAACGCTTGCCAGAAGAACAAAGACAGTTCTTCACAGATTTGTTTTTGGCAGATCCCATCTCATCATCACCAAATACGCTCGCAGGGGCAGTTTCCCCTCAGAATGCTCCCCTCAAGATCTTTAACGATCCGCTCCCAAATCATGATAGCAATAGGCTGAATCCAACTGGAACAAACAAAGGTGCAATGACGGGAAACAATGATCATGAAGCCTCGACTTCATTAAATCCATCAGTTGCGCCACAGTTAGGAGCTCAACCGAGACCCAAGATAGTCAGTTTGGTAGAATTAGACGCTGAACTACCTATCGAAGCTATAACAAGAACACGAGAGTATTTCTCTCAACCGAGCCCAAGTCCTCTGCCAGAAACAGATAAGAATCAGCAAATAGTAGAAAAACCCGTAGGTGCCTATGATTTAATTAGCGACCTAACAAAGACCTTCTCACACATTTCATTTTTGGACTTACTAAAGAACTCTCCCCCTCACAGAGCTGCTCTTTTAGAAGCATTAGGTCTAGGCCATCTAATTAACATCACTCCACCTCCTGAAACACAAGTAAATCACGTAGATTTTGATATCCACCCTCTGGGGCAGCCGGACAAGGATGTCGAATTCATATTCGAAATAAGTAAAATGCCCACAGATCTTTGAGATCACGCAGAGGTGATCCAGCCTTACACTTACAAGTATGGGTTTATAATAACTATGTAAAATGGGCAATGGTTGACGATGGGGCCGCAGTTAACATAGTCCCTTTCTCTTTCCTCCAAAAACTTGGATATGGGGAAACAAACTGTTCCACTACTCGAAATACATTGAGAGGCTATGATAGCCTTAAAGCCACTTCGATAGGAACTATAATACTGCCGGTCACCCTAGGACCCAAAACAATCCTGACTGAGTTTTATATTATAGATCGGGAAACCAATTATAATATGATCCTCGGCCGACCATGGATACACCGCATGAAGGCAATCCCTTCTACGCTATTTCAAGAAGTAAGATTCTTGCATCTAGGAAAGGTATTTGTAGCCAAAGGCGATCCAAAACCTTTCGATTTGCACCTAGCTGATTTAAAGAAAAGACCAGGGGTGCACTCAGAATTTGAACTACCAACAAACCAACTTAATAAACCCACTGACCCAAAACCAGAGGAAAAGTTGGTACCTACGACGGATCTTGAAACTACCAGCATAGCCAAAACAATTCCAACCCCTAAAGATAAAACTAAAGAAACAGTATCATTAGGGACTACTGCGAAAATCGTTGAGTTGATAGAACAAGATTCACCAATGTTCTTACCATTTGATTCAATAGGCATAGGATTTTCCCTAGGTGTTGGTTCCTTTCCAGCAGAGGACCTCTGTATGGTAGAAGTAGAGTGCGTAAACGCAGCAGATGCCCCAACATCTATACTCCCGGCTAAGTATTGGACTCTCCATTTCGATGGAGCTAAATGTCGTTATGGAGCGGGGGCAGGTATAATTCTTACTTCGCCCGAGGAGAAAGTCCTCCCATTCGCTTTTAAATTAAACTTTGAATGCACAAACAACGGCGCTGAGTACGAAGCCCTCCTCCTTGGCCTTACCTTAGCCAAAAGAATTGGTATTGATAACATCAGAGTCCTGGGAGACTCGCAATTAGTGACAAATCAAGTTTCTGAAGTATATGAAACTAAAGCCGAACATTTGCAACTCTACAAAAATGCCGTATTAGATTTAAGCAAGGCGTTCAACTTCATATCCATTGAAGCAATCCCGTGAGAGAAAAATCTTCTCGCCGATTCAATAGCAACCTCAGCATCACGTTTTACTCCAAGCAATGAGTTAGAAGATACCCAGTTCACGGTGTCCATTCGTGATGAACCATTGATAAAAATAATGACAAATCCTCTTTCAAGTGGAAGTGAATCTACCGTCCTAGACCATGTTGATAGTGATCTTTACTACTTTGGATTACTTAAATGCCTATGCGCACTACATCTCTCCTATCACATGCTAGATTTATCCTTGATTCCACATTCGTCTTCCTACTTCGGAAATCCCGTAACGGATCTTCCCTCACAAATGGAACCTAGCATATACGCAGTAGAAAATGGGGATGATTTAGATTTACCTCCAGCACCACCTGAGTTCGAAGAGGGTAACGCCTCTTTGATCGAAGAAACAATCGATGTCAACATCGGGACAGAAGATGAACCAAGAATATTGAAACTAGGCTCTTCGTTAACCCCAGAAGAAGTGGAAATACATACTCAGATTCTCAAAGAACATCAGAAGGTGTTTGCATTTAATTATAAGGAGATGACAGGAGTCGCACCCCACATTGCGGTGCACAACCTCGTCACTAGATCAGATCGCAAAGCCAATTAAACAAAAATCAAGACCCATGAAGCCCAAAGTAGCTCTCATGGTAAAAGAGGAGGTAATAAAACTCCTTCAGGTAGGATTCATCAAGCCGGTTGACTACTCCCAATGGGTATCTAACATCGTTCCCGTTCTCAAGAAGAATGGAAAGATACGCATCTGCATAGATTTTCGAGATATCAACAAAGCGTGTCCTAAGGACGACTTCCCATTACCATCCATAGATGTTATTGTTGATGCAACAGCTGGTTTTGAACTCTTGTCTCTCATGGATGGATTCTCGGGATATAATCAAATCAGAATATCTGAGCAAGATCAAGCTAAAACCACGTTTATAACTCCTTGGGGAACCTATTGCTATGTTGTTATGCCATTCGGTCTCAAGAACACCGGTGCTACGTACCAGCGGGCCATGAC
The DNA here is from genome assembly GCA_018340775.1 of Taxus wallichiana var. yunnanensis. Classification (NCBI taxonomy): domain Eukaryota; kingdom Viridiplantae; phylum Streptophyta; class Pinopsida; order Cupressales; family Taxaceae; genus Taxus; species Taxus wallichiana. Next base: position 816,067,073 of record CM031234.1, on the reverse strand, counting down.
ATACATATTTCACGATCTAATTCATAAAATCATGGAATCTTACGTAGATGACTTATTGGCTAAAGCCAAGAAGCGTTGTGACCATCCCGAAGTACTCCGCGTCATTCTTTCACGTCTAATAGAATACGGAGTCACACTAAATCCAGAGAAATGCGTCTTTGGTGTAACAGGAGGAAAGCTCCTAGGTTACATCATATCGTCACGAGGAATTGATGTTGATCCAACCAAAATTTGGGCTGTCCTCGAAATGGTCCCACCTTCGAGTGAATCTGGAATCAGATCATTTCTCGGAAAGCTAGGTGCAATCCGGAGATTTATCCGGACTTAAGCTTCGCCGTTCATCCAATCAACAATTTACTCAAGAAAGACTATAGCCTTGATTGGACCGAAGATTGCAATGAAGCTTTTGATGCAGTTAAGCGTTTCCTTTTATCGCCACCTACGCTAATGCCACCTAAGCTAGATCACCCGTTAATTCTATATTCACGAGCTACCAATGTCTCGTTGGCCTGTATGTTGGCCCAAGAAGATGATAACAAGAGAGAACGTGTGATTTATTTCATTAGCGAACACGCTTGCTCGACTATGAAACACGCTATACACAGGCAGAACGAGAATGCCTTGCCATAGTCTTTGCTACTAAACACCTAAGACATTATATGTTGAATCAAGAAACGAAGGTCATGGTAAAAACGGACCATTTACGGACTTTTCTCACACAAGGGTCCTTGTCTAAAAAGGTTGGACGTTTTATAACCTTAATGGGAGAGTTCGAATTAACATTTGTAAATCAGAAGTCGGTTAAAGGACAAATCATCGCGGATTGGTTAGCTGACAACCCATTAGACGGAGGCGATTTAGTAGATTTAGACTTTCCAGATGAATGCGTATACTACATCGAAACTCGACCCGCTATCTCTGAGTGTCCTTGGTACACTGATATCATTAATTATATCATAGACCATACGTACCCGGAGGTAGTTACACCACAACAAAGAAGGCGGTTACGCATAATCGTAGCTAAATATGTCATTATAGAGCAGGTGCTCTATCGAAAAGCATTCGATGGAATGCTCTTAAGGTGTGTTGACACGAGAAGAGTCGAGAGGATTCTCCATGAATCCCACATAGGGTATATGTGGAGGCCACTTCGGTGGCCATGCCACCACTCGAAAAATACATCGAATGGGCTATTTCTGGCCCACTCTAGAACATGATGCGATAGAGTTTGCACGCAAGTGTCATAAGTGCCAAGAATTCTCCCACGAGATCCACATGCCAGCCAAGCTCTGACCAATCGCAACTCCATGGCCCTTTTCTACATGGGGTCTAGACTTAATAGGAAATTCTCTCCCTCATCCACAGACGGCCATAATTTTATAATCACGGCCACCCTTTGAATATTTTACCAAATGGGTGGAGGCCATGCCTCTTACTCTTTTGTACTGGTTACTGTGATTGCCAAGTTCATTTTGAACCAAATCATTTACAGATACGGTATCCCATAATCATTATCTCCGATAATGGAACTTCTTTTAAGAATGAAGAGGTTCGTGAGCTATGCAATAAATTTAAAATAAGCCATCATACGGCTTCCTTGTATTATCCCCAAGCCAACGGGCAGGCTGAAGCAACAAACAAACACTTGAAAGCCATTCTCCTTAAAACGGTGAAAGAAAACAAACGAGATTGGCATTTGAAGTTATATCCGGCCTTGTGGGCCCACCGAACCTCAATAAGAACACCAACGGGAGCAACTCCTTTCTCGCTGGTATTTGGGGCAGAAGCTGTTCTCCCGCTTGAAGTCGAAATACCCAGTCTCCGCATTTCACTACAAGGGATTCTGGATGAAGACGCTTACAGAGAAGCACGTCTTTCCCAACTAGAAAGCCTAGATGAAACTAGGTTAGATCTTTGAACAACGGCATAGAGCTTATCTTGACCGAATGTGCTTTGGGTATAACAAGAAGGTCTATGAACGCGATATATACGAAGGTGATCTAGTTCTAAGACTAGACAGCCGGATCGATAAGAAGACCGGCGAAGGAAGAAAATTCCGGCCCAAATGGTTGGGCCCATACCGAGTCATGAAGGACTATGGAAATGGTGCATACCTCTTATGTACGTTAGAAGGTGAGGAGTTTGGTGAAACAGTCAATTCCCTGCACCTCAAACGTTTCTACGCATAAGCAGCTAACGCTACCTATATAACTATCTACATTGCATTTTCATATAGATTAGGATCATTTTGTCCACTTGTTTCTTACATAAATTGTGATCAAGGAATCTATTCTCAAAGCAATTCATTACAAACTCATGATGTTTTTGGCATAAAACTTTCTAATCATATCTCTCCATTTTCACGATATCATCAAATCATCTCAGAATCTTTTATCAAATAAAATCAGACATGACAAAGTCTAACGGTAACCATACCAAGATCTGCAAGTTTGTTCTCACTTTGATTTCTTCTTAGGATAGGTGTCTTGCCTATGGTCTCTTCTAGAAGCTTCATGGTGTCACATCTATCCCATATACACATCTCTTTGGGAATAAGCACATACTGACATTTTACTCAAATAAGACAAATCAAAAAGTGATTAAACAGAAAATTTTATTTTTACACATTTCCTTGCCCCACCAACTTCGGTGATGAGCTTGCGTCTCTTACTAGTGACGTAGGGTTGGGAAAGGATGGAAATGCCCTTACTCGCCTATGCCTTGCCCACGGTGATAAACCCACGCTTCTTACTAGTAGCATGGGGCAAAGTGTAGGGGGTCCTCTTGACAAAGCAAACGTTAAAAGGTCATAAACAAACAATTCAAACTTTGAGTCAAAAATGAATGAATCAGATGTTCAAAATCCCAAGAGAGTTAAAATCCTAAAAAATCCAGATTTTGTCTACTATGTGGCCATCTACGGGTCTAAGTCTAGATAAACCGCAAAGCAAGTTGCATCCAAAACTATGAAGTCATTCAGGTAGAGTAAGCTTGTAGCTTCCAATTTGGTTCCACCAAAGCTTTGTCTGTCTTTCATCACTATCATTTCACCATATTTCATAACTTGCGCCCTTCTTGGCTCTTGGTGATAAGCCCTCGCATCTTACTAGTTGCGTGGAGTTAGGAGTGGGGCAAGTTAATCTGTTCATCATATTGGTTATTTTCATCACTTTGCCAAAACAAACATGAGGTATCCAAATTGCTCACAGAAGCTAAGATTCAAGATCACAATATATCTACAATATCATGTATCAGCATCATGAAACACAAAAAGAAAGCAAACATTTGCATCATTTGTTTTCCATTGCATACATTCTAGAAGGCATATAAACCATACATCGTAGTATACACAGAGGAAGCTGGAAACAGAAAGGAAAACATGGGTGACAAGCTTTTGATCCAAAAACGAATGCATATATATAAATAATCAATGTTTATATCATGCCATCATGCACTAGGCATGGTCAAAATGCTCAAAGAGCCCGTGATATACAAAAAATCTATAGTACAAAATACATAGGAGCCAAGTGGTCTCTCAACCCCTACGCGACCCCTCCGAAGGTGCGCGCCCTCGCCTAGGACTCGGCTCGCCGGCTCTCACGAATGAGCGGAGGCTCAGGGTCCCGAGGAGCAGCCGCGGTCTCACCACGAGAGTGGCTCCTCATAAGGCGCTCAGCTGTCCTATAGCCCGCCAACTCTGTACGTAGGGTCGACACCATCTTGGCCACGTGCCAAATGGGAGCGAAGACGTCGGTATGCCTGCCGGCTGCTGAGGGCTCCCCGGCATCTACGGATAGCTCCGCGCGGGTCCTATCCATGGGGATCATCAGGGAATCAGTGCATACCCTGCGGATCAGATCCCGCCACTCGTCGACAGTCTCTGCAAACAAAGGAGAAAAATGAATTAGAAACCAAGCAAGAGGCTGAAATATACAAGATACAAACACAAGGAGAGATAACAAATCCTAAATTAAACAAACATTGAAAGGAAGAAAGGATAACTTACTCGGATCACCGGGCCTCCAAGATGGATCGGATCTTGGGACCGGCACCCCCGCGGATGCCTGCTGCGAGGGCTGCTCTGTAGCGAGGGGCAACATGTCGCCCCCTGGCCCGACTCGTCCTCTCCACCATGGCCCTGAGAGAGTGGCTCCTCTGAGACTAGAGTGTCCCTCTCTGCGCTCTCCTCGGCCCTCTCCGCCTGCATAATATCCTGAGTGTCATGCCACTCAGGATCGCTATCATCAGTCTGCTCCTCCGACCCTCCCTCTGTAAGCTCCTCAGAATCGGAGTCAATGTCTATAGGGTCATCGCTGCTGTGAGCAGGACCCGCAGCAATCTGAAGCAAAGGTGCCCGAGGCGCACCGGCTCTCCCTCTGGCCCGAACTATCCTCCTGGCTGCAATGGGAGTGCCAGGAGTGACCACTGTCCAACCTCGGCCTCTAGGCCCCCTCAGCCTCGCGGACTGATCATGGCCCGTGCCCCTTTGGGGAAGCATGCCCAAATACGGTAGGCCAAACTGCTGAGGAACTCTGCCAAAAGGATGTACCTCCACCCGTCCCACGCGGTCGATGAGCTGCCCTGTGGTGGAGCAGGAGATCAATGTAAGGGTCTCCTCGCCCCATATGCCGGCCATAAGCCGGTACGGTGTCACCTCCATATCTGCTGTGGTAAGGGAGGCAACTGGCTGGTGAGGTGCTCTAAGCACCGACATATCTGACCATCTGGCTGCCCTCACAGCCCCAGGATCTGCCACCTCTACGCCTCTGCCATAGGGAATAAAATGCTCATACACCCAACTCATGACTAGAGTTGGGTGGCTCAATGACTGTCCCTGTAAACGGACCACCCTATATAAATCATGGTAGGTGGTCCCCAGAATGTCTGCACCCCAGGCGTATATCCGGCCATGCCCCTCTATCTGTGCAATGATGGGGGCCCAGCAGTATAACAAAGTGTCCCCTCCCTTGTCCCGATCAATCTCGAGGCAAGGATCCCCATGATGGCCTGTCGAAATATGGGGATAGGCAAAGAAGGGATGGATCGAACTCTCACTCCCTTCTTCGACCCCGTGGAGATAGCTGCATCTCCCATGTAACCTGCCCACTGTGCAATCTGTGCCCGTGAGCCTGCCGTCTCTAATGTGAGTCTCCTCCCGATGATCGGGACCCCCAAAATACGGTAGACATCCTCCAGCGTGATAGTCCACTCACCGCGGACCCCTGGCAGTCGGAAAGTGTTCCGATCTGCGTCCCAATATGAAAATAAGTCACAAAGGATGTGACTAGATGGTGTGACATGTGGGACGCGCGATATGCGCAGTATACCGGCCCTCTGTAGTGTGTCCTCCTCGTCTGGTGAGAGGGCATCCAGTACCCCTGACAGCCAGTCACACTCTCTCTCTCGGCTCCATCTGATGTATTCCTCCCTCGCTTGCATACACCCAAAAACACACAAAAGCAGCAAGTTAGTATCGAACAATACCGAGAGAGTCATAAAAACGTATAGAAGTGCAAGAAAATACAAGTGCAATCTCAAAAATTAAGTTCTTTTGCATTCTGTGCAAAACCGCCGCCCTGAGCAGGGAGGCGGTTTTGTAACCACCACCTTAAGGGCGGCGGTCGTGTAACCGCTGCCACCCTGAACAGGGCGGCGGTCATGTAACCGCCGCCCTGGCCAGGGCGGCGGTCGCGGTCCGAAAACCCGCGCGGGTTTCTAATCCCAAAAAAGCCCAAAATAAGTAAAAAAAGACCATTTAACCTAAAAATGGAGCCTACCCAGTAGGCGCCCCCCCTAGGTGGACCTTTTGAACCTAACATTTTCAAAAATAACCCCCCCATTACGACAAATTTAACATTTCAAATTTAAAGGGGGAAAAACACAAAATTGAAGAAAACCAACCTGTGATCTAGCAGGGCGGTGTTCCGCACGTGGAGGCATGATCACGATCTCGCTGCGGACGTTTTGACTCTACTCACGCACGAAACCGTCACCGTGGGTCCCAGAGCTCAAAATCAATCAAATCAACTCACGCAAATGAATAGGAAAATGGGCCCACTTTCATATATATAGCACCTATTTCATTTTAAAAGACTTTTCGCAGGTTTGGAGCGCTGATGGAGGTAAGTTCCTATCCCCACACGAATGGTACGTTCTCATTCCCTATCAATTTAGCGTTTATTTTCCAAGTTTTGTATCTATCTGCACTTGAGTTCTCTTTTCATTTTGCAGGTAGCGGGAATTTCGGATGGCGTCGTTTCAACACACGGACGAGTAAGGTATAACTTCTAACTCCCCATTTCGGGACTGCCATACTCGGACCCACCGTTTTATGCCTCTTCATGGCTAAAACGCTTCTCCGAGGGGCAATATGTACGTACCCAAAATTGTAAGGTATTGTCTTTGCGGAACAGTGTAATAAGTTCCCCAATGATGATACAGGTCTCCTCGCAAGGTGTTCGGGATCCGGAAAAGCCCTCGGAGTATGCGTTAACATCCCGCATGCCCCGCTTAGCCCCCGCGCCCTTTGTTTTCCCCTTTTTCCCTCTTTCCTTGGCCTCTTGATCTTGATGTGAAAACCGCCACCGCCTTGCGGGGGCGGTCTCGTGAACCGCCGCCATCGGGCGGCGGTCTATGCCGCCACCTGCTCGAGCGGCGGTCCTGTGTGTTTTCCAGAACGTTCTTTTGACGCGACTCGCGTGAAATATCACGATTCACCAGCTTTCTTTGCCGACTTGAGCATGCATTTATGTTTTTGGTCCCCTGGAATAGTGTTTTTCCTTTGTTTATTGTTTAGGAGTTCCATTTGGTTTTGATTTTTGGGTGATTGAATTCCTATAAATGCATGGTTTGTGCACAAGCAAATGGTCAAAGTTTGGCTTTGGATTTGGAAGACTGATCTTTGCTCTCCTCATTTTAGTATTTTAGCTTGTTATCTTGTTTAGAAGCCATAGCTTGAATTCACTTGCATCTTTAGTTAGATTGCTCAGCTGTTGGTAAGCCACATACCCATCTTGTGCAGGCAGTGCTGTCATTTCATCCAATCGGCCTTGAAGCTTGCCTCTGAATTTCTCTTTGCTGTAGATTTAATTTTATTGTTGCTTAGAGTTCTTAGTTCAGTCCATTATATGCTTGGTTAGCTTTATTCAGCTGTTGGTAAGCCACATATCCAGCTTGTGCAAACAGTGTTGTTATTTTATCCAATCCATTGGAACGAATAGCTTAGGAAGCCATTAAAGTTGCAGGTTTTGCTCTTTGAATAAGATAGTTATAGGTTCTGGTCGCTTCATGTTGCATGACTCGCAGTAAAATCCCGCTAGGAATCGCATAAGCCAAGCTCTGTACTCTTGCGTTGTCCCTCTCCTACTCGCATTTTCGGTCTGCATTCTGAGCTGTCCTTGTCCTAAAATCTACTCTTATCGGTGCTAGCATTACACGCTTTTCTGGATCCACGTGAACACGAAAGAACGAGGAGATCATACTGAGGGGACAAGATCACACACACCATCGGATTCGCCACTGTTCTGCGGAATCCAGGTTTTAACTTTCAAAGTTCTAGTTAGAATCATATCAAATAGAGTAGATAATTGCTTCATTTCAGTGAATTCTATTCTCGATATTGCCAGGGAAGCTGTGAGGATTGATAGTTTCTGAGAAACTATGATTCACTCCTCACTTCTGAGGTAGGATCGAGAATCTTGCAGATAGATTAGACGAGCTATTTTATTTATTTAGAATAATTCTACAAATCACACAGGCAAATAACTATACTCGGTTATCTTGTCTGTTTTAAAATATTGTTTATTATTCCTAGATACGTTTAAAATAGTTTGCTTTCCTTAAAATTGTTAAAAGATTTCTTAGAAGAATAAAAGTTATATATGTTAGATTTATTTCACGTAGTTAGAATTTGCTTCGTTACAGTTAGATTTGCATTTTGTTTCGTATGACAATCACGGGACCTCAGGAGCCCGGGAATATATATTTGAGCCAATCGTGCCTCAACCAAATCTCGTTACAGCAATAGTTGACATAGACCAAAATCTCAGAATACAAGTATTCCGAACAACAACAGATTTACAACTGATCAGTTCTCAGTTGAGAGGGTTAAACATAGAGGACGACCAAGCACACACGTTTTGGTCAAACCAACCAAATTACAGATTGCCCTAGGTAAACACTCACATGACTGTAGAAGGGTTCGAAAGAGAACAAACCTTTGGTTGTGATCCTTTGGTCCCACAGCCAGGTGCAGGAGATACTCTCACAGATATAGATACCAGTCTAAGGATCCAGGTTGCACGAACGCCTGTGAGATATTCTGAGAAGATCACACAGTTGTTGGTCCTAAACATAGAAGCTGAGAAAGCATATGATTATTGGATACTAGGGATTAGAACTTGATTTCGCGCATGACCATAACAGGACCGCAACAACCAAGAGTCTATGGTTGCGATCCACAGATCCCACAGCCCAACGAGTCCACAAGTCAATCAGATATAGACACTGGCCTACGCACACTAGTATTTCAGTCCACTCCACTTCCACCCATCATCATCGAACAATTGTCCTTATTAGATATAGCGGCTAACGAAGCTAGAGAATTCTGGACTAGGCCAGAGAATCGTCCGTAGAGTCAATTATATTCACCATCCACTATATGACCTTATCAGGAGACATACACGAAACTATCCCAGGTCATTTTCCACGTATTCCACAACCCATAGATCGAATCACGCTAGAGCTCGATATTGATTGGAGCCTTCGAGCAGTCATCCTTGCCGATCGATCTATCACACCAGTCCAAGTTAGAAGGGCCTTCTTTGCCTTAGATTCGTAAATTCCACTAGTGCGTGTCGAAGACATTAGACTTGCCTAACTAGTTTGTCTGCATCCCACGCATATTTACCCCCACCAGTTGTCTCGGCACGACCTCGAGAGGTCGGGTACGCGGAAGAGTCACTTGTAGATTCTCAATAACAAGTGAATAAATAGAAATAACAATAAATTATGAGATGATGGACCCAGATCCTACTTACCAACCTCCTAAGGTCACTCTACATTACAACAAGAAGGATAAGAAGTTACAAAAGGTAATTACTATTAGAGTGACCCAAGAGGGTAGGAAATGTTAATTAGAGTAGAGGAAGATATCATGGGATTTTCAAGAAAGAGATAAAGAGGATTTTAGTCTTAAATTGACCCATTCAATATCATGAAAGTCTCTCACAAAATGGCTAAGGGAGTTACAAAAGAAGAAAAGGAAGAGTCCAAATTATCTAATGTTTAAATTTCGCAACCCTTAATCTTCTACTTGAGGTATATTACAACTTAAAATATTTGTTTTCTAATTTTAAGGACATTTCATCTACCAAGGATTGAGAAAACATTGTTGTTGGGAAGTTATATGGGCTGAAAAAATAAGTTAATGATATGAAGATGAAGATGTATTTTATTTTTAAAATTGTCAAGAACAATTTACTTCCTAATGCTCTGTAGTGATAATTGGTGATGTAATAAATATTGTCACCTAAGATTACACCCTTATTGAATATACCAGATTCAACACATCATTGAAACATGGGAATGTCCCCAAGGTGTGGAACCTTTCTCCATGAGACAAACCTCTCGGAGAAGGTGACTACTTCTACCTATCTAACATAATGCTAATAGTACTCCTAAGCTAAGCTACCGATTTGGATGGGAAAAGGGGAAGGAGGAATGCATGAAATGAAATTAAGATAATGGAATGACAATGACATCGGAATATAAATGGTTTATCTCTCCATGAGGGGAATAATATAAAAAAACACAGATGAGAGGCTAGATACATGCCATAGATCAACACTATGTGAACCATTCCATTCCACACATTTTAGACACAGAGAAATGAAGACACATGTAAATACAACCCATGGAAGTCAATACTAAATTAATAAAGAGGTAAGAGACACAATAAATGAAAGTAAAGGGTAGATATGAGCCACAATAACAAAGTTTTATTGATAAAATAGATACACATTCTATTACATTACTGAGAGGGCACTAAGCGCACTACATGTGACCAAATCAATTGTCTATAACTCATGATAGATCAACCACCATTTTGACATGGTGAATTTACAGTCAGGAGAGGATCCTTTACAAATGTTATTGAGTTTTTATCATAGAGAAATAAGAAAGAGAGAGAGAAGATCATATTGGTCCACTAATCAATAGAGAACCAACCACCCGCCTCCCACCAAGGGCCAATCATGATTCAATTCTTGCATACATGCATGTTAGAAAGAGTTTTCTTGTAAGACACTCTATCATATCATATAAGAATGTGGAATTTGACATAAAATATTTAATATTGATGGTTTGGAATGGTTTGCACTTTTAAACTAAGTTAAGCACGAAATTGTTACAATCCATGGGTTTTAGATGATCCACTTTCTTCTTCTAATTCCCATGGACTTCTAATGTTTCTATTGTAGTCTAAAACCTTATTTTGAATTCCATGGTCTTTCATGGCTTTTAGTATATTTTTATGATCCACATGCTTGCTTATTTTCTTCTCCTAATCTATTACCATACTTTTAATTTCCGCAACCTCTTCTTATACCACGAGTCTTTTACTTGATATTTCTCTTTTATTTTTATCTCTTCCACCTTTCCACATAGTCAAAATCCTTCGTATAATGCTTTGTTACATGGATTTTAATTTTTCTTGTTCCATAGAAACCACTCCTTCATTCTATGGATTTCCTTTGATACATAAATTCTTTTTTCACAAACTTTCTTTGTTGCACGCGCTTTTCTTTGTTGTGTGGAATTTCTTTGTTATATGACCTTTCTTATAATTCACTTCGATTTTCTCTATGGTATTTCAACCTTTCATGGCTTTCCTCCCACAAACTTTTTAAACTTTCTTCTGTACTTAACTCTCTTTCCTTTACATTGCCTCATGGTTTAAGCCCTTGTTCCACATAATATATTCTTGTGGCGATGTCCCTTTTTTACATGGGTCACTAACACTTGTATAACACTAAGTTCCTTTGTTCTATGGATTTTCAAACAAGAACCACTTAAGTCCTTAAATGAAGTTTTCCAAATAGCATGGGTGTTATTTTGGACAACAATTTGGAGAATTTTGGGGACATGTACCTGCTAGATGAACTTCCCAAAGAACATGGCATATCCATTAGGCATGGATTCAAGCATACATCTTGAAAAATGATCCCAAACTTTATATATCTAAACCTTGAATCCACATGAAGCATTGAACTTGGCACTGGTTTGAGACTAATATTTAGAGATTGAAAGAACACTATACTTGGAAACTTCCCAAAATATTTGATTTATTTCCCACCAAGGTGAATGATCTAGATTGTGCACAACTACAAAAAGGCTCACAAAACTTTTGTATAAAAGAGAAATCATACACGGTCCAAATGGATACATGCAGAGTGTGCAAAGAACTTGTTTTGTGATAAGAAAACCTAAAATACTCCTACTCTAACCAAGAGAAAATCAAGTTAAACAAATGCACATAATGGTTAGGAAAAGTAACTTCCCTTACAAAATATGGTCATGAGATCAATTCTACAACTATATCAAGTGGTGGAAGTAAAAAAATAGTCTACACCCCCTTTTTCTCAAATTATCAACCTTAAACAGAATGAACACCTCCTTATTTTTCTCTGCATTTAATTTGTACATGTGCTTCGACCGATATTTGGTACTTTGAAAATCTTCCTCATGTTCTTAAGTAAACATGATTGTTGGAAACTTTTTTCTTGGTTCTATTCTAGCTATATATCTAATTGGACATCCAACTATGAGAGCTAAAGGACCAAATCTTATGATTTTCCCATCTCTTTCACATTCCATTCCATGAATAAAGCCATCATGCACACTTTCCTTATCTTGGAGAGGGTTTGCAAGTTGTTTAAACTTGTCTTCATTTATTTCCTCCCCAATGAACAACTCCTATTCAACATTGTGCTCATTATTCTCCTCCTCATCATGATTTTTTGTGATCTTCATGTTTGTTTTCTTCCTCCGCTTGCTTCTATGTGAGGATTGACTCTAATTCAAATTCTATGAATGAAGAAAATGATTTTTCAACATATTCATCTCCAAAAAGAGCAAGAATATCTCAATGATATCTTCTGCATTAAAATTCTCAAGGTATGACTTTCCCTCCTTTATCTTATGCTTAGCCAATTTATCCTCCATTACAAATTACTTAAGGAAAACAACATTAATATCCCGAAGAGGGTGGATCATCCTGGATTCATGATTTCAAATTAAATCCATTCTTCAACAAATATCTCATGATTAACAATAATGGATCCCACCTCAACTATTTTTATGCACTATATAGAGATTGAATGATAAGCTCTTTGTGAATAAATTTCTCGACCTCAAATTTTTTTCTCAAGTCCTTTGAAATTTATAGCTGATACTCTTTGTTTGGATCTTCATTTGGATTTCCTCCAAAAAAATTGATCATGAATAACATCCCAAAATGGATTTGGATAAGTAAAAGGAGGGAATAATTGAACTTCTTACTGATTTTTCAGGGTGCAAACGATGGAGGAGGAATACTATCCTCCTATAAAAGAGGATGATTAGCAAGATGATCTTTGAGAAAGATAGAGACTTGAATGTTCGGATGAGATGGTCTAGATTGAAAAGAAATAATATGAGAGGTGTATGATGGTAGAAAAGGATTACCCCATTGACATGGTTCCCTATAACTAGATTGATTAGCTTCCATTATTTCAATCAACTCTAACATGTGATTTAAGGATTCAACCATTTCTTATAGCATTGGTTAAGGTCTGTACCATCTTGGCAGAGGACCACCCCATGGATAGGTCTCCCTAAAACTAGGTGATTTGCATACTATGATTTCATACACATCCTTTCCCTTTTGCATGGTCACCTCCCTATTTTGGACCTCGTAACTAGAAATCACCATTAGATATGAAAATGCCTCTATTTTTTGCATATTACTATTCTTGGAAAACATCATGGTTAATATGATAACCATATGGATATATGGGGTTAAGATCATAGGAATATTCATCATGATAAGGCTCATAAAACTATTTTGAAGGGGAGTTCTGGAAAAAAAGGAGATCCCATAGTGCCTCGAGATATTTTCACCAAGGGATGATAATTTGTGGTTCATGACTATTGTGAGATCTTATCAAGCATGTGTGCAAGGGTCATGTAATGATCATTATAAACCAATTTATATTAAATTGAGGTATTATAGTCTTCTAATGGTATTTATTTAATGTTTGTTATTAAATACTATAGTAATCTCAAATACCAATAAATTTCATGGTAATTGTTCACACTATCCCGAACTCATGATACTTTGTTGTATCATTCTTTAGTTTTCTACTTGATTATCTCCAAGATAAGTCTTTACATTATCTAGGGTCCCTTTATTAAATCTTCCTTTTTGAGTACTTACATACTTTTAGATCTTGAGTAGAGTCTAGACCCTCGCGCCGACCATCTAGAGTTTATAGGCCCCTATCTAGAATTCTCTATATGGAGGGGGGGGGCCCCCCAGATAGAGTTCAGTATAGGGCCCTATCTCTCTATAGGCCCTTTCAATTCATAGGGGGCCAGAGCTATCTGGAATGGCCACTAGGATATTTCCATTCCGTGGAGTGGGGCCCTCCCTATAGTTCTGTTCTATACCTATAGAATCTAGATATGGGGAATGGGGTGAGGAACTCCCCCGACGGCCCGACCCACTTTTGTATTACATTCCAATCCACGATCCCCGGGATAGGGATGGGGAAAACTCTCGACCGGGTAGGTCAAGTAGACTATCAATGTTTGACTAATGTCATGAGTCCTACATAGGTCACAATGACAATTATTCCTTTCATAGATTTCAAATTTACTCATGGTATTTAAGTACCCCAAATAGTCCTAAGTGGTGATCCCATAGAGTATTACATTTAAGTTATATTCATTCACCAAGATCATTTAATAGCCACAAATGGGAAGGAATAATATATTAGTATGATCATCATTTTATATCAAGTAATAATTTAAGAAGCCTTAGCCTTGTTACTAATCCAATTCATTTGATTGATCCGTAGTGTTATTTTAGTCTATACCAAGAAGAAATCTTGAAAACATTGTATGAACATCAACTCTCATGTAACATGAGTACATCAAAATTACTCATTCTATCACCTCCAATAAGGAGTTAGGAATATTAAGAGTACATATAAGTAAATATCCCACACCACTTCATATAATAAATCATTATTGGTACATTAATAATTCATTAGTAAATTTCCAAGCTTCCTAATAGTAATTAGAGAAACCCTAGGTCAAAATATGGTAAATTATAATTTCCAAAGAAATGTAACAAAGAATATTTAGATTTATTACAAGATCTTAGGTCAACAATAAAAATTTATGAGGATTAAATCTACCTATTCTCATTGCGCATATCTTGTCCTTGACTTATAGTTTATAAACAATAATCCTTGGATCCTAAGCACTACATATGGAGAAATATAAAGATAAAACTTTGGATAATTTGATTATGCTCTAGTCTTGATGTAGGAGCATCCTTGAAGAAACATTCAATTATCCAATTCAACCTCCTTAATGTCAATATGAGTTGTGTAAGAGCTTCACAGGTTCAAAATAATTCTTATGAGTCCTTTCTAAGTAATTAAGGAAGGTGACAAATTCAATTTGTTACTCTTGTGTGCTTTCCTCCAAAGGGGATGTTTGAAAATTAAAATTCTTGTAAGATGCGTATGGTAAAAAAATGGTGATTTAAGTATTATTAGATGTGGCTAGAGTCTTCTAGGTGATACGTTAGCATGAGTGGAGTCTTGTGTATCTAAGGAATCATTAATATACTTGGCATAAGGTGTAAAGGTGGCTACAAGCCTTGTAATGTGAAGTTGGAAAGCCACAAGGTAGCAAGTTACTCATAATAGGTGTAAGAAAATGTTACAATAGAGTAGTTATAGTATGTTAAGGTGTAAGATCAAGTATATGGAGGGGGATTCATTTGTTGGAACATTCATTCCTTGAAGGAAAGACAAGGAGGATAATGTAATGAAGAAAACTTAGTAGTTTGTATAATGAAGAAGAAACCTATATGTTTTGCACTTTAATAATGTAATATTTTCAATATTATTTTGTGGAATGGATCTGAGTTTAAATTTAATCTTTAAACTCTTCTCTTTCAATGCATGGATGGATAATTGATGTGATCTGCAGCATACAGTACATCCTTTATTATGAGTATATAAGAAATGTATATGTTGTGTATGTGTAGATTTATTATAAGATTGTGATATTTATTAATTGATATGTTTGTTTAAGGAGGAATGTGGTAATCAAGAAATCAAAATAGAGGTGTAGTAAGGTTAATTTGTTTGTAATTACAGTGGTTTGTATGTGAGTATTTCATGATAAGTTGATAAGTGAGAAATCCATAGTGAGATTGTGCATTGGAGGATGAATAAAAATAAGTCTCGTGTATATATGGTGGGTTACGTATGAAGTAAAATCCATGAAGGGTGCATTAAGGTTCTAACTTGATGAAAGAATTTGGTTATTTCCTTATATAAACACAGAGACTTTCATTATTTCCAATAAGGGTTTATTCTGTTGACTGATCACGTGGCGACAAATACGTATATCTCGTGAAGGGAGCTCTCGGACATATTATCATAAACTACTAGTAATTTTTTCATGGAGAGCATGTTGAAATAGACCACCAAAACAATTTTTTTCCCTTGATACTGTATTTTGAAGAAATTATACAAGAAAACACCCTTCTTGGGCTCATAGAGAGGGTTCCATCATATCGAACTAGGGCTTGCAAATTGATTCACTAAATCATCTTATTTTACCCTAAAAATTTTAAGGTATATTTGTAGGGGAATATAGAAGGAGATTATGTAAAAATATTGAGGGTCTAAGGGGTCCAATTTCCTATTTTGTTGATAGTTTGGCGAAGAAGTGACTAGATACAGTCAAAGGTTAATTTTGAGGGGTGGTTTGTTAAGGAAGAGACATTTCCCTCTAGAATTAAAACATAAGATTATTTTCATTATTGAAGAACTTGATAATGGGTACTCATAATGACTGATTTTGTTCCTTGAAAGGGTGTGCACTAGAAGTTAGGTTAGTTACATGGTTGTTCAAGGGCTAGTGGTTCTACTAGAGTAAAAATAGCAACAAGTGAAGTGTAAGGAGGTACACTAAGAATTAGAGCTTGATATTTCAAGAGAATGTTAGGATATTTGAAATTAAACTATTTAATATTTTAAAACTCTCAGGTAACCATGGAAATGTAAATGCATAATTATAATAGAGTACATGGTCTTAAGGGGCTTATAAAGGCAAGTTGAAGACAAGGAAGAAAAGACAAGGGTTTGAACATAGTGCATGCATGGGGATGAATTACATAGCATTATAGAAAGAGGAATAATAGGGGTAAAGTGTGTAACAACACCAAGTTTAGTTACTAGACCAATTTGGTTAGATTTGCTTAAGTCCATTTGTGGACAATAAGTGATCACAAGGTGAGAAAAGAAGAGGTTTAAACAAGTTAATTTATTTAAAGGATAATAATGATCATGAGGTATTGAAATATGATGAGAGATAATGGTATATGCCAAAGTTGAAGGTTAGATAGTGCATGGAGAATCAAAAATTTCTTACTAGAGTCAAATTGACAATTTGCAAGCTCATTTAAACATGAAAGCTAATGGAATGGAGTTATTGACATTGATCTTGTTTTGGTGAATGGATGAAATTTTTATGGTCCTCTCCATAATTTGGTATCATAGTAGGAATAGAGAAGAGAATAATTATTTGACAAATATTTGGTGCAATAAATACAATCTTTGGTTACACATTTTAACTACAAAGGAAGGCCTAAAAACCATGAAGACAAATAATGTGAAGAAAGGATTAGAAATGGAGAAGGAAATACCATATCTAAGTAGTGATTTTCAGAGGTTAGAATCTCTAGAAAAGATATGGTTACGTAAAATCAATTAGTTAATAAGTCAAGCAAAAAGTGAGCTAGGTGGATGGAGTTTGAAAAGGAGAGTGAAGTGGCCAATCAAGTCACTTGTGAAGCATGCTAGAAGAAGTGGAGGAAGAAAAGAAGTGATAGTATATAGAATCATAAGAGAAAGATATTTTCCATGTGAGAAACATGAGAAAGAGGAAGAGAAGAGAGTTCTCATAGTGGATAACATAGTGAAAGAAGAAGAATGGAGAAGAAGGGAAGTGCAAAATGAAATGCTTAGAGAAGAAGGGTGGATAAGGAGGATAGTGCCCAAGAAAGAGGAACTTATTGAGACAATTTGGTCTCTAATTTTATATTCTAATGTTGTGTTTACATGTGTGTATACAGGTTTGAAGGATTTTGTGAACAAAATCAAGAAGAAGACAATGAAAATTGTAAGTAAAAAGCCAAGAAGAGACTCCTTTGAGTCAAATGCACATGAAGGAAGGAAATATTATGTTATATAATATTATGAGGAAAATAATGAGGTACTCCAATATGTTAATGAAGAGAGGGAAGAAATTATAGAGTTCTATGATGCTTTAGACAATATTCAAGAGAGAGAAGATAAAGAAAGGATAAAAACAAGAAGATGGAAGACAAGAAGGTAAAAGAGAAGGACATGGTCTCAAAGATGGCTTATAATCAGGTATGTAAAGATTATAAATATGATGTTATACATGCATATATTAATGAAATTTTTGATGTACAAGAAAGAACAAAGAAAGGTGAAGATAAATCATCAAAATATGAGTTCAAGCATGGTTATGTTATGCCCAAGTGGCTTAAAAACTTAGTGGTTTGTGAGAAAGAGACAAAATGAAAAAAGGATAATTGGGATGTGGTATGCAATGTAAAACAAGAAGAAAATAATGGAAAAAGATCAGATTTCAGTTTGAGACAAGCATACAATGAAGGTGACCAAGGAATGAAGAGTGAAGAAAGAGTTTCTAAGCACAAACAAGCCTATGAGATAAGAAGGAAGACTGAAACTATAAGTACATATCAGCATAAAGATAAAATAAATCAAGTATGGAGAGTAAAAGAGAGAAGATAAGAATAAGGTATCCTAGTAAGGGCCTCGACAAGTGAAGAAAACAAGCGAAGAACAAGGTAAGCATGATGATTTGAATGTTTTGGTTAAGCAAGCAAAGAATGAGTCATTTGAAGATAAAATGAGTTATTTTTTAACACTAACATGCATGATGAAGACCATAAAATGAAATTAAAGCATAGGAAGATAGGAAAATGAAGAAAGATGAAGATGAAGTGAAAGTAAAGGAAGAGAAAGCTGATTTTTGTAAACTAGTATGTGATTTCAAAGAAGAAGAAGACCAAATGAGTCCTAAATATGATGAAGCAAGTGAAGAGGAAAATTAAATCTTGTCGAATGAGGAAAAAGAAGTCTTGAGGATCTATTCATGATAGCTACATGTTCAAATAAATCAAGAAAATACACTAGCAAACATGGAAATGAAATGGAAATGCGAGAGAAGTCATTAGAAAATTTGAATAATGAGAACTCTAACGAGGATGAAGGTGAAATACAATTTCAAAAGAAGGCAAAAGAAGAGAAATATGATGGAAATCAGTTAAGAATAACAGAGATAAATCATAAATGGCATGAAGGACACAAAGAAATAAAGGAAGAAGATCAAAGTGAGACAATTTTGTCTCATCTTTTTGTAACTAATGATATCCTCATGGTATTTATGTAGGAAAGAGTCAAAGAATGATCAAAGAAGATGGAGAAAGACAAGAAAATGAAGGAAATGCACAACTAACCTATGAGGAACAAGAGAATGAAGCTTATGAAGAAATTTTAGAGCAAAGTGAAGGCATGAAAAACAAACTCAAAGTAACAAGAGATCAGTCAAGAAAAGAAAAGAGTGACAAGAGCAACATAAAAGAGAAAATGCAAAGTTTTTGAATGCACAAGAAGATAAAATAGAAGTGAATATGGTGTGGAAGAAGAAAGAAACAAGAAATGAGTAGGAAAAGAGATAAACACTCAAGGCAAGAAATCAAATTCAAGAGATAAGATTAGAAAAACAAGAATGCAAGGTGAGTGCATTTGATTCATTATTGGTTGACATTGAAAATGAAGTGGATGAATTCCTTGAAATTGTAAAAAGTGATGTTGATTGTGCATTTGAGGTTGGTGAGAAAGAATGTAGTGAAGCTTTTGTGCATGATATTTTACAATATTGGTTGGATGAAGTGGATGGGAAAGTGAAGAATGTGGGTATAGTTGAGGAAGAGGTAATTTCATGGACATGTGAGGGTGAAGATGACATCAAGGAAAAATGAATAATAGGCTTAAGGCAACTTGAGATAATGGAAATGGAACATGAACCATTAAATGTACAAGAAGATGAAGATTTTGATATCACATTAAATGAATACAAGTTGGGAATAGAGTATACAGTGCTAGGAAACATCATGGAACATGGAGAAACACATATTTTTGTTTTCCTAATCCTTTTGTGTGCCGATATGAAGCAAGACAACTTGAAGGTGATAAGAATAAAGGAGAAGAACAAATAAAAATTGAGTAGATTCAAAGAAATTTGAAGAAAAAAACCATCTATATGGGACCCTAGTGGATGTGAAGAATACAAAGACAGTGAAAGAAAGAATAAAATACTAAGGAAAAGCTATGAGGATGAAAAAATATATGAGAATCGTATTGTGCAAGTAAATCCTATGATGGACTTATTTTCTCCACCTTGGTAGTATGATGCAGGAGCATCCTTGAAGAAACATTCAGCTGTCCAATTCAACCTCCTTGATGTCAATATGAGTTGTACTAGAGATTCACAAGTTCAAAATAATTCTTATGAGTCCTTTCTAAGCCAATAATGAAGGTGACAAATTCAAATTGTTACTCTTGTGCATTTTCCCTCAAAAGGGTATGTTTGAAAATTCAAATTCTTGTAAGGTGTATATGGTCCAAAAAGGGTGAGTTAAGTATTATTAGATGTGGCTAGAGTTTTCTAGGTGATATGTTAGCATGAGTGGAGTCTTGTGTATGTAAGGCATCATTAAGATTCTTGGCATAAGGTGTGAAGGCATTACAAGCCTTATAATGTGAAGTTAGAAAGCCACAAGGTAGCAAGTTAGTCATAATAGGTGTAAAAAAATAGTTACAAAAAAGCAGTTAGAGTGTGTTAAGGTGTAAGCTCGAGTATATGGATGGGGGATTTAGTTGTTGGAACATTAATTTCTTGAAGGAAAGAGGATGAAGAGAATGTAATGAAGAAAACTCAATAGTTTGTATAGTGAAGAAGAAACCTATATGTGTTGCACTTTAAGAATGTAAGCTTTTTAATCTTATTTTGTGGAATGGATCTGATTTTACATCGAATCTTTAAACTCGTCTCTATCAATGCATAGATGGATAATTGATGTGATTGTAGGCATAAAGGTACATCCCTTGTTTTGAGTATATAAGAAATGTATATGTTGTGTATGGGTAGATTTATTATAAGACTGTGATCTTTATTAATTTATATATTTTTTAAAAAATTCTTGTGGTAATCAAGAACTCAAAATAGAGGTGTAGGAAGGTTCATTTATTTGCAATAATAGTGGTTTGTATGTGAGTATTTCATGACAAGTTGCCAATGAGAAATCCAATACCGAGACCGTGCATTGGAGGATGAATAAAACTGAATTTGTGTTTCTATGGTGGGTTTAGTATGAAGGAAAATCCATGAAGGGTGCATTAGGGGTATAACTTGATGAAATAATATGGTTATTGCTTTATATAAACACGAAACTTCCATTATTGCCAATAAGGGTTTGTTCTATTGTTTGATCACGTGGCTACAACATAGAAATCTCAGAAGGGAGCTCTCGGACATATTGTCATAACCTACTAATAAATTTTACATGGATACCATGTTGAAATAGACCACAAAAACAAATTTTGTCCCTTGATACTATATTTTGAAGAAATTATACAAGAAAACACCCTTCTCGGTCTCACAAAGAGGGTCTCATCATAGTAGATTTAGGGCTTTAAAATTGAGTCACTAAATCATCTTATTTTACTCTAAAATTTTCAAGATATCTTTCCAAGGGAATATAGAAGGAGATTATGCAAAAATATTGAGGGTATAAGGGCTCAAATTTCCTATTTTGATGACAGTTTGGGGAAGAAGTGACTAGACACAATCAAAGGCTAATGTGGAGGGGTGGTTTGTTAAGGAAGTGACATTTCCCTCTAGAATTAAAACCTGATATTTTGCATGCTTGAAGAAATTGATAATGGGTACTTAGAATGACTAAGTTTGTGTCTTTAAAGGGTGTGCACTAGAAGTTAGATGAGTTGCAAGACTGTCCCACGCTAGTGGTTCTACTAGAGAAAAAATAACAAGTGAAGTGTAAGGAGGTACATTAAGAATTGGAGCTTGAGATTTTGGGAGCATGTTAGGATAGTTTAAAGTTAACTATTGAAGCTTTGAAAACTCTCAGGGCAGCCATGGAAATGTAAATGCATAGTTGGAGTAGAGTACATGGTGTTAAGGGGGTTATAAAGGCTAGTTGAAGATAAGGAAGAAAAGAAAAGGGTTTGAGCATAGCACATGTATGGGTATGAATGACATAACATTATAGTAAGAGGAAGAATAGGGGTAAAGTGTGAAATGACACCAAGTTCAGTTACTAGATCAAATTGGTTAGATTTGCTTAAGTCCATTTGTGGACATTAGGTTATCACAAGGTAGAAAAAGAAGAGGTTTAAATAAGTTACTTGATTTCAAGGACAATGATAATCACGAGGGATTTGAATAGGATGAGATAGTATGGTATATTCCAAAGTTGAATGTTAGATAGTGTATGGAGAAGTCAAAATTGCTTACTAGAGTCAATTTGACAATTTGCAAGCTCATTTAAACATGAAAGATAATGGAATGGAGTTATTGACATTGATTTTGTTTTGGTGACTGGATGAAATTTTGATGGTCCTCTCTCATTAGGTATACATGTTTTTTGAGTTATAAAATTTAAATCTTTTTCAACCAACAACTATTAACATTTAATGCATGAAAGAACAACAATTTGATTTTTAAAATTATCTTCCCATTTTGAGTTTATTTTCAAGAGAGTGAAAAAATTCTAAAATAGTGTAGACATAAGAAAAAATAATCAAAAGATAATACACACAACAAAAATTGGAAGAAAAGGAGCAAAAAGAGAGAATTAGAACCAGTAAAGAAAAAAGGTGAAAATAAAGAATAATAGTAACTCGAAAGAACACATAAGAAAATATAGAGCAGCAGAATATGAAATAAGATAAGAAAATATAGATGAATATAATATAGAAGAAGACAATAATATAAGGGAAAATATAGAGAGCAATTGAAAGAAAAAATAGACCAAAAGAAAAGAAAAACACAAAATAGAGCAATTGAAAATAAAAGTATAGAGAATCTAGAAGAAGAAATATAACAAAGCATATATAGTATGATATTGTAGAGGAAGTATCTAGAATACTTTGTAATCATTTTGAATCTTTAATATAAATATATTCTTCTTTACTGTATTATTGGTGTTTAATAGAACAATTTATGAGTTAACATATTGTATTATGGATCTTCCCTATTTTGAAAATTAGGAAACATATTATTTTATAATTTTATAATTCAAATTCCCCTCTATTTCTAATAGATTGGTATTAGATCAAGGTATCATGATTTTGGGGTTATTGTAATTACCTTCAAATATGGCTTGAGGGTATAGTAAAGTTGATCAATTAATGGGTTCACTTGAAATCAATCGGTAGAGGATAAATAGGACAACCATATATTCTTTGGAACAAGCATTTAAATACAATGTGAGTTTGAGAGGTAGGAGGAGAGAAACCTAAAAAGGCTAGAGTAATATTTAAGAAGGAGACAAACACAACTAGTCATAATCACAAGAAAGAGGAATTGAAGGAGAAACATAACTTCTCAAGGATCTTTCCCAACAAGGTATGTTAAATCTAATGTCCGATGTCGATATTTTAAAAGGTATGGAAACTATGCAGGTGGACTCGTAAAAAACGGAATATGATATGAATAAAAATGTAAATTTATGTGAAGGAAAGGAACCTCGAAATTTTAGAAATGATAATGATGGAGACTAGTGTATCACTTGTAATCGAGAAAAGTAATGATGAAATATGGTATTTAGATCTAGTCATTGTTGTAACCACATGAGTGTGAATAAGGAAATATTAAATATGTAGATGAATTAGTCAAATATGAGGTTAAAATGGGAAATAAAGACAAGGTCCCTATTATAGGAAAAATTAGTATCTTCATTCTCAACAAGATGACAAGAGGTTGATTCAAGTTGTCAAATATGTCCGGGTTGAAGAACAACCACCTTAGTATTGGATAGTTAATCCAAAAGGTATTTAAAGTTAAATTTTAGGATTAATAATGTGTAATATTTGATAAGAATGGAAAAAATAAGAAAATTGTAGTTATCAAAATGTTTCTTTTAATAATGGAAAGTGATTTGTATACAACATTTAGAACAATTACAATAGATCAATCTAATTTATTGAACATTAGATTCTTCCATTTGAAATTTAGTGGTTTGATTATTCTTTACAAGAAGAATATGGTAAGAGGACTTCCTTTCATTGAAAAACCCAAATACGTTTGTGAGGGATTTCATGGAAGCAACACAAAATTACTTTTCCATTAGGTGATTCATAGAGAGAAAATTTTCGGCATGAGCTAATTCATTCAGATTTGTGTGGTCCCATGAAAAATCTCACTCCAGTGCTAACATAAATATTTCATACCATTCATAGAATATTTTAACATAAAGACATGGGTCTAAGTTTTAAGACATAAAAATGAGACATTTTTTATTCTCAATTAAATCAAGACCATGGTTTAAAAATAGAGCGATCATTATATAAATACCATGGGAACTTAGAGAAGGGTAGATTACGTTTCAAATGAGTATATTACATTATGTAAGGATAATGGGATCAAGAAACAATTTATAAGAAGGTATACATTGTAGTAAAATGATGTAGTTGAAAAGAAAAATAGAAAAATTCATGAGATGGCTAGAACAATGATAAAGTCCAAAGGATTGTCAAATGAATTTCGAAATGAAGATGTAGAAACAATAGTTTATTTGTTAAAAAAATTCTGTAATAATTTTTTTGCAATGTGATACCTCAAGGGGCATGGAGCAAAAAGAGGCACAACGTTGAACATTTAAAGACTTTTTGGGTGTGTGACACACACACATGTGCCCAAGAAAATAAGAATAAAATGGGATGACATAGGAGAAAGATGTATTTTTATTGGATATAATGAGAAATATAAAGAATACAACATGTACAATCTAGTCGCAAAGGAATGCATGATAAATAAAGATGTAGCATTTATAAGAAGTTACATCATCGTATGATAAATATGAACAACAATAACATCCTCCAAGTGAACCAACAAGTGGAAAAACCACTTCCACACCAAGTTAGAGCCCCATTTCACAAAGGTAAATGATTATTTTAGAATAAACAACTAAAATGTAGCACAAGACACATCTCAACAGACTTCTAGCTTATCTTCCAACTCAATAAATGGTTCATCATATTCAAGACAACAATCAATAAAACAAGGATATTACAAGAAATATATGAATGTTTATACATATGAATAAGATGAGAATGAAGCTATTAATTTTTTTTATTTTTAGAAGTTGATTTTATTTATTTTGAAGAAGGAATTAAGGATAATAAATGGTGTGAATCCATGGATTAGGAAATGAAAGTAATTGAGAAGGTTAAGACATGAAAATTAGTAAATCTTCCAACATAAAAAGAGGTGGTTGGTGTTAAGTGAGTTTATCAAACCAAGAGCACATCGAGAATAAAATATAGAGAGACATAAGGCAAGGCTAGTTGCTAAAGGTTACAAGAAATGAACCATACATGATTATAATGAAAAAAATTCTTTTTGGCAAGGATTGAAATTATGAGAATTATCATAGCAATTGCATCTCATCATAAATGGAAGGAAAATCAACCTTCCTAAATGAATTCCTAAAAGAATAAGTATATTTTTCACAGACTACTTTGTTATGAAATATTAGGTCATGAGAAGAAAGTGTACTGCTTGGAAAAGGTGATATATGGGCTCAAGAAAGCAACAAGGGTGTGGTACAACCACATAGATACATATTTTCTGATAAATGGATTTAGAAAGAGTGAAATAAACAAACCCTCTACATCAAGGAAAATAATCAAGGTATTTTAATTGTTGTGTTATATGTAGATGATTTGATTTTTACTAAAAACAAAATTATGTCCATAGAAGAATTTTGAGTAGCAATTAAGAAAGAGTTTGAGATGACATATTTAGGACTTTTGAAGTATTTTATCAGCATTGAGGTCAAAAATGGATAATTCTATTTGGATATCTCAAACCAAGTATGAATAGGAAAATTTGAAGAGATTTAGACTGGAAAACAACAAGTCAATGATAACACTAGTTGTAACATGTCTAAAATTGAGTAAGGATGATTGCAATAGAAATATAAATTCATCTCTACACAAGACCTTAATATGAAGCTTAATGTATTTGACAGCAACAAGACTTGATATCATGTATGTGGTTAGTTTGATCTCTAGATTTATGGAGAATCTAAAATAATTACATTGGCAAGTAGGTATTGGCATGCAAAATTTCGAACTCAATTTTTCTTGATGGACCTTAAAAAAATTGTTGCTCCTTTTAGAAAGTTAGCCAAATTTGTAAGATTTTCCCCTTTGTGAGTGTTAACTTGTGAATGGCCATGTGAGATTTATGTGTAGTTTTAGATGTCTTGTGTACAATCATAGGAAAGTAATCAAATTATGTTTCACACACACTCATACTAATATTTTAGAAAAAATGGTTATGGTTTGAGAATGAAAACCTTTCGAGCACTAAGGTGTCTTAGTTTTAATGAAATAGTGAACTTGTGCGGAAGTTTGTGGGATCATTAGATGGTTATGGTAACCTTGCAAGTAGTCAAATGAAATATATTAGAATCCCCTTCATGATTACAACATTGGTTTTTATATTGGTCCTTTAAATATTTCTTGGTAGCCAAAATTGCATGTTGTCTCATCATGGTCATTTTGGGGTTTTGTATAAAAATCAAAATGGAAACACTTATAGATATTGTGAATGGTGGGAATGTCATTTTTAAGTGTTTAATAGTCAAAATAATATAATATACTACCTTGGAACTCCCACTTTTGGTTTGGGAGGAAGAGAGTTGTTATTCAAGTTTATGTGGAGGGTCGAGAATGCACTTTTCGAACTTCTAGTTCTTGAAACCACCTCTAAGTGCACTTATGTACCATCCTTGGTACAATTCTGATGTTTTAAGTGCACTTTAGTACATAATTTAACCTCCAAGTGCACTTTTTGAACCTCCTCCATCACTCATCTTCTATTTTGAAGTTGATATTCCACTTTTTGCATCTTAAGTTCTCATGAACCCCTCAAAATACACTTTTGGTATAAAAAGTGAGTTGTAGATGCACTTTTGTACATAATTTTCTATTATACCCCTACAAGTGCACTTTTGAAAATTAATTTGTATATAAAAACCTCCTAGATGCACTTTTGTACATGTCAACACTCTAAAATGCACTTTTGTACTTGGGAAGTTCACAAACCCCTTCCAACATGCACTTTAGGTCTTAAGTCATATTTGTTACTTGGTATTAAACTTTGAAAAGTGATTTGAAAATCACTTAAGACCTCTTAGCATCATTTTATAACCTCCATTTGTAAAATTGCGTCTATTTTTCTCCTTAGACTCCATGAAAACCAATTTTGTGCCCCGAGTTAACAAAACACTTTTTTTTCTCATTTGTGGTGATATCGTAGGTGAAAATATACCAAATTTTGACTACATGATCCTCTCAAAAATTCCTTCAAGATAATTCTAACTTTGCATATTACAATGGATAATTTAATTTTATCCTTAAAAGAAACTTCTAGCTTAGAAAACTATTTTTTCCTAGTTAGAAAAACCTATTTTACATTTTCCCATTGATACTAAAGATAGATTTATATCAAATTTGGATAATATATTAATTTCCCCTATATATTTATTTTGAATATATTATTTTTTGTTTTGAGTGAATATTTCATCAATGGTGACAAAATTCATGTTTCACCTAGAAACACCATTGAAGACCATTGAAAACACTCGAAGAAGAAGAAAAGTGACAATTCACTTCTCGGACATCCAAACTCAAATTCATACAACAATGAGATTTAAATTCTCTGGCTATGGACCTCTCTTGAGCTTTAGATATCATGAGCTCATGATTCTCGCTAACTTGAAAAATAGAGCACAAGAGGGATTGTTAAATGTGAAACATATAATTAGATCAATTAAATACTTCCACAATCGGATAGATTTATTCTCATTCTCCATCAAGAAGATATAGAAATGAGTCCTCCCATTTAAAAAAATATAAAGATAACTTAATCAGTTCTTTATTTCATCTCACAAAGGGAATTTGTTCTCATTAAAAGGATTTTTATTCTTCATAATTGCACTAATATTGCCATTGTGAATTCTATGATGTTCTTGATATTGTCGAATCCAATACATCTCATTGTGAAAGTATTCTTCCCAACTTTGGGGAATGTGTGATATGGGTGTGAGTTTCTTGGTATTTATAAGAAAATTATTTTATCATGTGGGAGATAATTTCTCGTGTATGTGGCTTTGAAAAATACAATTGATAATGATGTGGATTTGTGTATTCTGAGATATGTATCATTGTTAATAGGCGAGAAGTGAAAGATAAATTCGAGGCATGATCAAAGATGGTCATTCCATATAATATGTGGAGTATTATTTCGAGTTCAAGAAAGTACATGTTATGATCAGGGAAGCAACTATTTAGTTACAACATTCATCTCCACAATAAAGGAAGAGAATAATTCCATCTCATATCATCATCATCTAAATGCATTCCCTCTCTTCTCTTTTGTCTCTAACTTTTGTAAAAGTGACTTGAGTCACCTAAAGTTTCTATTTATTCGTTAGGGGTGAATTTTTCTATTTTCTTCTTATTCACTTAAGTGAATTTATATTCCTCCATTGTAAAAGTATTTTTCTTAAAATAAAGAAAAGTGTCTTATTTTAAATCTAGAATATGAAAAGTCACGTAAAGAGACTATATATTGGAATGACTTCTTCATTCCAAAGGATCAAAAATTGTTCTTCCTAACATGTTGTATTCTTCTATTTCTTGCATAAATATTTTCCTCCATTCTCTCTCTTAATACTCAGCCAAGCATATGGAAATTTTTGTAAGGAAGCTAGTGATTTTTACTTACTAAAATGGAATGAGAATCGTTGATTGAACTTTGTGTTAATATGTGTCATTGTTTCATGATACTTATATGTTTACATGTGTTTTCATGTTTCTTCTCATTGAGATGGAATATTTCTATGATTTATTGGGTAATGAATTCTACATTACTTCCATTAGCATATCTCCCTCTTCATTTTCCCCTTTTTTTCCTACACTTTTCTCCTCTCCAAATTTTTCCTTCTTTAATATATTGTTGCGATTATAGCGAAGGAATTTTTGGACATTCTCGGCATTTGACCACCTCCGAGGTTAGGATCATTGTATATATTTTTCAGTTTTCAATTAATGGGAGTCACCCCATATAGTAGTAAAGGGATCTAGTTTTGTAAGCATTGAAGAAGGCAATATTTTTTCCTTGAAAAAATGTTTCACCAACAATAGGAAAAAGGATTATGAGATATGTCAATGGTAAAAAGGACTTGGAGTTTTGTATCTGCAACAAGTAATATTGAGTTATTTAAATATATAAATAGTGATTGGGCAAGTAATATTGATGACAAGAAGAGAACATTTGGATATATGTTCCACGTTAGGTTGGGATCCATTGCATGGGTTTCAAAGAATCAACTCATCATTTCATTCTCAATGGATTAAGTAGAGTGCATAACAAAAACCTCAAAAACTTTTCAATATATTTATATAAAAAAGAATCCTATTATATTTGATTGAGAAGAAAAAATTTACAACTACAATTTTCTGTTATAATTTATCATCTATAAATATTTCATTATTTATAAATCTATGATTTGTAATACTAGTCATTATTCAAAAGCATTGACAACTCCTTGGGGTATCGACTTGTTTTTCTCTCATGTCGTAGAACATCATCATTGAGGGTGACTCCATGAACATAATAAATTGTATTAGAGGTACAAATCAAGTCATTTGGACCATTAAAAACTACATTTAAGAGGTTATTCAATTGGTTAATTCTTTCTCTAGATGTACCTTTAGTCATACCTATAGAGAGGGTAGTCAATTTGTGGACTCTTTAGCCAATATGGGAGTCCTTGCTAATAATTTCAAATTTTGGAATCAAGTCACCTCCTTACCTCTTAATGTCCAATCTATCATTAATAAGGAGAAAATTTAATATTCATGAGGTGAATGTTGGAGTTTGGAGGAACTTTAATGCCTTTTCCCACACCACTTGTCCTCATTTCACCGTTTGGAATTTCGGTGCCTCTAGGGTTTTCAATTCCACTATGGGGGATATTTGTAGAGTGGAGCCGATCAATAACACCCAATGGAGGGAGGATGCAGAGGTGTGGGAAATACTTAAGAAATATGGGTTTAATCATTTTATGTACGTTGTTAGGGGTCATGATTTATGTCTCTGCAATTGCTGGTGAAGAATTGGAATGGGCGTAGGGTGAGATATAGGAATAGGGAATTCTTCATCATGGAAGAGATGATATTGGCGGTCATAGGACTTCACCCAAAAGCAATGCGGTTTTTCAAGAACAATTATGACAGAAAGGAAGAAGAAGCCAAATTCTTAGAAGGTGAAGAAAGTCTCATCGAAGCCAAAAGTAGTTTATTTCAAAAGTAACTTCCTAAACCCTATGATAAGGTAAGTTATGTGATTATGAAGTATCTTACTTTGGATGGTCAGTTTAAAGTTACTCCTTACTTTCACTTGGTTTTCCTAAACCACTTCATAAGAAATGTGGCAATCAATTTCCCTTTTTTTCTTCTCCAATCCCTTGAAAAATCAATGAGCCTCGGTGTCCCAGGGGAAATGTACCCAACCCTCCCACCATGGTGTCATTTTTCTTCTCTACAAAAAAATTGACTTGATAATTGTGAAAACCCTTATCACTCATCCCCTCCACACTCCTGCTCCTCCCCTCCATCCCCTTTCTCCTTCGATCGACCCTCTTATTGTGACCCATCCTCCAAATTTCGATCGTACCCTTCACAGAAAAAAATCCAAACTTGACCCCACCCAAAATCCTGTTCTCCCTACTTCTCTCACAAGTGAGGGCGATGTTGCTCTTAGCCTTCTTTCTATGGGCGAAAAAGAGACTTCCAGCAAAGCTAGTATTGGGAATAAGAGAAACAAACTAGATCTATATAATGACATGCTTACATGGCTCAGGAGGAGATGGAAAAAATAATAAAAGCTATTCAACATCACATTCTTGAGAGAGAAAGTTAGAGGCTGCAAGATTGCTATTGAAAGTGGAAACCAGGATGAACAACTAATGGAGGAGATGGAAAAAATAATCAAAGCTATTGAAGAAGAGCAAGAAAATCTCAGAAACAAATAATGTGACATCCTCTCCTTACTTAAGGGAAACATGGATATCCTATCCAACATCACTATTGTGTTGGAAAGTAACAAGGGAAAATAAAAAGCTAAGGATGACACCTCAATCAAGGATATCAAAGAAAATTTGGGCACCCTCAAAAAGAATCTTTCTAAGACCACTAAAAAGTGACTGGAGATGATCTAGGCTGAGTTTCATTAATATGATATGGCCATGTTTATGTTGTTTTGTTGTGGTATTGCTAGGGTTTAGTTTTTGTTTTGTTGTGGTGTTACAATACCCCTCATTTCTTCTTCATGGAGCTCCTCCTTTGTGGTGATCTCTATTTTTTGTATGGTTTGAACTTGAATATCTAGGCTTAGGCCTCATGTATCATGGGTAGGATCCCAGTCAGAACACCTTTTCCATTAATAAAAATAAATAAATAAATATATTTTAAAGAATGCAGTTTTCTAGGGATGGAGTAAAAACATAGCCATAATATATCATTTCAAAAGATAACTTGTTGAGAATGGAGAAATAAATTTATAATTTTGCAAGTCAGAGTAGAAACTCACATACTTTTTACAAAACAAATATGAAAAGAAATTTTTGAATGTCTTAAGGACAATTTGGACATCATAAATGAGAAAAAAGAAACTTTGGAGTGTTTATTCATGTAGCACCACACCTCCATAATACATACACACTTATCTCTAGAATTATAGATGTAGTACTTGGAAAATCTTTAGACTATTACAACCATGGAGTCATACAATTGGCTTCATACTCTTTACACAACAAGTTCCATAATAGCTCCATACTTATACATGCAACACCCAAATAGGTCCAAAATCCCATATTTGAAATGCATGCAACAGGTATGGAATTCCAATATAAAGTCAACTATGAATATATATTACAGTCATATTTGGAATCACACAGTGGTAGCCAACTCTAGAATATATAGTCAACTTTTAAATCACTCGAGCAACACCAACTCACTTAAGAGAAACACCAGAGTATTTTCACAAGCACAAAAGTATTTTCGCAACATGGTAACAACCTCAAGATTAAGGGGGTGTTAAAATATTATAATATTGAGTAGCTCCATTAAATACATCTATTCATTTATAAAACCATTCTTGGATATATTTTCAACCAACAACCTGTCAAAAATTAATGAATGAAAGAATAACTTGACTTTTTAAATTGAATAACCAATTTTGAGCTGATTTTTCAAGTGAGGCAAGTGGGAAAATTAGAATAGAACAAAATTTCTAAAATAGTGTAGAAATAGGAAAAATAATCAAGAGATAATACACACTCCAACAACTAGAAGAAATAGAGTGCAAAAAGAAAATTAAAACCCAAAAAGTAAAGAGGAGAAAATATAGAATAATAGCAAGAATCGAAAGAACACCGAACAAAATATACGGTAGCGAGAAGGTGAAAGATGAAAAGAAAATTCATAGCAACATAAGCTAGAAGAAAAGAAGGAACACAAGGGAAAATATAGAGAGCAATTGAAAGAAAAAGGAGACTCAAGAAAAGAAACAACACAAAATAGAGAAACTAAAATTAGAAGAGTAGAGCGTCAAAAGAATAATTAGAATATATCATATATAGAAACAACTTGTAGATGAAATATCTAGCATATTTTGTAATCATTTTGAATCTTTAATATCAATATAAAATTATTATTCTTTCTATATATTGTTGTGTTTAATAGAACTATTTATGAGTTAAAATTTTGTTTCCTTGGAGCTTCCATGTTTTGTAGATCGGGAAACGTTTTAATTTTTTTAATAATTGCATTCAAAATACCCATCTATTTCCAACACCCCCACCCCAATGATCTATAAATCAAGATTTAACTTACTACCTTCAATTTTTATTTCAACGTATAGCTTATAGTTTATGTTGACATCAATATTTTTAAAACGTCAAAGAATAATATTTTGTTCCATTAAATGACCAAATATTTTAAAAACTAAAAAATAATTA
Organism: Taxus wallichiana var. yunnanensis; assembly: GCA_018340775.1. Taxonomy (NCBI): domain Eukaryota; kingdom Viridiplantae; phylum Streptophyta; class Pinopsida; order Cupressales; family Taxaceae; genus Taxus; species Taxus wallichiana. The sequence continues at coordinate 816,034,336 of CM031234.1, read as the reverse complement.
AATTTTAAAAATACTCAACAAAATTTATATTTATACAAACATTGTGGATGCAAAAACTCTTTGGTCAAATTTTATTAGTGGAGAAAATTATGCCGATATAAAAAACTACAAGACGCAAAACACAATTATATGTTACAATGAATTGTACCATTACAACTAAAGTAGTACTAGCATACCTATCTTAGATAAATCTATGTAAAATATGTCGAGAGGTATCATTATTGAGGAACCTATCTAAGATTTATCTAAGATAGGTATGCTAGTAGCAGGCAGATGAGAGGGTCAAGGAAATATTGGATGAGGAGGAGGAGGTGCCAGGTGGAGAGGAGGGTGCAACACCTGGAGATGATGAGGGTGGAGATGGCCCGCTTACGCATAGAGTATGACACAACTTGATAGGAGAGGTACACAACACACCAAGAGAGAGAGAGAGAGAGAGATGGTGTGCTAGGAGGTTGTAACATTACACTAGGAGAGGGACCTAGCCATGTAAAAGAAAGACAAATATATAAGGTAGAGGGATTCCTACATGGCCATATTTGGAGACCTCGGTCCTATATACTAGCTGCAGATTTAGAGAGTGGAGAACCCACGACATCACGGGAGTCTGGGCATATGGACCCACAAAGTATTGTTCCTCTATAACAGGATAGGGAATTAGAAACAGAGGCACACTATTATGAGTGCATTATGACATCAAAGTTGTCACGAGTGCATAGATATGCAACATATCTCCCAAAGCGGCGAGAACAGGGGCATAACACGACCGGTGCCATCGGGAGAATGACGAAAATGGAACAACCACAACGAGATACAAGCCACGATGGAGGAGATGAGGCCCAGAGAGAGGCACAAGAACCTGCCTTAGGGGGGTAAGATTTGAGATTGTATAATGTATAGTTTATAGATTTTGATGATATATCAACTTTGAGACAAGACCCTTAGTGGCCTCTCATGGATTTAGAGATGTAATTCGATGATATATATATATATGATTTTTTTGTGAATTATCATGTGTTGTGTGTTGATGTATGGATTTGATGATATTTATATTGATTTAAATGTTATATGATGATTATGGATTGGATTAGATGTATATGTTATGATTTGGATGATTATTGATGTGATGATGACGTCATGATTATTTGTAAATTAGAATAGAATATGGATGTGATGTGATGTTTTATTAGTCATGACACATAGATAGATGATAGATATGAATGAAAAATGGATAGATAATTGTTATTAAACATGATTATGAAATGGATACAAATGATGTGATAGATCTAGAAATATGTTAGACATAGATGATATGGCATACACATTTGTGATATACAAAAATGGTAGATGTGAATTGGAAAATTTATAATGGAGTTTAGAAATATGTATTATTATGGATTAGATGGGTTTAGAGCAATAGGTAAATTGGATGTGAGAGAAAAGGATTCAAATTTGATAGAGGTGACTAAAAAGAGATGAATGAAACTCCATCATAGAAAGGAGTGCACACAAAAATAATTATTCGAATCAGATTGAGGTGAAAAATAAAAATAACTGATGAAGGAAATGCACTTGCGCCAATAGCAAGAGTTAACACATAACCATGGGTTGTTGGCAATCCCGTGGAGGTCATGTGGGAAAGTATGGAAGGATGAACTTATATACCTAATGTTGAAACAACATAAGGGGTTTAGATGTAACTTGTACGTAGGAATATAGGTTCTCCTTAGGTGGATGTTCCTAGTTCTATGCCTCACCTTTGAGTTGTATGGTGCAAACTGATCAATGTAGGACATTTTCCATGGATGAGAAAGATGGTCAATGTGAGAGGCTTTCTTATGATGCTTTCTTTTTAACTTTATGAATTTTGAGTAGATAGAAGGATGATCAATGCAAGAATCCTTTGCTACCATGATATGAGATGGTAGCCATCCTTCAAGGGAGTGGTCTACATTTTGATTTTCTCTTTTTGGATTTTTTTCTTTTATCAACGGAAGGATCGATGTGTATGCTAGCTATCCTTCAAGGGATTAGTCCATTATTTTTTATATTTTTATTATTTTATGGACAACTTTCTTTCAAGGGAGCGGTCTGCTTTTTTGGATAGGATAACTTTTAAGATGAGCATCCAAAAATTATGACTTTTAATGAAACTATTGGGGATGAAAGATGTACAAGCAACACTTGTGGACCCTTATCTTGGTTCTAGTAGGTAAATAAGAAGGAAGTGGATGTAATGATTGTGGGGTTCCCACCTAAAATGAGGAACTTGTCCTTAAGGAATATGTTATGAGTAGATCCGTGGTGCCCATATTTAAGGTCATATATAGGAAAGCAACGGTAGAACACATAATTCCAAATCATTATAAGTAAAGATGGAAGAGGCTAATGATAGATGTATGACCAATGAGATGACTAAGTTCACGTTGGTAAGTATTTTACAATAGAAAGGCCATAAGTGAAATATATTAAGAGGTTATGTTTCTTGTTTACCATCAAGAGAGGCCAAACGATGGCTCTAGACACGTACTTATGCATGATAATGTAAGGTCCAATCTAGTTCGGAGTAAAATTTCTGCATTGACTCCTTTATAGAGTAGTGACATGTTTATTTTTAGTAAGGAAAAGGTCACCAATGTTAAAGTCAAGTTCCTTGAGGTGTTTATTATAAACGTTCTTGATGTACTCTTGATAGACATGATGATGTTTAAGAAAAAGAAGGTGACATTCATCTAAAAATTCAAGTTGTGTTAGACACTCTTAGTGATAATATTAATCAAAAATGAATTCGTGAAGCGAAACGTGCAAGGATGGGATTTTAAATTCAAGAGGAAGAAATACTTCAGAGCCATAAATGAGAGATAAATGAGTAGCAACTATAGAGGTGTGGATGCTAGTCATATAAGCCCAAAGAGCGAAGGGGATATGAAGATGCCAATTATGACCTGATTTATCAATAGTCTTAGCAAGGATATTGCAAAGGGTTTTCTTAGTTTCTTTGGCTTGGCCATTAGCTTGAGGATAGTATGAAGAAGATAAGATAAGATTAATATTAAATGATCCACAAAGCTTCTTGAGATATTTGTTTTTAAAGGACTTTTCGTTGTCCTTGATGATCTTACCAGGAATGCCAAAATGGAAAATGATGTGCTAATAATCAAAATTAACAATTTGAGTAGACTTAGTTGATGTGAGTGGGATTTCTTCCACCCATTTGGTAAAATACTTAGTAGTATTGATGATATAATGGTGGCACCGAGAAGAGTGCGGGTTGATGAGGCCAATAAGGTTGATTCCCCATAGTGATAAAGGCTAAAGTTCTTGATCTGGATGCAATTCCCCGACTAGGGATGCGAGATAAGATTAGAATGCTAATGGAATTTGATTTATTTATTGACGTACTCACAATAGTATTGATTGAGAGAGGGACAATAATAACCCATGTGAAGGACATGCTTGGTGACAACGACTAAAATTGCCACCATAGATACCATCGTGGAATTCTTGGATAACTCAAGTGGATTCATGAGATTTAAGGCAATGAAACAAGATGTCATCGAAGCCACACTTATAGAGGATTCTACCAAGGATGACATAATGGTTAGCACGTTGAAGAAATGACATCCTACCATTTTTGGATAGGTTGGTGGGAATATTGGTTTGATAAAGATAGTCAAATATTTGAGAATACCAAAGATCATGAGGATTAGATTCAACAAGATTGATGTTAGGGAGCTCGCTAAGGTAAGCCAATTTGTCAATACGATGAATTATGACAAAGAGCTTAGATTCTTCTATGGTCCATGAGACAAGAGATGCGAGGGAATCCATTTTGTGTGCAAAATGATTAGATGGCCGAGGGACAATTTGAAGGGTGTAGAAATTGAATGCTCTAAGAAGGAATTCAACAATGTCCTTATACTTTTGAAGGACATCATTTTTACATTGATAGATTTCTTTGACTTGATTAATGATGAGTTAAGAATACCCGTAGATGTTAAGAATTTAGACACCAAGTAATACAATGGTTTGAAGGCCTAAGATAAGAGCTTCATAATCAGACATATTGTGTGTGCATTCGAAATTAATCTTATATGAAATAGGGATGGGAGTATCACAAAGAAGGAATGATAATGACACTAGTGCCTCCCCTTGTTGAAACTTATATCTATCAAAGAAAAGCATCATTTTAAGGGGAGAGAAATGTTGATCAACCGTATTAATAGATTCATCTAGAAATTGTTCGTGGGGGAGATGTTTATTAGGAAGAGGGGTGTTAGCTAACTGAGAAGTGATGGAGTGTCCCTTGATTGATTTTAGAGAGATAAACTTTAGGTCAAACTAAGTCATGAGCATGATCCATCGAGTGATGCGATCACTATGATTAGGCTTAGAGTGCATGGTTTTGAGAAGTTGGAACCTAGTGACGACATAGGTTTTATGATTGAGAAGATAATGGAAAATCTTAGAGGTAGAAAAGAAAAGAGTGCAACAGAGCATTTTAACTTCAGTCTAGAGAGTATCATAATCGTGAAGGGTGTGATTGATGTAATACATGGCCTGCTCCTTGCCTTACTCATCGCCATGTGCCAACATGGCTCCTATAGAATGATCTGCGGTAGAGAAATAGAGATAGAAAGGTTCCACCTCACGTGGAGGTGTAATCACAAGGAGGATAGGAGATACTGCTTGAGATCATCAAAGGATTTTTGGCAGTTATCATCCCACTTGAAGTCAATGTCTTTGTGAAGGAGATTTTGAAAGGGTTGTAAATGGTCAAAAATTTACGAGATGAAACAACGAGACTAATTAAAGTCGGCCTTGGATAGTGTGAAGCTACTTTAGATTAGGAAGAGGCATATAGAGGATGGCTTTAATTTTGGCGGGTTAACTTCAATACCCCTAATAGAAATGATGAAACCAAGGAGTTTTCCAGCTAACACCTGAACATATACTTAGCTAGATTGAGATAGAGGAAGAAGTAGATAAGGCACTCAAAAATAACCTCAAGGATAGAATGGTGGTCACATGAGTGCTTGGATTTACCCAAAATGTCATCAATGTATTCCTCGATAGTATTGTGGATCGAATCATGAAAGATGTAATTCATAGCTCATTAATAGGTGGCCCTAACATTTTTCAAACCCAAGGGCATTACGTGATAGTAGAAAGTCCCCCAAGGAGTGATGAAATAGTTATTATGTTGGTCTTCTGTTGCAATAATGATTTTATTATACCCAGAGAAACCACTTGTAATAGAAATCATCTCATGGATTTTATTAAGGTCCACAAGTTGATCGATGTTAAAAATATGGAAATCATCTTTAGGGAAAGCAAGGTTCAAATCTCGAAATTCAATGTAGATACATAGCTTTCCAAAGGCTTTGGAAATGGTTAAAATTTTGGAAACCCATTGCAGGTAGACGATAGGGATAATGAAATTAGTTTGAAAGAAGGAATTACAGCTCCTCTTTAACAAAGAGGGTAACTCAAGGGTGCATGCGAAAAAGCTTCTTCTTAATCGGCTTAGTGTTAGGTAAGGCAACAATATTTTGGAAAACAATGGAAGGTTTGAGGCTTGGCATGTCAATGTACGACCATGAAAAGTCTTGGCTATGTCGAGAAATGAAGGCGAGTGAAAGATTCAAGCTCTTTTGGATCAAGGGATTGACTCACTTTGAGGATGCAAGGATCTTGTGGAGTCCCAATGTTTATGTCGATAGTGGATTCATTAAGAAGGGTGGATGTATCTGGAGGTAAGGCCTTATGAAGATAAGAATATTCTTCCCCCATGTAAGAGAGGATGGAATTTTTTTCATTACACTGAAGAATGTCAATGGTAGGGGAATCTTCCTTTATCATTTCTAGAAATTGAAAAGGGAGGGACCTAGTTTCACCTTCACACTAATAAGTGACCGGTCCCAAGGTAATGGTGGAGATTAAAAAAATCTAGAGGATATGACCACGGTGTCACCTGTATCCATGACCTCGTGGGAACGGATAAAATGGAGGGTTGATGTCCATGAGAGCTAAAGATGGAGGAAGAGGGTTGGTAGATTGTTCCTTGTAGCCCAACCCTAATTTTTCATGCTCTTTACAAGAGATCAATGATGAGGTCATGCATTCCCTATTCATAACTCCCCATTCCAAATCATTTCCATGTGCAATGATTGAGATAAGTATAGGTAAAGAATTTTTTGTAAAGAAAGTCGAACTTGTTGGTGTATGGTTTTGTGTTCGGTTGATCGTCGACGTAGGAGGAAGGGCGGTAATGCTAGGAATGACAGGTATTTTTTGTTTAAGTAAATCTTCCTATATATATAATCAAATAATATGTAGTTTGAATAGGAAGAAACTCAAAATAAAACCGGAAGGTTTAATATGCTAAGGGCGGCGAGAGGTTTGGGAGTAGGGTTTTGGTGGTGTGGTAGGTTGGGGGATCCGTGGTGGTAGGGCAATGGTGAGTGGGGTTGGGGTTTGGCACGGTGGTGTGGGGTTGGAAGTTTGGGGAGGGTGGCCGATGGTATGGCCTATGGCCACACCACCATTCTTTCTTTTACGCAGGGGTTTGGGGAGGGCTCAACCCCTCCCAAACATTCTTTTTTTGTTTAATAAAAACCAAATAATTACACAATGGCCTCAATGTTTCAATAACTTGTTTTTTAAATTATATATATATAACTATATTAGATAATATAAACTACATTAAATATATTTATATTATATACTATATTAAAATAATACAAGTTGTAAAAGGATATATTTTATTTTGTCATTTTTATAAAGTATACAACTTAATTTCAATATAACTATATTAAAAATTATTTACTCATTTGTATAAAAAAAGAGAATGTAGCAATGTATTTCAATTAAAAAGAGAGGGCTTGGAATATATTTAAAATTTAGTAAGGAAGGAGGTATATTCACATTTGATTCCCTAATATAATCATTTTGTTAAGTTTCACATGGAAAGGAAAGTAAAACTGATTTCTTTCAAATGCAATAGCAAAATAAATACTACATATTTCTACCAAGAAGGAGATCCCACAAAGAAATATCACATTTTTTTAGTGCTCTTAACATCACATTTTACATTTTTATTGGGGAAAGCATATTTCCAAATAACAAACTTTCTTTTCAAAAATGAAGTTCCAACAATCCATACTAAAGGATCAACTATTTTACAAGATTTCATTTCCAAGATTGAGGAGGATTCACCATCAAATGTACACTACATTACAAAGCAATCCCAAATCACATTATAGGAACCTTACAAGAAGTAGAACTTCCAACATAGCCATATCCACAAGGTCTCAATGAGAGTAGTGTTCACAAAATTTGAAGAAAACAATGAGAAGCCAAGATATCAAGGAAATTCTAACCATCTTCCAAACTTGAGCTCCAACTTTTGTGCTCTACATAAAATCCAACACATAGAGAAATGCTTGTTTTACCACCCAACCTATAGGCATCATTACATGCATTTCCAAATGTTGGAAGACATGTTAGCCTCCCCCAAGCCCATGGGAGAGAGAGCTAGCTTCCACAAATGTGCACAAGAATAAGGGAGAAGTACACACAAGCATATCACATACAAGACTAACTCATACACTAAAGAAAAACACAACAATTACTAAGCAAATAAAAAGAAGAAAACCATATTCATCCTAAAAAATGGGAAGAGTAGATGAGACATCCAATAATTCCAAAGAGTGTGGTCTAACCATAGGATGCACACTTATAAGTTCTTCAAAACCTTCTTATCCCTCCAAGACAATAATCCCTCCTTATTGCTCCTCCCATTCACCTAAAATCCTCCTTGGGAGGATTTTCAAACCCATTGGGTTTCCTCTTTAAGGATGGGGAAGGGGATTCAAACCATATGAACCACCTTCCCCACCTCAAACCATATGAGTGGATAAAGAGAACCAACATGGATTGCCCATCAAGCCATGAGGTTTAAGAGGGAAAATCCCTCCCTCTTCCCCAATAAAAATCTCAAATCCATCAAGTCATATGATGGATGGAGAAAATAAAAATAACATACCCAAGCAATATACAACACATGCAACAAGACACAAATTTCAACCATAAGAAAATCTAAGATCTAACATGTCAAATAACACAAAATAAGATCAAAGAGCCTACCTCCACAAGCTCTCCAAATCTCTAAGCTTTTTCCAATTCCTTGTCCAAGCAAAACTCTAACTCCAAAAGCCTCCAAGCACAAAGCAAAAGCCAAAACAAAAAAATCATCTTTCTCCCCATAAAAGTATTTGAAAAAAATAAAAAAATTCCTCACAAATGAGGGGTGACATGTGTCACCCTCTCTTCCCTCCAAGTCAATATTCCCAAAACAAAATAAAGAAAATATAAATCCACATTTAAACACCCCTCTCCCAAATTACCCAAAAAGAAAATGAGACAAACTTATGCAACTTTTCACAACACACACATTCCAACCCATCTTACATGGATGGTGACAAAAGAGAGGCTAAATGGGAGGGAAACTCCCTCCATGCCTTGAATTAAGCCCCCTACCTAATAGGTAGGGTCCAAGGGCTTATTTTCATGCTAAGTGAACCCCCAAAACCAAAAGGGGTCACTTAAAATGCCAAAAATAACTCAATTTCAGGTTTGGCACATTTGGACACATATGTAGAGGATGTGGGGCCCACTCAAGGGTGTTTATGTGACCCTAATCCTCTTTAATTAACACACAAATACATACTTAATGCAAGTGGGGACCATTAAGTCCCCCAACCTAGTTTACTAACAAAATTAAACAACCTAAACACAATTAATTTTACATGAAATACAACATTACAAATAAGGGTCACTCATGGTGCCCAAACAATACAAGCAACCAATAAGGCCTCATATAGCTAACATGGTTAGGACTTTTCCTCATGGGCCACTTGTGCATAATTTGCATAGCCACCTTGAAACCCACATTCTCCTGTGCCTTGTAACCTACACACTCAATGCAAACATTAAATGCATCTGCCCAATACAAGTATAAATCAACTACTCAGTAAACAATCAAGTCTAAACATGCAATCTATGCTATCACATTATCAACATGGAATCATAAATGAGAAACATGCACAATTTCACACAAATTCACCATGTGTTAGCCATTGTAATACATATAAATGACATATATCCATGTTATCATGTGTTCTCATCAATAATTGAATAATCTATATCATCAAAATGTGTGACTAAACTATGTATCCATCATATATCAATTAAGCCCAAATAACATAACAATATGTTAGTATCCACAACATCTATTAAAATGTGCCAACATACTAATCAAAACTAAATTGGCGCTACACGCCCAAATCACCATACATGTCCATGAAGATCAAATAACATAACATAATGTCCAAAATATGTCAAAATCCCTATCAAATCATAACTATGAGTAAAGAAGTCAACAAATAACTGAGGTTATAAAATTTGGGCACTACAAAATCATACATATTATTTGGTGAATTTCTAAAAATGACTTTCAAAATATTGGTGAATGCCACGAATTGAAAGGAAATGTTGTCTACTAGTAGAAATTGTTGGTCGGTATCATAGTGTTATCGATCGATACAAAATTTCTCTTTTGTGCATGCGGTAAAGGA